>JAMPIV010003025.1:0-144524 GCA_024509875.1 Oreohelix idahoensis
CAAAACTATGCAGTACAAATCCTGTAAGGCGCCAAAAACTATCTGAAAAATACGTCGACAATATTACAGAGCCAGAAACGTCTGCAAAGTATGCAAGAAAGAGATAACACCGATGATAACATTAACGATACAGAACATACATAACAGTACAAATTAATAATTTATTTTACGACATTTTCTGTCATCTCATAGTCAAATTTATTGTGGTTTGTGAACTGCGTAGGTTAGGAAAAACAAAAATGTTACTTCAATCCACAATTAGCAGATGCCAAGAGAATAGTTGGGCGACCACAGCTGAGGTTCAAAGATGCGTGCAAGAGAGCTATGAGGGCACTGGACATGGATCCAGCAACATGGGAGGATGAAGCTGCCGATCGCACTAAGTGGCGATGCTATTTACGGCGCCACCTCAGATTGAGCGAAGAGAGGCTAACACAACAAAGCAGAAGAGAGGAGAAAACGTCGAAAGGAGCACCAGGAAAATAAGCAGCTGAGGGCTGTCACCTCAGGGGCGCATTCCCATAGTCAGTTATGACTGAAGGGGCTTTTATTATTATTATTATTACTTCAATCCATAAACAAAATAAAAAACAAAACAAAAAACAAAGGGATTAGTGCGGCATGCAATCTATGCCATCTGGACGGGAATATTAACCAAACAAAATTAATGTAAAAGACAAGAAAGCAGTGTTCTTGAAGAGATAAGAAATACGGTGTTGCTTGTGGTCTACGTCTAACTAGTTTTAAGAATTCCTTGGCTATTTGTAAAGAAAATTTCTTTTGTAAAAGAGAAAGCAATGATGATTCCACATCAGAAACATCGTTCCCAGATTTGACATTATTATTAGAGCTTTGGAGCGGAGTTCGCAGCTTGAGCGCGTAGCACTGGACAAACAAGGATTCGCTCGGAGCTGGAGCAGTACCGGAGCACATCAAATCTTGATCACTAACTCTTCAAGTTTCTTTTTATATTTTAAAGACAACATGAATTATATTACGCTAGATGCATATAAATTAAACAAAATACTTAATAGGTGTGTTGTTATCAAAATTTGAGTTAATGTAACTGTTTTACCCCTACATTCCTCCTATATTTTTAAATTAAAACAAGAAAACCAAATTATTCATCGGTGTGTTGACAGATTAGTTAGGTCTATACTTAAAATAACAACAAATCTGTATTATTTAAATGTTTGGCAGCATTATTATGTTATAAATTAGAAAGAAACTGTTAAAAAAAATGTCAACTTTATTTAACAACAAACCAGTTCCTTTCTATCAAGTTTCAAATGTACATATATTATTTTACAATGCAATAACAAGAAAGAATTAATATTAAAGCTTAAGTGATAATCTAGTATTATTACTAGAATACTACAAAGCTGGTACATTATTTTTAAAACAAATGTAATTTTTCAAAATTCTTTTTGGCAGGTCTCGTATTGACATATTGGAAGGGGCACCATTATTTGTACAGCTACAATATAACGGATGGCTTTTGGAGTGTTGTCAAGAAGGTCTCCAGAAATTGGCTCGTTAAGAAAGAAAGAAATCTTTAGGTGATATCGACCAGAAAAATAGAAGGAGAATGCACTCCACTAGATAGTGTTTTCTAGTAAATCATGAATGTTGTCTATTTCCCTTCTCCACATGTAAGCCTACCTTGCCGTGGTTGGAGAGCTTGAGCGCCCCAATGATCCCGGGAGCTATGCCGGCGGGAGTTTTACTCCTGGCAGGGTCACCCAAGCCGGACAGGTCCTGGGTGAGGGGCCAGACTAAATGGGCTGAGGAGTGGGTGGAACCCTATAGGTGTAGATGCAGAACCCACCGGCGAGTGGTACATGCTCTGGTCTGCACCAATCCACCCCCACTTCATGGGTTAAATGCTTTCTTGCCTCATTCTTCACTGTTTGTCGTCTATCGGGAGTAGTTTGGGACCCCATACAGTGTAGGCGCAGTGCCCACCGGCGAGTGGACCATACTCTGGCCAGCATCAACCCAAACCCCAGGCATGGGTTAAAATCCCGGGTAGATGAAGCTCGTAAGCCTTGGAAGGCAGTTCGTCTAGGAGAAGGAAAACTCTGATCTCAAACCACCTGCTGCCTTGCAGGTAGGCTGGGGACAGTCAAGGGCTAAGGAACGCAACCCTACAGAAACGCTTGTTGAAATCGGATGCACTGGGCTACATGCTCAACGAAACAGTGCAACGTACTTCGCCTAATGAAGATGTCACGAATACAATTTAAGCGTTGTGGTGCTCGTCCCGTGGAGTCCCGCCAGGCGGCGAGAGTGCCGGACCCCCCACCTCGAAGGGGTCCAACCAATACTACTGGTGGTCACCTTCCCCTGAATTGTGGAGTCAAGGTACAGAGGGAAAGGGCAAAAGCTATTGACCAAACACCAAGAACACTCAACATTCTGCAGTGGAATGCAGAAGGAGTTCTGAACAAAAAAGTCCCCCTAAAAAACCGCCTTTATGAGGATCAAATAGATGTGGCTTGCATCCAAGAAACGCATCTCAACAGCAACCACAGATTCTCAATAAGAGGATACCAGGCGTTCCGACTTGATCGAGAAGGACACAAAGGAGGTGTGCTATTACTTACCCGAAACTCAATACCAAGTAGCGAGGTATCTGTGAACTTCAACGACCAATCGGAAATTGTAGGGGTTGACATTAAAATAAAGGACACGAACATGCGTATCTACAATTTGTATGGCCCACCGAGCAAAGACCTGTCACTTGAAAGTATGGAAATAAAGAGCTCAAACTGCATTGTGGTCGGAGACTTCAACAGCCACTCGGAAAGATGGGGATATCTGGATACAGACAGTAGAGGAGAGGAAGTGGAGGACTGGGAGATAGACACAAATCTTCACCTTATCAACAGGCCAGATGATAAACCCAGTTTCTACTCTAGAAGATGGCACACCACTTCCACTCCAGACCTAGCTTTTGCCACAGGGGACATATTTCACAAAATTGACCGACAGGTACTTGGCCAGCTAGCAGGCAGCGACCACAGACCAATAAAGCTAGTGGTTAATATGGAGTATGTTCCCCATGAAGTGAAACCATTGCCCCGATGGAATTACAAAAGAGCTGACTGGGGCAATTTTGCAGTGCTGTCTGACAGCCTTTGCGAAACCATCAACACACGAAACAACAGCATAAAAAATATGATTGAAAGCTTTAATAGAGCAATACTTCAAGCAGCTATTGAGACTATTCCTAGAGGGGCAAGGAAAAACTATAAACCATACTGGAATGAAGATCTGCAAAAACTTGAAGATGAGGTAGCACAAGCCAGAGACAAGGCAGAAACAGAACAAACAACTGAGGCAAACATCTTGCTCAAAGCAACCACTGCAAAGTACAGAAGAACATTAAACCAAACAACACGAGACTGCTGGAAGCAAACAACAGAAAATCTCAACCTAGATAAAGAAGGGAACAAGCTGTGGAAACTAGTTAGAGCTTTGAACAACGAAGAACCTTACAAAAATCACATCACAATCAAACAAGGTGAAAATATGCTCTCGGAAAAAAAAAGCTGCAAATGCACTCATGGAACACTATGCTGGTGCAAACCACATTGATGTCCCTATAGACAGAAGAAAGGCCATCATTGATGAACAAAGGAATCATGATAACAAAAAGCTTGCACCAGAAGAACACATGATGGCAAAGTTAACAATGCAAGAATTAGAAGAGGCAATGAGGGCGCTAAAGAAAAAGAAGTCACCTGGAAAAGATGGGATAACCAATGAAATGCTAACAGGCCTAGGAACAAAGGCAAAAAAGAAGCTTCTGGCCATCCTATACCGCAGCTGGAAAAAGAGGAATAGTACCACAGGCAAGGAAAGACACCATACTGATTCCAATACCAAAGACAGACAAAGTTCAGACAGAACCAAATGGCTACAGACCTATCAGTCTACTTAGTTGTGTTGGAAAATTGATGGAGCGCATAATAAATACTCGACTTATGTGGCATCTAGAAGAAAAACATCTCTTAGCCCCACAGCAAGCAGGATTCAGGAAACACAGATCCACTGAAGACCAGATCACTTATATAACTCAGAAAATTGAGGATGCTTTCCAAGAAAAAAAGCACACACTGGTGGTTTGGGTGGACCTAGAAAAAGCATTTGACAAAGTGTGGAAAGATGGACTGAAAGTCAAGCTGCAAAGAAGTGAAGTGTGTGGGAGAATGTTCAAATGGATCAGCCACTATCTTGAAAATAGAACGGCCAGAGTCCAACTACAAGGACAGACCAGTAGGAAGATGGTATTGGAGCAGCGTGTTCCCCAAGGGGGAGTCCTGTCACCCACATTGTTCCTCACATATATAAATGACATATCAGAGAATATTCCAAGAAGAACCCACAATGCCTCCTTTGCAGACGACTTAGCCCTGTGGATCTCAGAGGAATATATCTCTACGGCAAGCATTCGGATGCAGCAAGCCCTAACATCACTGGAGGAGTGGGCCAAGGCATGGCTAGTAAAGATAAATGAGGAGAAAACATCATTCACAGTGTTTTCTCTCTCTAACAAACCACAGATCTCCAAATTGGTGCTAAATGGGAAAAATCTACATCTGGATGAAAACCCAAACTACCTAGGCATTACCTTTGATCGCCGCTTGACTTGGAAAACCCAGATTGAGAAAAACAGGACAAGAGCAAGGCAGAGAATGGCAATCATGAAAAAACTTGCTGGCACGGTTTGGGGAACAGACGAGAGAGTACTAAAGAATCTATATACTGGGCGAGTGAGACCAGTCTTAGAATATGGCATTGCAGCATGGTCAACAGCCGCTAAGTCGAACTTTGACAAAATAAACAGAACCCAAAACCAAGCAATGAGAATCATAACTGGGGGCATGAAATCAACACCAATAAAAGAGTTGGAAAAGATTACTCACCTCCAGCCTATGGAGGATAGAAGAGATAGCAGAGCCCAGCAACAAGCCGAGAAATTCAGGAGGCTGATAGATCACCCAATGCACCAGAGGATAAATGGACTTGGAAGGGGAAGACTGAAGCGAAGCAACTTTGTAGAGACAGTAAAAAACAAAGATGAGAGCAGACCCCATAAATGCAATATCAACAGCTACGCCAATATGTACTGCACACAAGCTACCAATTTGGAAACAACAGTGCTTCCCTGAAATGATAGAAAATGTTCCTGGTATTGAAAGAAAGAACAGTCAAACTGAAACAGAAAGGAGAGTCCTAACCACAAAATATATAGAGAAACATTACCCAAGCAACACCTGGATCCATGCGTACACAGATGGATCAGCAACTAATGCAACAGAAGATGGGGGTGGAGGAGTCTTCCTGAGCTTAAGCAATGGCACACAAAAAAAGATAGCAGTCGCAACAGAAAAATTTTCAACTAACTTCAGAGCAGAGGCAGAGGCCATAAAAACTGCATCAGAAATTCTAATGACAGAAAAAAGCTCAGAGAGACCAGTAGTTATCTTCTCAGATGCGCTGTCAGTGATTACAACACTGAAAAGTCAAATAAATGCTGAACTGGATGACCTAAGAGTAACACTTCACAGACTATGTCAGCAACACAAAAGAGTTGTGATACAGTGGATCCCTTCTCACTGCAACATCCCTGGAAATGAAGAGGCTGACAGATTGGCAAAGGAAGGGGGAAAACTTCCTCAGCTGGACACAAATATAACCTATGAGGAGTCCAAGAGTTTTATCAAGCGCAGGTACAGGCACAAGTGGGAAGAAGAGCATCCAGGCCACACAAAAAATGATCCGTATTACCAGCTCAGCAGAAGTGAACAAGTGGTAATCTTCAGACTTCGCACTGGTCATAACAGATTGAGATACCATCTGTTCAACAAATTAAAGATAGGAACTACGGATGAGTGTGACTGTGGCACTGGTAAAATGACTGCCGAACACCTGCTTCAGAGGTGCCCAACATATGAGGAGCGGAGAAGACGCATATGGCCATCACCAGTACCATTCCTGGAGAAGATCTACGGAGATATCAACAGCCTCAGGCTGACCACCGCTTTCTTTGAACTTATTCAAGTTGACATCTGAGGGTGAACGAAGAAGAAGAAGAAGAAGAAGTCTATTTCCCTACGACATTGGCATTTTCCCTCGTCTCAATAAGAAAGCAGCCACAGCCTCCTAAATGAAGGATTTCACTTTCTTGTAAATATTTAACACAGACAGGACAAGTGATATTGTGCCAGTTTCAAGGCACCCTTTATAATCGTATGTGGCAGTCGGGTTAAAGGGAATATTTGATTTGGGTTTTTGATGCACAAGTAATAGTAATATTTTATGCTTTATGGAAGAAAACATGGCACCATCATTAGCGCGTATGCACCAACTATGACAAACCAGGATGACGTCAAGGATAAGTTTTATGAAGAACTACATGCAGTCATTGCATCCGTTCCTAAAGCAGATAAGCTCATAATTCTTGGTGACTTTAATGCAAGAGTAGGCTCAGATAACATCTCCTGGAATGGCACTATTGGAAGGTACGGCGTGGGTCGCTGTAACAGCAATGGACTTCTTCTCCTCCAGACTTGCGCAGAACATGACCTCCTTGTCACCAACACCATTTTTCGACTTCCTACCCGCAGCAGGACCTCCTGGATGCACCCTCGCTCAAAGCATTGGCACTTAATTGACTATGTAATTGTTAGGAAGAAGGACAGGCAAGATGTCCGGGTGACCAAGTCTATATGTGATGCTGAATGCTGGACTGATCATCGCCTCATTGTGTCTAAACTTAAAATTCGTATCCAACCAGCCAGGCGCCCTCAGGGGAAGAAAACTCATAAAAGGCTGGATGTCACCAAACTAAAGAAGACAAAAATCAAACAGTCATTTACTGACACCCTAGAAGACCGTCTCAAATCTATCTCGTTAGACGGCCAAAGTGTGGAAACAAATTGGGCAGCCCTAAGTGAGCAGATCTACAACACTGCTACAGAGATCCTGGGTCCCGCCATCAAGAAACAAAATGACTGGTTTGATGAGAACTCAGATGATATAAAGAAGATGTTGGCTGAGAAACACCATCTCCATAAAGCATATTTAAATGATCCAAAATCTACATCAAAGAAAGACGCTTTCAACAACATGCGTAGAATCGTCCAACATAAACTACGCCAGATGCGGGATTCATGGCTGAGTAATAAAGCAGATGAGCTCCAAGGCTTTGCTGACAGCCATGATTTGAAGAATTGTTACCATGCACTCAAAGCGGTCTATGGTCCAACATCATCAGGATCATTTCCCCTACTTAATGCAGATGCAAAAACACTAATTACAGACAAGGAAAAAATTCTCCAACGCTGGGTCGAACACTTTAATAATATTCTGAACCAGCCATCATCTATTAACGACGAAGCCATCATCCGCCTGCCCCAAATTCCTATAAATGAAGCACTAGATGATATACCAACTCTGGAGGAAACTCAAAAAGCGATTCGTCAACTTTCTAGTGGAAAGGCCCCCGGCTCCGATTCAATTCCTGTTGAGGTTTATAAAAATGGCGGTACAGTTCTGATAGAGAAACTTCAAATGATCTTCCAGCAAATGTGGCAGAGTGAAACCATCCCAAACGATCTCAATGATGCGTCAATTATACACTATATAAACGTAAAGGTAATCGCCAAGACTGTAACAATCATCGAGGCATCTCTCTTTTATCAATCGCTGGGAAGATATTTGCCAGAATCCTTCTGAATCGCCTTACGGCTCATCTTGACAAAGGTCTTTTACCTGAAAGTCATTGTGGATTCCGGAAAGAACGTGGAACCACCGATATGGTGTTCGCTGCAAGACAGCTACAAGAAAAATGCCAAGAACAGCACTGTGACCTGTACACAGCTTTCATCGACTTGACAAAGGCATTCGACACGGTCAGTAGAGAGGGTCTATGGAAGATCATGGCAAAATACGGCTGCCCAAAGAAATTTATCTCAGTAGTGCAGCAACTGCATGATGGAATGCAGGCTAGAGTTCAGGAAAACGGTGAGCTGTCGGAGCCTTTCCCCGTCTCAAACGGAGTTAAACAAGGGTGTGTACTTGCACCGACTCTGTTCAGTATCATGTTTTCTGCTATGCTGACTGATGCTTTCAGAGACGGGGACACAGGAATCGACATCAGATATCGTATTGATGGAAAATTGTTTAACCTTAGGAGGCTTCAAGCAAAAACCAAGGTCAAATCACACACCATCAGAGATCTTCTGTTTGCTGACGATTGTGCCCTTAGTGCTGGCTCAGAGGCTGATCTGCAGCACAGCGTGGATAGATTCTCCGAAGCCTGTGCCAACTTTGGGCTTACCATCAACACGGAGAAAACAGAAATCATGTACCAACCAGCTCCTGGCACAGTTTATACTGAGCCAATCATCAAGGTAAATGGTGAGAAACTGAATGTTGTAAACAGATTCACATTCCTTGGTAGCACACTTTCCCAGAACATCGTCATTGATGATGAGGTAAACACCAGGATCTCCAAAGCCAGCAGCACATTTGGCAGACTATACACCAACGTTTGGCATCGAAGGGGCATTAGTCTACAGACAAAGCTGAAGGTGTACAGAGCTACGGTGCTACCAGTGCTGCTTTATGCATGCGAAACATGGACTGTATACAGGCGCCACGTAAAGAAGCTCAACCACTTCCATACAGTCTGTCTCAGGAAGATAATGAAAATCAAATGGCAAGACAAGATCCCGGATACCGCCGTTCTTGACAGAGCTGGTATACCTAGTATTGATACTATTCTGATGCAGTCACAGATTCGCTGGGCAGGTCATGTAGTCCGCATGTTAGACCATCGACTGCCAAAGATAGTCTTTTATGTTGAGATGCAGATGGGTAAACGCTCCCATGGTGGCCAAAAGAAGCGCTTCAAAGACACGTTAAAGACGTCATTGAAAACCTTTGACATAAACCCAGACATATGGGAAGCTGCTGCGCAAGACCGAACTGCTTGGCGCACATCTCTTCGTAAAGGTGCAGTGGCATGCGAATCATCCAGAAGAGCAGCAGCGGAACAGCGGAGACAAGCTAAAAAAGACCGTGAAATAAAACCTGCACATGAAGCAAACATTCCCTGCCCACACTGTCCAAGATCTTTCAAGGCCCGCATCGGGATCATCAGTCACCTTCGTACCCATAGAGTAATCTAACATATTCCTAATAATTGGATGAACAGAGTGGTCTTCATCACCCGTGATGGACGAACAACAATAGTAATATTTTATTGTGTTATCCAAGTAAATGAGTGACTGGCTTAAAGTCCGCCAGAGAAAGTGTTTCCTTGGCTTATGTTAATTTATCCCCAGGTTGGTTCGTTCCTCTTGTGTTGTTAGTTATTTGTGGGAGATAGTGGTCATGATAAGTAATGCAATATAATGTTCAGTACATCCACAACAATGTAAGTTAGTCCAACAGTAAATGATCTTTAATAAGGATGTAGATAATTCTCAGAATTTATTAAACAGTTGAACTTTTGAACATCAACGGCAAAATTGTACAATTTGAAGTCAAATAGTAGTAAATAGTAATTTCTTATGTTTTATTTTAACTGGTTACTAGCACGAATAAATGCTATGGAAGGCCGCAATATATTAAATAACTAGATCATGATCATATAGGCTATACAGTTTATTAATTACATACATACTCACTAGATGTAAGTACTAGGTGACGCCAGACGGGTGTTTCCTACTAACGGTTTAGAAAACTTAGGAGAATGTAAAAATCAAACTATAAATATTTTGATAGTCGTGTGAAAATAGAATTTCTTTTAAGTTACTGACTGCTGCTTTAAGGTAATATCCTTGGGACTTGTTTACTGTAATTACATATGCAAGCTGCACAAAATATTATTTCTCCTGAAAGTTCAATTGGAAGAGTGATTTCATTTTATTTCCGAGTTTTTACATGAAGCAAATTAATAAGACTGTTGGGGTTTTATTTCGTGCTTATTTTTGTTTATAGCTTTTACACGATTGTTTATCAATATCCAATAATGATATGAATTTAATGTCCAGGGTTATCTCTTAGCGTGCCTTGCAGACAAACATTAATTTACTTTTGTGCACACATCTCTTTCTCCAACGAAAGTAATAACCGCTGAATGACGGTTTATAACTTTAATACACATGACAAAACTTCACAATAGACCCATCGATGTGGTCAGGCAATTTGAACACAATCAAGATTAATAACAATAATAGTCACTCATTTGTATGAACAATCTTTTCAATCGTGAAATATGAAATACAGTAGTATCCTTCCATGTACAGGATATTATACACATGGATATATATTAGGGATATACACACACACGCATATACACATCTCAACAGCCAGACAGCTGGTCACTGAATGTCCGGCTAACAGTAGTAGCTACTTAATAGTCTTATGTGATGCTACACTGTAATTCTGTCTTTTAACAGGCCCGATTCTGTGGTTCTAGTTTGAGTTTTCACCTTTTCTCTTCACTTTGTAATTATATGGGTTTGCCTTGTTTCTTCTCATGGGAATATATCGTGTTCGGTATTTTTGAGGAGGTAATTTTAATGGGTTCGTTTTATGTCGGTAGGTTTATTTTTCACTCGGCCAGTTTTACTTTCTTCTGATTTTCCGCGATTCCCGTAGATTTCATTGTTTACGATAATCGCCATTTCCGGCACGCGATATGACGAGACCGGAAGCACGCGGGATTTGCGTGGGTTGATAGTATTGATTTTTCCTAGCGCTCCCATTGGTCCGCGATTTGCGTAGGAAGGGAATCCGCGTGGGCGGTTTCTCTTGTATATAATGAGAGAGGAAACTGCGGGCAATTTTCTCTATGTAGAAATAAGTGTCAGCCGCAAGACTTCGTATTATCGTCTCCATTATGGGAACAAAAAACGATAATAGGTATGTAACTATTTTTTTTTATCGTTTTACTTATTGGGTTTTTTGAGAAATCTCGGCCCGTAAGTTAAGTTCGTGGGAGACAGTAACTTAAAGTTTAAACGGTAGCGCCATTAATTATTATCTTTGTAGAACGATGTAAACGTAAAAAGTGTGTATAATTCTTTCTGGGATTTTGGCAATAGATAGTGTAGCCGTGTATACCGTGCTTTATTCAGAAAACATGCTATTACTCTAACAAGACGGAGGAAGCACAGACCACCCCATAATTTTATATTTTATGAGAAACAGAAAATAATAAATTATAGTGTCACATATTTAGGGCAGAGTCGCTTCTACACGCTATTTCTAATAGTTGGGTGATTTCCCCTGACCATTCGGATAGCTCAGATTTACCCCGGGGAATATAGAACAACGACGCCATCTAGCAGTAGAATGAAGGAGCGAAACTGAAGAGGACGTGTCTGGTCCAGCTCTACATATTCCTTAGTTTGAGGAAATCAACTTCAACATTTATTATAAAATGTGTATTTCAGGACATTGAGTGGTTTTATATTCCTTACTTGCGTAAGTAGTGACTATCATTCAAGGTATATTGTGAATAGAGCTTCCAACTCTAGTTGCAGCAGAACTAGGTTCGAGGATTGAGTCAATCTGCAAAACTAGTCTTACACCTCAAACCATGCTGAGCAGAAAATACCCTTGTGTTGGAAAATATTTAACTCAAGGAATACTTATGATGATAAAGAAATCAAGGACTAATCTGAAGGGATGAGAATATGTCGTCGAACCTAAAATAAAACGTAAACCTAAAGGAAGGAACACGGTGGAAAGAAAAAGTTCGCCATATTTGGCAATTGAGTAGGCCTATGAGACAAAGATGCAAAAAGGGATTTTTGCATCGATGAAAGCATCTGATGATATGTTAGAACTTTATTGTGCCTATTATTGTAAAAATGTTTTGAATTCCAGATTTTGTTGAAATTTAACTTCATGCTGAAAGATATTAATAGATTTGCATGAAATAGAAAACTGTTGAAAGGGTGAATTTCTACAGTTTGAGATTAAGCTAAGAAATCTATCCATTTCAATTAAATTTGCTACATCAACACCTAAGAGAAGAAAATCGAACCTGGTGACCCAATCTTACAAAGGAGAGGAAAATATATCTCTAGCGGTCAAGGCTAGTTAACCAAACCTACTCTCTATAAAGTAAACTGAAAACCCTGCATACCCTGGCACTGCCACAATAGGAGTGTGTGAAGTTGTGAGAAACACGTGTGCCCATATTTGTAGATAATTTAATTTTGGAGCAAGCCGGGAAATCTCATGTGTAAATGTTAAAAAGGAGACCCCGGAATTTCGGACAAAAGAAGTTCCCGAGTTGGAAATGTTGACACGTGGGTAGCCACGCGTCACAAATAGATAAGAGGCAGACAGGTCGGGAGGTTCTGTTTACTTACCTGGCAGATTATAGATGAGAGAGAGAGAGGGAAGAAGTGAGAATGAAGAGACACGTGTATAGAATTATTTTATGTATCGTATATGTTAGAGATAAGCGATTTTAGAGAGGGTGTACATTAGACGCTGTTTCTTTTAATTTCAGCGAGTCTCGGCGAAACAGTGGGGAGCGTAAATTTGCCCACGTGCAATTTACCCACGGCACAAGGACATACCTCCGTAGTCAGTGGACTCGAGTTATCGTCAGAAGCAAAAGAAAATTAACCTACGGTCTTTTGCAGTGAGGAGCGGGAACGGGGGTTATTTATCACACTGCCCGAGCTCATCGCTATTATAATCTCCAGCATCGACACGAGGTCGGAGACTGGTGCAATTTCACACAGCTAGAATTCAAGCCTGGTTTTCCTCTAACTCCGGAGCGGGTTAAAAGAGGGAAGCTATTCAGCAGCAGAGAAGAATTGTCTACAGTTAATCAAGTCCCTCATGCTTGACATCCAAACATCGTCATCACCAAAATCAGGAATAGGTGACAGGGTTACCATACCTAGGTCCTGATAGAAATCGAGAGAAGATAGTAACGGAGACGCCGCATCATCAGCCCTCGAGTGTTAGAGAGACACTGAGACCAAGAGAGAGAGATAGAGAAGGAGGGAGAAAATAGACAGGACCAGTAGGGTCTGTTCAGTATCCATTGGACGGATAGACACTGAGTCTGCGTTTGAAAAACCAAGTCTATTATTTTAGCATTTCTTGTGGTGTAGTTATCGGCGCATATCGCCTAACTAGTAGAAAGCTGTGTAGCCGTTCGTTGAGGAAGAGTCACCAGGACTGAGACAGTAGAAAGCTTATTAATGTTAGAGAGTGGAGGCTAAAGTTGACAGCCCCACAAGATCAAAGTACTTTAAAGCACTAACCATTTTTATTGTTCCTCAGCAGGGTGACAGGAAGAGTGAATGTGATTGAGGTTTTTTTTTGTTGAGGGTCTTGCTATTTAATCGTTACTTTGGTTTTTTTCAGGCCGTGCAACAGTGCACGCTATCGACTGACTTGATGACGTATGATGCCATTTTTTTTCCTTGTATGTAAATAAATATATACATATATTATTTACTGGATCAGCTTCTATTCTTTACTATACTTACTCTATGTTGTCTGTATAGTGGTGTTTGTGGTCGCATTTATACACCTTATCTCCTTGTATTTAAAGGAAGTCAGAGGAGGGCGAGACTATAGCCAGTCTAAAGTCACGAAGCGGCAAGGGGAGATTCAAATCCTGGTTCTATCCCTTGAGCCAATAGTCGCGTCTGTCCACAGGCATGTCATTTTCCATCTAAATTCTATTTTCTCAGACTTTCTCATACTAGGGTCTTGCTTTCATTCAGGCACACTCTAGAAACTTAAAACCACTTCGTGACAAGTGGGGGCTCGTCCGGGATCATTCTGTTGAGATCAATTCTGTGATCTACATTCATAGAGTGTCTCTAGGAAGTTTTCTGAGAATAGAATTTCTTTAAATATCCCCTAGACTTGAGCTACTAGAACTGATCCAGTTATACGTTTTTCCACAGGTTGCAGTCTAGTAGATTTGTGGTAATTTTGATGTATATGACATAAAGGTAATTGATGGCATACCGACATATTTTTCTTTAACAGGAAGGTAATTTCGGGTTTTTGGTAGCTTGTTAACAAATATTTTTTCAGGTTATTGTTCAGACTTGACGCTAGTCTGAGTTCGGGTTTTTGGGACATCGGTTATAGGAGGAATACTTCCTATTACATAACAGGTAGTTCCTTCCTTTTGTTCTCCTTTCTGTCATTTTCTGTCAGTTGTGAACTTACAGCAGTTTACAGGTAAGATGGCGGATATGGCCAAGTTACGAGCTGCCTGGCGCGACGCTGCCCAGGACATGGGAATGGATAAAGAGGAGACGAAAGCCTACATGATCAGAGAAAATGATAGGCATAATCAACGGGAACTTGAGGAAAGGCAAAGGATAGCCGCCGCCGAAGCAGCGAAGGAGGAAAGGACAGCCGCCGCAGAAGCAGCGAAAGAGGAAAGGATAGCCGCCGCAGAAGCAGCGGAGAGGCAGGCAGAGATGGAACTTCGGAAATTGGAAGCACAGGAGAGGGAGAAGGCAGCAGAGATGGAATTTCGGAAATTGGAAGCAGAGAGACAAGCAGCAGAGAAGGCAGCAGAGAGACAGCATGAACTTGCCCTGCGTTCTCTGGAACTGCAGTACCGAGCTTCGGAGGGCAGTTCAGCTAATGGCTATTCACCCGGAGCAGGAGCAACAGACACCTCAGGAAACGGAGGGCCCCGGATGGCAGCCATGAGCTTCCCATTTGACTCGTTCCCGAATGGGAATGAGAAGATTGACGTGATCCTGGAGAAATTTCAAAGAATGGCAAAGGCATACGGGTTGGATGAGAGTCTTTGGTGCCTGAAATTATCGCAATCTTTGAAAGGTCACGCTTATGAAGTCTACAACAAGATGCTCATAGATGACCAGAACAACTTCGAGGCATTGCGAAACGCTTTATTACAAAGATTTCAGTGGACTCCACGGAAATGCCAAACCATGTTCAGGGAGAGCAGGCCGGAGAAGGGAGAGAGTTTCGCACAGTTTGCAGAGCGGGTGAGAAATTACCTTACCCGGTGGAGGGAACTGTCAGGACTGGCGAAAACTTTTGAAGGGTTGGAAGAGTTAGTTCTGTGTGAGCAGATAAAAGCAAACATGTCCCCTGATTTGAGGCGGTATCTGGCAGAGCAGGGTGCCCAGCAACTCGATCAAATTATTCTGTTTGCGGAAAGGTACCAGACAGCACAGGCCGAAGTACTGGGACAGAAACGGAAAAACCCAGACCTGTCAGCCCCAGACCAAGGAGCTTCATCATTGCAGCCGGCTACTTCACCAGCTCATCAGCAACCAGGGCCTTCTCGCAAGGAGCCTCATTCTGGTTTTAACTTGCGCCCCCAGCAGCATAACAGAGCACAGCCAACCACCTCTCAGGAATCCGCTAGGAACAGGGGAGATAATGAGAGGTATTGTCAGAATTGTAGAACCACTTCCCACTGGACATCCCGGTGCATGAACAAACCCCCAGCTCACCATGCAGCTTGTTTAAGACCGGTGAGATGGACTAAAGGGAATAAATGGGAACCAGTCAAGGCAGAGAAGTTGTTCTCTAACAGTGGACCAGCCGTAGTGAATGGGACAGCCACTACGTGTTTGTTTGACAGCGGGCTTACTTACCCCAGTATCATCGCTCGTCATTTGGTGAAACCAGGGCAATGGACAGGAGAAATAGTTGAGATTGGTGGAATTTTGAGAAGAGGGATCTCACAGCGTCTGCCTGTAGCCAATATTGAGGTGAAATGTCAGTTTGTGTCTGGCACCATTAAGGCAGCTGTAATGGCACAGCCAGCACATGATTTCATCCTGGGAAGCCCTTACTTAGTTTTGGGAAACCCAACCACACCGATCCTTGCTAATGCAAGGGGGCCTACTGCAGGCCAGAGAAGTGAAAGGGGAAAGCCCCAAATTCACGGAGCCCCACGGGAGCTCAAACATCCTTGTCTTGCGATGGGGAGGAGAGAAGCCTCTAAAGACAGTGGAATGTTATTTACAGAGGCGTATTCGCCTGTCAGCCCTGTTCAGCCTAAAGGTCAAACAGTGGTGACGCCTCTTACTTCAGAAGTATCTTCTTTGTCGTCGGGAATTAGGCCCCCGATGGTATTACATCTCTCCAGGGAGGGAAATACTGACAAGAAGGGACACATGCACGGTTCTTCAGTCAACTGTAAACAGTTACGCCATGTTACGGCGATGTCTGGCCAAGCCAGTCAGACTGTTTCAAAACACTGGGAGGTCGCACCATCTGGTAATCAGTATTTACCACGCGCCGCCAGGAAAATTCGTGGGCGAAGGAAACACACGAGAAAGAGAAGGAAGGGCGACCAGTCATGTTGCAGTCGACAGGAGGTAATCCCATGGCATGACCCTCACGATCCAGGGCTTGCAAAGATTCTCAAGGATATGGAGATGGGCCTGTATGATAATGCTAATTACGATAGTGATTAGATCAGGATGTAGATCTAGATACGGACCAGTATGAATTCCAGAGATTTCAGTGATTGAGCACGGATTCCCGTACTTGAAAGGGGGGACTTATGTGATGCTACACTGTAATTCTGTCTTTTAACAGGCCCGATTCTGTGGTTCTAGTTTGAGTTTTCACCTTTTCTCTTCACTTTGTAATTATATGGGTTTGCCTTGTTTCTTCTCATGGGAATATATCGTGTTCGGTATTTTTGAGGAGGTAATTTTAATGGGTTCGTTTTATGTCGGTAGGTCAATTTTTCACTCGGCCAGTTTTACTTTCTTCTGATTTTCCGCGATTCCCGTAGATTTCATTGTTTACGATAATCGCCATTTCCGGCACGCGATATGACGAGACCGGAAGCACGCGGGATTTGCGTGGGTTGATAGTATTGATTTTTCCTAGCGCTCCCATTGTTCCGCGATTTGCGTAGGAAGGGAATCCGCGTGGGCGGTTTCTCTTGTATATAATGAGAGAGGAAACTGCGGGCAATTGTCTCTATGTAGAAATAAGTGTCAGCCGCAAGACTTCGTATTATCGTCTCCATTGTGGGAACAAAAAAACGATAATAGGTATGTAACTATTTTTTTAATCGTTTTACTTAGTGGGTTTTTGAGAAATCTCGGCCCGTAAAGTTAAGTTCGTGGGAGACAGTAACTTAAAGTTTAAACGGTAGCGCCATTAATTATTATCTTTGTAGAACGATGTAAACGTAAAAAGTGTGTATAATTCTTTCTGGGATTTTGGCAATAGATAGGAGTGTGTGAAGTTGTGAGAAACACGTGTGCCCATATTTGTAGAATGTTATGTAAAACCACCATTTATTTCTGTGTATTTACTAATGTAATTTTATGGGGAAATCCCTGGTGTGTTCGTTAATTTTTCTGAGCCTTAAAAATGTGAGAAATATTGTCGGAGGGTTCAGATTTACGTTGTAAGTGAATTATACTGCTTAGGGGAGGAAACTATTCCTATAGCGAGATTTAATTTAATTTTGGAGCAAGCCGGGAAATCTCATGTGTAAATGTTAAAAAGGAGACCCCGGAATTTCGGACAAAAGAAGTTCCCGAGTTGGAAATGTTGACACATGGGTAGCCACGCGTCACAAATAGATAAGAGGCAGACAGGTCGGGAGGTTCTGTTTACTTACCTGGCAGATTATAGATGAGAGAGGGAGAGAGAGAGGGAAGAAGTGAGAATGAAGAGACACGTGTATAGAATTATTTTATGTATCGTATATGTTAGAGATAAGCGATTTTAGAGAGGGTGTACATTAGACGCTGTTTCTTTTAATTTCAGCGAGTCTCGGCGAAACAGTGGGGAGCGTAAATTTGCCCACGTGCAATTTACCCACGGCACAAGGACATACCTCCGTAGTCAGTGGACTCGAGTTATCGTCAGAAGCAAAAGAAAATTAACCTACGGTCTTTTGCAGTGAGGAGCGGGAACGGGGGTTATTTATCACACTGCCCGAGCTCATCGCTATTATAATCTCCAGCATCGACACGAGGTCGGAGACTGGTGCAATTTCACACAGCTAGAATTCAAGCCTGGTTTTCCTCTAACTCCGGAGCGGGTTAAAAGAGGGAAGCTATTCAGCAGCAGAGAAGATTTGTCTACAGTTAATCAAGTCCCTCATGCTTGATATCCAAACATCGTCATCACCAAAATCAGGAACAGGTGACAGGGTTACCATACCTAGGTCCTGATAGAAATCGAGAGAAGAGAGTAACGGAGACGCCGCATCATCAGCCCTCGAGTGTTAGAGAGACACTGAGACCAAGAGAGAGAGATAGAGAAGGAGGGAGAAAATAGACAGGACCAGTAGGGTCTGTTCAGTATCCATTGGACGGATAGACACTGAGTCTGCGTTTGAAAAACCAAGTCTATTATTTTAGCATTTCTTGTGGTGTAGTTATCGGCGCATATCGCCTAACTAGTAGAAAGCTGTGTAGCCGTTCGTTGAGGAAGAGTCACCAGGACTGAGACAGTAGAAAGCTTATTAATGTTAGAGAGTGGAGGCTAAAGTTGACAGCCCCACAAGATCAAAGTACTTTAAAGCACTAACCATTTTTATTGTTCCTCAGCAGGGTGACAGGAAGAGTGAATGTGATTGCGGTTTTTTTTTGTTGAGGGTCTTGCTATTTAATCGTTACTTTGTTTTTTTTCAGGCCATGCAACAGTGCACGCTATCGACTGACTTGATGACGTATGATGCCATTTTTTTATTGTTTTCCTTGTATGTAAATAAATATATACATATATTATTTACTGGATCAGCTTCTATTCTTTACTATACTTACTCTATGTTGTCTGTATAGTAATGTTTGTGGTCGTATTTATACACCTTATCTCCTTGTATTTAAAGGAAGTCAGAGGAGGGCGAGACTATAGCCAGTCTAAAGTCACGAAGCGGTAAGGGGAGATTCAAATCCTGGTTCTATCCCTTGAGCCAATAGTCGCGTCTGTCCACAGGCATGTTATTTTCCATCTAAATTCTATTTTCTCAGACTTTCTCATACTAGGGTCTTGCTTTCATTCAGGCACACTCTAGAAACTTAAAACCACTTCGTGACATCTACCCTGTTACATGTACCCTAAGCTGCTAAATTCTCTCTCTCTTTTCACCCGCCTTGTTAGCAATCCTTTCCCAGCCGGTCTCATCACGTGACACAGAGTGGCTATTGGCTGGGGTAGCGAAGTGCCAAACTGGGCATTAAAACTAATGCATTTTCTACTCCCAACAAAGAAATTTATCGTTGCAACTGGTGCACCAAGAAAGAATAGTCCACCATTTCTTTTTTTTAAAGTGTTTACTACTTGTTATCGTAGCACATCCCGTTTATATATGTACATTGTTTTAAGAGTCAAGACATTTATAATTCTCTGTGATATATTTCTTGACTGTGTATATTCTTTTTGCTGCACTGTAATCTTCCCCTTGATAATGTATTTATATTTTAGTTATTATTCAGACTGTTTTGCCGTTCAGAAGCTCCACTGTTTTTATACGTACTTGCGTCTATTTTAAGTTGGAGGTTTATTTATGTCAGCCTGTGTCTTTCTGGGGAAGTCTGCTAAAGTAGAACTATTGGAAAGGCAAGCCAGTGGATCTGTAAAGTTTGGTGAGCATCTTTATTGTTTAGTGTTTAGCGTCATTTTGTCGCCGCCTCTTTGTTCATCCAAGATACAATTTTCGTCCGTTATATTAACGCGCTGCCATCAATGGTACCTATACCTTGTAGCGGTATGGCAGCTTGCGTACCCTGACAATCCCCAGAGCTATGCCAGTGGGAGTTTTACTCCTGGTAGGTTCAACCAAGCTGGACTGGTCTGTGTGGGTAGGGGTCAGACAAAAGCTGGTACCCTGGTCCTCCAGGTTGGGGGTTTTAGCATAGGGCTGACACCCCTGTCTATGTAAAAAAAATAATGAAGTTACGGACACAACATCAAATGAACAAACTTTGCTGCGGGATGGACATTCGGAGTCTGTGGCTCGTATGACTGTCAGTGGTGAAAGCCGAAAGGAAGCCACTGACATGAAAACGGATGTCCTGACCGCAAAACACGAAACCAGAATAGGATTTTGGAATGTCAGGACAATGTACGAGACAGGTAAACTAAGACAGGTCACGGCAAAAATGAGAAACTATAGGTTACACATCCTGGGGATAAGCGAGAGCAGATGGACAGGGGCAGGAAAAGTTAAAACAGCAACAGGAGAAACAGTACTTTACTCTGGAAGAGAGGATGGACAGCACAGTGAAGGCGTAGCCATTATTCTACAGAAAGGGATAGAAAGGACATTACTGGAATGGAAACCCGTCAACAACAGACTGATACGATTGAGATTGAGAGGGAGATTCACCAACACTACAATAATACAATGCTACGCACCAACTAATGATAGCGATGAGGAGGTCAAGGATGAATTCTATCAACAACTGCAGAAAGAAATGGAGGACACACCTTGATATGATCTTGTTATAGTAATGGGAGACCTCAATGCGAAAGTTGGTACACACAATACATATAATGAAAGAACAATGGGGAAATGCGGCAGCGGAATAGCAAACGAAAATGGGGATAAGCTAATAAGTTTCTGTAGCATTAACAACCTGGTCATTGGAGGAACACTTTTCCCACATAAGGAAATTCACAAGTTAACATGGGAATCACCAAATGGTCGGGACAGAAACCAGATAGACCACATCATGGTTAACGGTAGATGGAGACATGCATTACAAGATGTGAAGGTAAGAAGAGGTGCAGATGTTGGAAGCGATCACCATTTAGTAGTAGCAAAACTGAAAGTGAAACTAAGAAGGGCTGGACCAACTGTAACTGCACAGAAAAGGTTTGACATCAGCAAATTGAAGGACCCCCTTACCAGAAAAGCTTTTGCGGTCGACATTAAGAAACGATATCAATTTGCCAAAAGCCAGGAAAAGACATTGAGTGATGATATAGACCAGAATTTCAACACCATTTCAACAATATATAAGGAAAGTAGCAAATCATGCTTAGGATTCCAGGAAAGGAAGAAGCAAGACTGGATAACACCAGAAACACTAAACACCATAAAGATGAGAAAGGAAATGAAAAGAAAGAAAACAGAAGCGAAGTCCCCCAGGTTAAAGCAACTATATAGCGAACAGTACAGTCAACTGGACAGGGAAGTTAAACGCCAAACCCGAGCCAACAAAAGGAATTTCCTAGACGATCTTGCAAAACAGGCAGAAGAGGCAGCACTGAGAAATGAACAAAGCACAGTATACAAAATAACTAAATTCATCAGCGGAAAACAAGGTGCAAACAATATTACATTAGTAAGAGATAAGCAAGGAAATCTCATCAAGACAGCAGAGGGACAAGAAACAAGATGGGCAGAGCACTTCAGAGAAACTCTGAACAAGGAAATACCAGAGACACAATTGAATGTTCCTGAGGCTGAAAATGATCTAGATGTAAATACAGACATTCCACGAAAAGAAGAAATCATCACAGCAATCAAAGGGTTAAAGAACGGTAAAGCTCCGGGCCATGATAACTTAAATGCAGAGCTATTTAAGACAGACCCTGAGCTAGCAGCAGAACTATTAGAACCACTATTTGCACAAGTGTGGAAAACGGGGACAATACCATCAGAGTGGAACAAAGGAATAATTGTCAAATTGCCAAAGAAGGGAGATCTTTCAGACTGCAATAATTGGAGAGGAATCACTCTTCTCTCAGTTCCCAGCAAAATACTAGGCAGGATAATTATACAGAGAATTTCAAAGACAGTAGACTACAAACTGAGGAAAGAACAAGCAGGATTTAGACAGAACAGAAGATGTGTAGACCATATATTCACTCTCAGGAACATTATAGAGCAGTGCTCAGAATGGCAAAGACAGCTTTACATAAATTTTGTTGATTTTGAAAAGGATTTTGACAGCATATATAGGGACAGTTTATGGAAAATACTGAGGGCTTATGGAATTCCAAGCTGCATAATGTCAATCGTAAAAAGCCTCTATGCCAACTTTACGTGTAGTGTTGGGCAGAGCAACCTAACCTTCGAGGTGAAGACAGGAGTACGACAGGGATGCCCCTTATCAACCACTCTATTTTTAACAGTCATAGACTGGGTGATGCGCCAGACAACAGAGGGCAGTCCAAGAGGAATAAGATGGACTACATTTTCTACATTGGAAGATCTGGAATATGCAGATGACATTGCACTGCTGGCACATTCACATCAACACATCCAGGAAAAAACGGATAGACTTAATAAATTTAGCCAGCAGGTGGGCTTGAACATCAATTTAAAGAAGTCTGAGGTCATGACGCTCAATGTGAGCAACCCTGAGCCCATATCAGTAAGGAATCAGCAACTGGTACAGACAGATACCTTCACATACCTAGGAAGCATAGTAACACCAGACGGTGGGGCAGGCAAAGACATCAACATCAGAATGAATAAGGCAAGAACAGCCTTCTTTAGCCTAAATAACATCTGGAAGTCCTCCCAATACAGCACAAGCACAAAATTAAGATTATACCAGAGTTGCGTGCTTTCTGTGCTTCTCTATGGTGCGGAATGCTGGAGAGTCACAGAGAAGGAAATGTCAAAATTGTCCTCTTTTCACACAACATGCCTAAGAAAAATTCACCGAATCTTTTGGCCGAATACCATCACCAACCAAGATCTGCTTACTCGTAGCAAGCAAGAGGACATGCACACCATCATAGCTGGCAGACGCTGGAGCTGGGTTGGTCATGTCCTCAGAAGAGACCCCGATGCCATCACAAGAACAGCTATGCTTTGGACCCCTGAAGGAAAGCGAAAGAGAGGCCGACCAAAGACAACTTGGCGGAGGACTGTGGAGGCTGAGATGCAAAGAATGAACCAGAGTTGGGGCACTGTACGAAGGATGGCCACCGACCGTGCAAAGTGGAATCAATTTGTTGTTGCCCTACAAGACGCCACTAGGCGTGATGGCCACTGACTGCTTTGACGGTCGGTGGTTAAGGATCGAAGAAGAAGAAGAATATTAACGCGTATGTATAAAATGTCGTAAATACTCCTAATATATGAGACCGAGTTAAAGTGTTGAGCTGTATTCCACACAATATACTGACACTTCTGATGGTGCAACAACAAAGGATATGTAATTCTGCTTCTGAGTTTTAGCAAGATGCAAATTATTAGACATATTTTTCCATTCTACCAGGCGCGCCAAGAAAGAATAATCTACCACTTCCTTTTGTCAACGTGTTTACCACTGTTTTCATAGCAAATCTTGTCAAACATATATATTATTGCTTGAAAAAGGACGCTTACTATTGTCTTATTGTGCACGTTCCGTGTGTTGTACTCTTGATGATGATTGTACATTTTAAATATTATCCAGACTGATGTGTTTGTTGTTCAAGGGCTCGGCTGTGTCTATACTGGCATGCATTCAACAATTATTGGAGGTTTGTTTATGTCAATTCGTCTCTCTTGGAGAATCTGCTACAGTAGAATTACTGAAAAAGCAAGCAAAAGTGTCTGTATTGTGAGCATTGTTATTTTTAAAAAATATGGACACAGTATAGATACTTTATATTTGGGCATGTATATAAAATAGTTTTAATATAAAAGTTCTAGTACTTGGACAGAGCTCTAATTTTTTAGTTAAAATTAGCTTTATTTCGGCGAAAAGCGACCCATTCAACCTAGACACACGGTGACGTTGGTTATGTAGCACACAATGTCAAATGAAAAAGACCGTTTGGTGTCCTTGGCTCTGAGTTCCATTTTTGAAAATATAATTTTGCCTTTTATTGGCTAGACGTGCATGATAGGAAACTCTATACAGAGCGGTACAACAGGAGGTAATCTGATCATTAGAAATGGTTCCCCCGTCGAACAAGTGTTTCGGCCTTGTATACTCCTTTACACTATAAGGGGGCGGGCCCACCTGGGTCATGACTCCCAAGTGTCTCCGTCTACTGTTGTCTTATGTAGAAAATGAACCCACTCCACCTTGGCTGCAGCTTTAAAATCCACATTTCTGCCAGCTGGAGGCAATTGTGAAAGTAACCCTTATGTTGAAAACAAATTATTGTGCCACTAGAGACAGACACTGACCCATTTGCGCAAAGCCAACGAGGCTTGAAGTCACTGCACGCTAGCAACTGAAATCTACTTGCGCCATCTCTTCCATTCTAGACTCATATGGCAAAATAACCTGGTGCAATGATGAAGAATACAGCACTATATCCGGCCGTCTTCGAGATTTCCTGACACTCTCTGGATATGCCCCATGCCCAGATAGGTCTACCGCCATCTGCAGTCATTAGCACAGTCAAGGAGAGATGGTACACTGCTACCTGATTTACTCGGCTTTGGTTGTGCTGACTTGCCTGCTCCCAGAAAGTATGTGTTTGCTGTGTTTGGCCTGACATTGCTATTCGTTTTCATCCTTGCCAGAACTATTGTCGCAGAAAGCTCATTTAGCATTTTATTGTGACGCCACCTGTATCGCCCTTGCCCTAATGACACCTTGCAAGCTGAGAGCACGTGTTCAAGTGTCTGCCTCTCGTGGCATATGGGGCACTGCTCATCATCCGACTTTCCCCATCTCACAAGGTTTGTGGCCGATGGCAGGAGGTCATACATTGATCTAATTATGAAGCTGAGCCTAAGATGTGCCACATGCCATATATCATTCCATGTCAAGGACCTTTGCAAGGCTCCATCCCATGTAGTCCATTGGCCTTGTTGGACCTGCTGCACTGCTTTTTACAACCACTTATCATTCTCAACTCCTCGTATCTCCTGAATTACCATGTCTCTGCGCTCCCTGCTTGATGCCTTGGACCACCAGCGGATGTCTCCATGATCAAATTCCCATCTATTCATTTGTGTGTATCCTATTACCTCCCTAAGTTTGAGTGACTCTTGGGCAGCATCAACAGCTTCTTCCACTCTCTACTTCCTTCCCGTTGTCAGTGTGGGCTGAATGGACAACCACGTCATCTGCTGACTCGCGTAGCATCATTGCAAGCCGTTCCTTTCCAACTTCGTACTCTTCAACAACTGACTTGAAAGGAAGCAGACGTTTTGACTTTTTGCAGTACAATGCTACATCTGAAAGACCTGTTGATACCCTAGCTATTTCTCGTGAACTTGTTGACCTTTTGCTCTATAGCTTCCGCTGTACTTGTGCTTATTTCATATATAAGCAGTGGTCGCAGCAAATTAGGTATCAACATGAACTGGAGGCACCATAGTTTGAATTTTCCTAGGATATGTAGCAATCTGTCTGCCATTTCTATTGTCTGTTGCACTGCCTTCGAGTCTTTTAATGAGGCATCGTACACCCTGCTAAGACTGTTAACAGGTTCCTCAATGACAGTAGAGATTCTTTGGTGGGACACAATGCATATGACCTCTGCTATCTTCCCTTTCCTGACTGATAGGTTTCTTGACTTCTTGGGTGTTAAGCTCATCCTGCACCAGCTGACTAGTTCATCCAGGCGTTCTAACACCCTCCGGGCCTGTTCATCTGATGTGAGAATTGTTGGGTCATCCATGAATGCTTTGAGCGGTGGCATGTGACACATTCCACTGAGCTTTAGACCTGTAGCCATTCATTCAGCCGCATTGAGGATTACCTGCATAGCCATCACGAATAGTATCGGAGAGATGGTACATCCCATCGCAATTCTAACTTCAAGGCCAATCCACTTCGTTGTGTACTCCCTGGTTGAAAATCTGACACAGCACCCTGCGAAATACAGCTTCAGCATTGCTGTAATCTCTTGTGGAACATGATACATTTCTAGGGCCTGCCATAACATCTGGTGTGGAACGGATCTATAAGCATTTGCTAGATCCAACCAGATTACATAGATGTTTGTTCTGTCAGACGTTGCCTGTTGAATTAATTCCCAGATCATTGTGGCATGCTCTAGACATCCTGGTGTACCTGGGATACCTCTTTTCTGAATGGTAGTGTCAATGTACCCATTTGCCAGGAGGTATGTAGTGTGCCTGAACTGACTGATGTCTGTGGGATTTTGTTCCTTCGGGATATAGACTCCGTTCGCCTTTCTCCATTTCTTGCTTACAAGCTCGGTTTTCCACGTTTTCTTCAGTAAACGGAGCAGTCGTTTAAGAACCTCAGGGCATCTCTTATACACCACATATGGAACACCATTAGGACCTGGAGCTGACTTGCACCGAGCTTTCTGGACAATGTTTTCTACCTCTTTCGTCGTTAGGGGCTTGGTGTTAAATTCAGCTCCTGGCTTACTATGCCGTTTAAGGCCTGCCATGCTGCTGAGTGGCTCATCTCTGCGACCATCTGAATATGTCATTCTAAGGTGTTCTTCCAGGTCTTCTTTCCTGATGTTTAGCGTTCCTGACCATGGCTGCTCAAACAGCTCTATGTCAAACTTGATGGGCTCCCTGAAGAATCTTTCCCTATCCCTTCGAGTCTTCCTTCTCTTCCTGCACAACCTTTCCGCTCTGCAAAGGGCATTATGTTGGCCTTTCAGGTGCTCCCAAACTTGCCGTAACCCTTCCTTCTCTGTGGCAACTGCGTTCTTGAACAGTTTTCTGGTATGCTTCTTATGTTTCCTGATCTCTTCTATTTTAATATGTCTTCTACATTTTCTCGGTGGGTTACTTTCTCTTGCCTCCATGACTCCAACACTTTGCGACAGTGAAAATATATTATATCGCCGAAGATTTCCAGCTTCTTCTCCAAAGTTATCTGCTTCAGGTTGTTATTTAACTCTTTTGTCAAGGCTTCGTCCAGCTGTTCTCAAAGCCCTTTTGCACTGGCAGGTGGAAACTTGATTGCATCTCTCTTCCCGTCCAAGAAGTGTGTGAGATCACCATCAGGTAGATCATCTTGACTGTACTCAGCACTCCTTGCTGCGTTCTTCTAACGTATTAGCCGCAGAGAGAAAGCGCTGTTGATTTCCCCCTAATGAACTCCCACACCCCTTTTTCGTTCTGTTGAATTTCATTCTTCACTGAGTCGAGAATTTTTTACCACAGGCACATGGAAATTCCAGCCGTTGTTCAGATCTCGAAGTCCGTATAACGGTTCTGTTCGATTCATCATCCCCCCCCCCCTTTCCCCCCTTTTCGGTGAATCCTGGGGGCATCTATCGTTTTTGATTCCTGTAGCAATTGATTACGGGGTGCTAACCCGGTCAGCCGGTTTCTAGTCTTTCCCAGTGTCATCTGTCTTTCCAGAAGTCCATCGGTCTTTTCCCGATTGTCACTGGTTTGACCATGCAACTATGATAGGAAACTATACTGTTCAAAAAAAGAAACGCATAGCTATCCGAGGGCGCATTTTTATGAGTTTGAAAGTAAAATTTGGTGCTAGGGTATATAAAAACCAGCCTCAAATGTTCTTTACAGTGTCAAATGCACGTGTTGACCTGAAATGCGTTCGTTTTTGTAATCGTTACAACGCAGTGGTCAATAGTGTTTATGACGCAATTTTTGACCACAGCTCATGTTGCGCGCACGTGAAAGCAACAAAATTTGGGGTGAACACTATTCACTGACTACGCAACTGAAACCCTATAAAAGGATAACGCTACACGCACAAAATTCAGTTCATTTTCAAGCAGACATTTATGGCGTCTCTATCGATAAATTTAAGGAACATTGCTATTGGCCGACTGCATGCAGGCGAAAGTCAAAGTCATGTTGCCAGGCATCTAAACGTGCATCACAGTACCATCAGTCGACTTTGGCACCGGTTCCAAGCCATTGGCTCAGTTGAAGACCGGCATCGCAGTGGACGACCCAGAGTGACAACAGCAGCGGAGGATCGCTTTATTCGGCTTCGTCACCTTAGAGACAGGTTTACAACAGCTTCCTCAACTGCCCAGCCATTGCCTGCAGGACGTCATGTGTCTGATCAAACTGTCCGGAATAGACTGCATGACGCTGGACTTTGGGCACAACGACCTCATCGAGGACCTGTCCTTACGCGCCGCCATCGCCAAAATCGACTTCTTTGGGCCAACCAGCATCGCCCCTGGGCAGCTGACAATCAATGGAGACGTGTCTGATTTAGTGACGAATCTTTCTTTTTGTTGCAGCGTCATGATAGACGGCGTAGGATCTACCGTAGGCGAAATGAACGTTTTGCCCAAAATTGCGTTGAGGAAGCTCCGCCGCACGGTGTTGGAGGAGCAATGGTGTGGGGAATGATCAGTTACAACGGAAGGAGTCAGTTGGTGCACATTGAAGGAGGCTTGAATGCGCAACGATACGTCAATGAAATTCTTCGACCCCCATGTCCTTCCACTTTTGGCTGCCCAAAGGTCTGTGTTTCAACAGGACAACACCAGACCCCATTGTGCACGGTTTACCTCGCAGTTCCCGACTGCCAACAACATTCTCACCCTTCCATGGCCATCCCTGTCTCCAGACATGAGTCCGATTGAGCACTTGTGGGATGAGCTGCATATACGTGTTTGTCGCCGAGACGTTGCTCCAGTCAATCGTCGTGATCTGTTCCAGGCACTCCAGGAAGAGTGGGCAGCCATCCCACAGGCCCACATCAGACGTCTGATCGCATCCATGCCCATGAGATGCCAGTCGCTGATCGATGCAAGAGGAGGCCACACACCATACTAACGGGAAAGCCCGTACGCCAAAAAACTCTCGTGACCCAGATGCAAAACAACTGTCAATTGATTGGTTGAACCCTAAGGTATTCTTGTGTGCAATTTGAACAATTAACTCATTAAATTAAAAAAGTTATTGAATGTCAAAATTATGGCTATGTGTGTGCCTTCAGTGGTTATGCGTTTTTGTTTGTGAACAGTATATATACAGAGCGATACAACAGGAGGCAGTCTGATTATCGTTGTTCAACCGAGACGCAAAATCCTTTGGCTATATGCAGGCTCATGTCAAATAAAAAAGATCTTTTGGTATGGCTTGTTGTGTATATTGTTAAGCTGTTCTTTTTAAATAAAATGTTACCTCGTTTTAGGCGAGGCGCGCTTAGATTAAAGTAGACACTGAGTCTGTCAGTTTTATTACGGCGCGTGTTCAAAATAAAAGATTTTGCGGTCTTGAATGACTTGATTACTAACTATGTCAGTTTTATTTGTTATACATACAATGTTGGCTCCTTTTAGTGAGGTACATTCTGTTTAACCTAGATACAGGTCCGTCGGTTATTTTAGGGTGCATGTCAAAATGTAAAAGACCTTGCGTTCTGTGTCAGTGTTTGTTATTAAACTAAATTTTTCCTCGTATTGGCGAGGCGTAACCTATTCAACGTAGAAATAGGGTATGTTGGCTCTCCTACACGCTGTGACGAAATGGACAATCTCTGCACGATCTCTGTTTCACTTCGGCAGAATCAGAGTCCTATTTTTTACTGATTTTTATTTGTGTGCTTTTAAAAGTACCAATTTCTTCTCATTAGCGGCTAAGGAGCATGTAGTTTATATGTTCAAACATTTGTGACACTCCTTGCAGATAATGTTTATACCAGCCAGCGAGAAGCAACTAGAAAAGAGGATCGCCAGCGTGTTTAGATTAAACCACTGATAAGCGACTCGTTTGTTGACCTAGCTGGCCCGACATGGAATTTTGCTTACTAAGAAGACAGATATCGAGATTACTGTCTGTGTGACACAATTAGGCAGACAAGTATGACATAACTGCTTCCGGGCCGACTTGTTATGACAACATTGCTTTCTAATAAAGTAATAAGTATTACAGCTTACACATGTTGTTATGTGTGTCTACTGATGTGTTTGTGAGAGTGTATGCAAGGCATCAGATGTCCATATATGTTAATACGTGATCTTGGCAGGCACGCACCTTATTTCTCGTGAGACTATTTTGAAAATATCACACCCTCCTGGCATGATTTGTAGTGATTGGATCTTTCTGATTTGTTTCATAATAACATTGAAGGGGGAATATAACCTGGAGATTGTTCAAACCCACTTCACTGTGCAAAAAACTGCTGTGAGACAAGCTCTTCAGAAGAATCCAGTCGTGCCAAGTTAGAATTCAAGAATTCCTTTTATCGGACTGGACCTTTATTAGAGTATTCCACAAGGACTTACAAAAAAAACAGCCCAAAAAATCTCTTGCATTGTAACAAGGAAAACCAGGACCCAGGAAAACTGAAACACACGGAGTCAGAGAGGAAATCTATTGTGAAATTAAAGACACTCCAGATTCGTGTAAGAGACCGACTCATTTCTTTTATTCATCTGAGCAACAAGTCTGTAGCCAAGATTAGCGTAAGTTGTGATTTACATTTCATATTTATTACTAACATGTGAACTAATATGTATGCATTACCATGGACATATTTATATATGTGAAAATCGCTGGTGGATGTCCCGGTCCTTTGAGGCTGGCAACCTCAGCGTATAGAATGATGATTCATGGACCACCACTGCATGATCTGGTGATTGCTTTATTGATAGTTTCATAACGAGAACTAACAGCATAACGTAATTCCAGGTTCCCTATGGAGCAGGGAGGGAAAGATGAAAGAAATGATGTACATTCTAAGAAAAATACTTACAGTGTCAAAGCTTTTCACTCAGTGTAAATGTAAGCGACAAAAACATGTTATAACTGTACGTTTAACCTTTTCATTTAAATGTAATGTAAAGCTATTTAGTTTAAATCTAAAGAATTGGCAGCTAAGTTAACCTATATGCTGCCACTTGAACGTTTTATCAACACAATACTACTATCACCAGCGTGATGACTAAATATTCTCATGTAATTAACTATTATTCCTGTCTTTTAAACTGTTAAACTTAGTGATTATTACATTTGGTTATTTGTATTTATACAAATTCAACTTTGTTTCAGTCATTTTAACGTTAGTGCATGTTTGTCTCAGTCAACTTACTTCACACACTCTAAACAGAGTTATACTAGAAAAATAGAATTCCACTGAGCAAATTAGGGGTGGGGGCTTAAACGAGCTGAAAGTAATAAGTGCTTAAATCCTTCATAAAAGTGTCGGCACATTGCGGATTTAACGTACTCAGCAACAGCCAGCATTGTTTTCGCATTTCTGAATATCTTGTGAAGACTCCCATGTGATAGAAGCTTTACTACTCTTCTATCATCATTTCTGCTAATAGTAATCTTGGGCAAAGATAGTCTCCATTGAAGCACATATTAGATACTCTTGAGTTTTGGCCACTGGTGGACCACTACTGCAAAGCAGAACAGGCAAAAGTGTCACAACAGCGTGTGTTAAAATATAATAGACCTTACCACCTGGGTACGTTGTTATATTTAATAATTTTTTGTGTTTTCCATTTAATGTTGCCTCTGTTTTGGCGAGGTACACCATATTCAAACAAGACACAGGGTTATATTTAGGCGCATATCGAAATATAAAAGACCGAGTGATCTGATTTAGATTGGCCACAGTGGGATTTAAAAAATAATTAAATTGTGTCTGTTTTAGCGAGGAATTTCCACATTCAACCTAGACACAGTGCCCTTTGATATATCGGAACGTATTTCATTTTTAGGCATTTTTTTTAAATAGTTTATCAGACAATTTATTGTCAAGATTAAAGTCAACAGTACACATATTTATTCTCTTTCCTTTGATGTTACTTGCTTGGTACCTCTCAGTCTGCCGGTACAACAGGCAGCAATAAGACCGACCTTTCTACCAGCGGATGCGTCTCTCCTGACTGTGGATGCTTTACCAATGTGCTGGTGATTACCACCACTATGAGGATGCTCAAGAGGGTTCATAGAAACAAATTTGACTTTACATCAGCAGTTCCTCTTAGCCTTGTACTTGTGGTCGGCATGACAGTAGTATATAATGTCCAAAACGGTTATCATTCAGGAGGAGCGCAGGAGGAGCGGCAGGAGGGGCGTGACTTTTTATATAAGGAAAATCAGGAGGAGCGAAAGGAGGAGCATGACTTTTATATAGCAAAATACTCGATCGATTTCAGGCGAGCACTGAGAAATAATACAACTTATCAGAATCGAAGCCTTACAGCATAGCGTACAAACATTCGCAAGAATATTGTTGACAAATCGGTAGCACCGGTATAATCGGAACTTAACAACAGAAAGCGAAGAAAATGACACCGAATGTATGAACGACTTTACCAACACCAGATTCAGAATGTAAACATCGTCAAGCATTCAAACCATTGTCATATTGACAACAACGCATTAATATTCGTTCGTCCTCATCCTCCTGCAGAGCGACTATAAACACACCACAACTGATACCAACTTTATCACAGTACGACAGTCGTATCTCCAGTAGAGAAATTTACACTGTTGGAGCTTACAAATGACATCTCCAAATTCATACAAGCAGTGTAATCGCCGTAAAGTACTCACCCAGCTATAGTACTAACTCGCAGCACTCACCCAGCTATAGTGCTTAAATCAGGTACCCCAATCAACGGTATCCAACGGTTAGTTAGTTCATTAGGCCTCATTGGTTAACATAGTGGTTATCGATATTTCAGAAGCACACTTAGACATTTACAATATACACCAACCTTGTGAACAGACAGGGCAAATCCTTATAACTAGCGATAAAGTACATTAATCACATAAACATGAAACATTATAACGAGTGATAAAGTACAGTGATCACATAGACACATGAGTGATAAGTTTGATTAATCACGGGACATATTCAGAGTGTTAATAAAATAGTTTAGAGATAGAGACCATTGTAATTGACAAACTAGAACTGTCTCAGACAAGGATAAAGACACAGCATTTCACAAAGTTTAAATCAAGATTTTTTTACAAGACAAGACTTAATTAATTAGCATATATATTTAGAGCAATTTGCGTGTTTACTAATATTGTGTATGTATTTCAGGTATATGTTTGGTTCAAGACTAGATGAAGTAGAAGAGAAAAAAAAATAATAAACAGAGTCAGAAGAAAAAAATGTCATAGACCAAACCAGAGGATATTGAGCCAGGAAATTTACTTCTTCAGATGAAGGTGCACACATTCCATTCATAATGGATGCTTCTACTCATTATGGCATTAGGTACATGGCGACACAGAGCTATGATGTGATCACAAAGTGGATATTATATCCACTATGTAGTTGAATAATGATAATACTGACACTTATATGATTAGGTACACATGAACTTCATGTATAATGATGTTGAATAATTGGTTAAGTCCGACATACAGGGGTACAGTGTATTTAGTTCAGACAGCATTGATAATTCGACTGGTGCATCCAAGGCTAGCATCAGCCGAGCACATCATGTTGTGACTTAGTGACATGGGTCTTTCGCTATTGCCCCAGGACAGATCTTTGGATTTGCGTAGTTAGTTGCATACACGACTGATAATTCGACTGGTGCATCCAAGGCTAGCATCAGCCGAGCACATCACACTCTGACTTAGTAACACACATCTCTTGCTATCACTTTGGGATTTAGTTAATGCATGCATGGAGACGTTATAGATATACTACATTCTGCCTATCTGACCGCTACAATGGTAATACTGACATTGACGGCAGGTATTACAGACATTAACGGACTGACAAACCTCTGCTTCCAGAGGCAGTTCAATGTCGCCCTTGTGTATATATAAATAGAATATTTAACTATAAATCTTTGCATAATTTAGGAAATACGATACTCTATGTTTTACAATAATTAATGAGATCAGTATGTATTATTTAGGCTATAGCATAGTCTCATTTGTATTTAATTTTCTTCATTGCCTTTGATAATTGTCTTTGATGTTTTTTTGAGCAAGCTGTGGGTGGTATAATATAGAGTTGATAGTGGGATAGATAGAGTTTGGTTACTTGTTGATGGAACGCAAATGTTTCCCTCTGGGATAAATTTGGGCGGCCCCGGGACGTATATGTCACCATGAGGTTTGGTAGGATGGTGGTTTCGTTTTGTTGAAACAGGGGTGCATGAAAAGATGGTTTGGGAAGTTTGAATAACCTGAGTAATGGGCTATTTGTTCTAAAGATGGCAGATAAAAGTCAGCATACATGTACCTGGATGGTAAGGGAGAGAACACTTTTAGATGTAAATAGTTTCTATAAGTACACAGTTGCGGTATATAGAATTTGCATAACGATCGTTTTTAATAAGCTTGAAGTAAGGGAACATAGCATTTGAGCATAAACCACTAAGGGAGATAACCATAAATATTAGCGCCCTTTAGATTTAAGTGAACGAAGAGCAAGGCAAACGCACGAGAAATGTGAGCGAAGTATAAACAGTTACAGAAAGAAGCTCACTGAGTTGTTTATTAAAAGAATCAACCGTGAGTTTTGTGAATCGGTGCGTGAACTGAACAATGGACCAATCGCATTAACTGGAAAACAAAAATACGGATCATGGGAATGAATTGAAGGACAAAAGAAGTCAGTCCTACCAGAAAAGTTGACGATTCAAGTCGTGTCTCGCCGGGCTCTCAAGAAAAGTGAAACCTGTGGTTGACAGGAGGTTACAGAGATGAAATAGCTAGACTTAGATTCCTTAGTGTTAGGAATTCTGGAGAATAGTTTAGCTTGTGGTTAACAATCTGTGCTGAACATATAGGAATTAGCATAGGGGTGCGTAGTAGAAATTTGTGATAGGTACTTGGACTTCGTTCAATACGGTAAGATAACTTTTATTTGAACTTTTAGTAAACTTTCAGCCAAACTATTACTAGAGGTTAATGATGCTCACACTTCAAGGGGCGATCAACCAGAAAGAGCATTAGAAACAATCACGACCACACAGAGTATAAAGAGAATGGCATTTTGATTTGCTGATTGAAAACTGATTTGCTGATTGCCAGATAGACTGGTGTATAAAAAGACGAGGTATCGTCACTTTCATGAATAAATGAACAAAGGTTATGAACCTATGACATCTATGAAACAACTTATGCGCTCTCTCATATGAACAGTAAGTATGAGGAGGCCCCATCAGCAGTACTTGACAATATTTGATGTATTATGTATGAAACGTGTATAGTGATAGATGCCCTTATGTAAGTTAACGCTGACAGGTTTATAGAGGTAAACGATAAGAAAGAGAGATAGGAAAGGAGGATAAATTTTGGGCAGACTACATATATCCATATGTACAAGAGACTGTATAAAAGGCAATAATTATTACTCTGGTGGAACAAATTGAATTAATGGTTGGATGCATTGAAGTGAGATGGAGTTACTTTGAAACATGCACTATTGAGTACTGTTGAAATCTGTGTCTTTTAAATAAACCTGTACATAGTTGAATTTACTTCACACAAGTTGAGTTGATTATTAAAAAGGTGTGGAAGGACAGGTATAATAGCACAATATAAAACAGATCAAGGTACGCCAATATACGATCTAGTCGCTATAACATCTAGGAGAGAAGAACGAGACCTGGGAATAGAAAAGAACCAAATCATCTCATCCAAGAATTTCAACCTCTGGCGGAAAAGGGAGCCAGTAAGAGAGATAGTCTCACTTGGAAGATAGAACGAAGAAGTAGACTGACAAGTTGAGGAGGTATTAACTAGGCCTGCCTCAGCCACCTAGCTAATATCAAAGGAAGACTCTGCACTGTCACATATTGGCTATTTGGCGCCGTAACCAGTTCTGGAAGATTTATAAAGAGGCATAGCACGGTTACATTACCAACTTTCTCTACATTTACATCTTTTCTTTCCATCTGTCTTTGTTGACTATTCGTTACTCCTTTACAAATTTTTGTTGTCTTTGCGGTTCGGTTTCATATTTTGCTTATACTTTCGTGCTTCATTTACGTTCACTTCATGCTTCTTGTATACTTTTTCTTGTTACATCCTTTTTAGACAAGTTAAATTTTGGGTTGCGGCGCTTGAATTCCCGATTAAGCTGATGCTGGTTTGACTTTATGATAGAATTATCTTCTCCTATTTTCTAGTGACAGAGTACAGAAAAGCGTGGTGAACGCTGTTTATCTCAAATGTTAAGATGTATTTATTCTGTACTGTTTTGCGCTGTATGTGAATAGCTCGCGGCTACCAGTCGTTCACAACCCTTGATTACTCTTACATGTACTCTTACGTACGTACGGTGGTGTGTGACTGACTCTACATACACCCATGTAAACATTCCAGACACAGTGACAGGACAGCAGCACACATACATAGAATTAGCCTGTGTGGCGATGATATATAGACCGAACCACTACACTTGCAACAGTGAGTGGTGGTATTCATCATTAACATTTGGTGGCCAGTGTGGGGATCGAACCCACGACATTCGCGTTATCAGCACGAGTGTTTAGCCAAGCGAAACCTGTCAGCTTCTAACTAGCATCTGATGTTTACTTGCTGAGGGTCAAGCATGTTTTCAAGAAAGTGGGAGTGCTTACGTCTGATTTTTTTTATTTTTATTTTTTATATTTTAAGACAGTAAATATTTTTTGTATTCTATAATAGTACATGATATGTTGTTGTTTTGGAATAACATGTAATTTCGTTGTAATATTATGATGATAATTTCTATGCATCATTTGATTGCCATAATTTTTTTATTGCTATTTATAGGAATGTATTTAGATGATGTACCAGTATATTTCTATGCTGTTTATATATTATTGTGTTTGATAATGTGTAGCATGTAATTATTGTCCTTTATACTACTCTGTTCAACTTAGAATTTTTGCAACTGTGCTGTTTAGGATAGTTTTTGTACATGATGAGATTGCCAGCCCTATGCACAAACTCATTTTCTGTGTTGATGTAGTGGTTACTTTTAGAAAGTCCTGAGTGATCGTTATTCACTTAATTTAAATTTTTTTCTCATGTTTTGATATCATGTTTAATTAATATATTAAAACATACAGAGAAGATATGAATTATCTGTTATGTTGTGAAATGTAATTTTGAAAATAGCTTGTATGTATCAGAAATGATTCTTGTATTTGGATTTTTGTTAACATATTGTGAAACTTTGATTTTTCCAGAACTTGATTTTCTTGCCAGTCAGGCATGCAGATTATTTTCTTAGCAGATTATTTGATTTAAAAAAAAATTATTTTTTGTTTTTGGAAATTTTTTCTTGCAGATATTTTTATAGGATCTTTTTCATATTTGACAGTAGCAACAGATTGTAGATTTATTTATAGTGTATATCATACCAAATTGAGTAAGAGATAAAGTTATAGCTAATTAACACTGTAGCAGAACTAAACGTAATTGTCAGCCGAAAGAACTTAAAGGTTAAATTAAACTTACATTTCTTGATATGTGTCTGTTTAGAGATAGATTGTTTATATGTCCTTTATTTTCTTAAAGTTGATTTCATTGTTAGTTTATTAATTATAACTTTGAATTGTTTGCAAATGTAATATTATTTTTTCTTTCTCTCTTTGGAATTTATCGTTGTGAAACATTTTGGTATTTTATTTTTCTTGGAAAATGTATTTTTTTTTGACATTGAGATATTCTTTTTTTTTTGCGCCAGCGCTAGACTGTATATTATAGTTAGTAATGTGTAGTGACATTAGTTCTTTGAAATAGTTTTGATGTTTTGATGTATTTTTTCTGTATTTAGCGCGTGACTGTGCGTCAGTGCGAACGTTTTGATAGCTTTGATATATAGTATAATTTATTTTCAGTTATGTATAAGTTTTATAATTTGGTTAAATTACTTTTTATGCTTTGTTTCGTCATAAGCTTTCTTTTGTGATGTCAGTATATAGATATACTTTGGCATTTTTTTTTGTAATTTTCGATCATGATTGTAATTATTTTTATAATATGTTGTTTGGTTTAGATAGTTATTATAAGGTATTGTCAGTCACCGTGAGGTTTGGTAGGATAATAATTTGGTTTTGTTGAAACAGAGGTGCATGAAAAAATGGTTTGGGAAATTTGAATAACCTGAGTAATGGGCTATTTGTTCTAAAGATGGCAGATAAAAGTCAGCATACATGTACCTGGATGGTAAGGGAGAGAACACTTTTAGATGTAAATAGTTTCTATAAGTACACAGTTGCGGTATATAGAATTTGCATAACGATCGTTTTTAATAAGCTTGAAGTAAGGGAACATAGCATTTGAGCATAAACCACTAAGGGAGATAACCATAAATATTAGCGCCCTTTAGATTTAAGTGAACGAAGAGCAAGACAAACGCACGAGAAATGTGAGCGAAGTATAAACAGTTACAGAAAGAAGCTCACTGAGTTGTATTTTATTAAAAGAATCAACCCGTGAGTTTTGTGAATCGGTGCGTGAACTGAAACAATGGACCAATCGCATTAACTGGAAAAACAAAAATACGGATCATGGGAATGAATTGAAGGACAAAAGAAGTCAGTCCCTACCAGAAAAAAGTTGACGATTCAAGTCGTGTCTCGCCGGGCTCTCAAGAAAAGTGAAACCTGTGGTTGACAGGAGGTTACAGAGATGAAATAGCTAGACTTAGATTCCTTAGTGTTAGGAATTCTGGAGAATAGTTTAGCTTGTGGTTAACAATCTGTGCTGAACATATAGGAATTAGCATAGGGGTGCGTAGTAGAAATTTGTGATAGGTACTTGGACTTCGTTCAATACGGTAAGATAACTTTTATTTGAACTTTTAGTAAACTTTCAGCCAAACTATTACTAGAGGTTAATGATGCTCACACTTCAAGGGGCGATCAACCAGAAAGAGCATTAGAAACAATCACGACCACACAGAGTATAAAGAGAATGGCATTTTGATTTGCTGATTGCCAGATAGACTGGTGTATAAAAAGACGAGGTATCGTCACTTTCATGAATAAATGAACAAAGGTTATGAACCTATGACATCTATGAAACAACTTATGCGCTCTCTCATATGAACAGTAAGTATGAGGAGGCCCCATCAGCAGTACTTGACAATATTTGATGTATTATTATGTATGTGAAACGTGTATAGTGATAGATGCCCTTATATGTAAGTTAACGCTGACAGGTTTATAGAGGTAAACGATAAGAAAGAGAGATAGGAAAGGAGGATAAATTTTGGGCAGACTACATATATCCATATGTACAAGAGACTGTATAAAAGGCAATAATTATTACTCTGGTGGAACAAATTGAATTAATGGTTGGATGCATTGAAGTGAGATGGAGTTACTTTGAAACATGCACTATTGAGTACTGTTGAAATCTGTGTCTTTTAAATAAACCTGTACATAGTTGAATTTACTTCACACAAGTTGAGTTGATTATTAAAAAGGTGTGGAAGGACAGGTATAATAGCACAATATAAAACAGATCAAGGTACGCCAATATACGATCTAGTCGCTATAACATCTAGGAGAGAAGAACGAGACCTGGGAATAGAAAAGAACCAAATCATCTCATCCAAGAATTTCAACCTCTGGCGGAAAAGGGAGCCAGTAAGAGAGATAGTCTCACTTGGAAGATAGAACGAAGAAGTAGACTGACAAGTTGAGGAGGTATTAACTAGGCCTGCCTCAGCCACCTAGCTAATATCAAAGGAAGACTCTGCACTGTCACATATTGGCTATTTGGCGCCGTAACCAGTTCTGGAAGATTTATAAAGAGGCATAGCACGGTTACATTACCAACTTTCTCTACATTTACATCTTTTCTTTCCATCTGTCTTTGTTGACTATTCGTTACTCCTTTACAAATTTTTGTTGTCTTTGCGGTTCGGTTTCATATTTTGCTTATACTTTCGTGCTTCATTTACGTTCACTTCATGCTTCTTGTATACTTTTTCTTGTTACGCTATTTATACTTTCATTCTTTGTATTGTTAAATTAATTATGTGACTTTAGATTATGTAATTGGTTCGGATAGTTGTATTTGTTTTACATGTTTGACTTAAGTATTACATTGTGATTTTATTTTTTTTTTCTCATATTCTGATTTCATATTTTCTTTCCTCATGAATCATACTTCATCTTTTTTTTCCACGGGGATGTCGTAAGCTGTTAAGGTAAAAAGGGGAGTAATCCTGGGAATGCTTTTTAGACAAGTTAAATTTTGGGTTGCGGCGCTTGAATTCCCGATTAAGCTGATGCTGGTTTGACTTTATGATAGAATTATCTTCTCCTATTTTCTAGTGACAGAGTACAGAAAAGCGTGGTGAACGCTGTTTATCTCAAATGTTAAGATGTATTTATTCTGTACTGTTTTGAGCTGTATGTGTATTTGATAAACTGCAGTATGGATTTCGATGAAGCTATTATAAGACAGGCCATATTATGTATTAACTGCGGTGTGGAGATTTAAGAAGCTGCTAGGAAGCTATTATATAGGCCATGATATTATTGTTAACTGCTGGGTGCAGTCTTTATAGCGCTGATATTATTATTAACTGCCGTGAGTGCAGTCTTGTGAGTATACTGAGTCGTGAGGACATTATAGGCCATGATATTACTGTTAACTACTGTGCGCAGTCTTCATAGCGCTGATATTATTGTTAACTGCCGAGTGTGCAGTCTGTTGAGTGCAGAGATAATTCGTACCTTTTGCTGTAACTGTGTTTCATTTATGTCATCGTGTCTGTGTTGTAACGTAATAAACAGTATCGAACTGTTCCAGTCGTTCACAACCCTTTTTTACTCTTACATGTACTCTTACGTACGTACGGTGGTGTGTGACTGACTCTACATACACCCATGTCAACATTCCAGACACAGTGACAGGACAGCAGCACACATACATAGAATTAGCCTGTGTGGCGATGATATAGACCGAACCACTACACTTGCAACAGTGAGTGGTGGTATTCATCATTAACATTTGGTGGCCAGTGTGGGGATCGAACCCACGACATTCGCGTTATCAGCACGAGTGTTTAGCCAAGCGAAACCTGTCAGCTTCTAACTAGCATCTGATGTTTACTTGCTGAGGGTCAAGCATGTTTTCAAGAAAGTGGGAGAGTTTACGTCTGATTTTTTTTATTTTTATTTTTTATTTTAAGACAGTAAATATTTTTTGTATTCTATAATAGTACATGATATGTTGTTGTTTTGGAATAACATGTAATTTCGTTGTAATATTATGATGATAATTTCTATGCATCATTTGATTGCCATAATTTTTTTATTGCTATTTATAGGAATGTATTTAGATGATGTACCAGTATATTTCTATGCTGTTTATATATTATTGTGTTTGATAATGTGTAGCGTGTAATTATTGTCCTTTATACTACTCTGTTCAACTTAGAATTTTTGCAACTGTGCTGTTTAGGATAGTTTTTGTACATGATGAGATTGCCAGCCCTATGCACAAACTCATTTTCTGTGTTGATGTAGTGGTTACTTTTAGAAAGTCCTGAGTGATCGTTATTCACTTAATTTAAATTTTTTTCTCATGTTTTGATATCATGTTTAATTAATATATTAAAACATACAGAGAAGATATGAATTATCTGTTATGTTGTGAAATGTAATTTTGAAAATAGCTTGTATGTATCAGAAATGATCTTGTATTTGGATTTGTTAACATATTGTGAAACTTTGATTTTTCCAGAACTTGATTTTCTTGCCAGTCAGGCATGCAGATTATTTTCTTAGCAGATTATTTGATTTAAAAAAAAATTATTTTTTGTTTTTGGAAATTTTTTCTTGCAGATATTTTTATAGGATCTTTTTCATATTTGACAGTAGCAACAGATTGTAGATTTATTTATAGTGTATATCATATCAAATTGAGTAAGAGATAAAGTTATGGCTAATTAACACTGTAGTTGAGCTAAACGTAATTGTCAGCCGAAAGAACTTAAAGGTTAAATTAAACTTACATTTGTTGATGTGTGTCTGTTTAGAGATAGATTGTTTATATGTCCTTTATTTTCTTAAAGTTGACTTCATTGTTAGTTTATTAATTAAAACTTTGAATTGTTTTGCAAATGTAATACTATTTTTTACTTTCTCTCTTTGGAATTTATCGTTGTGAAACATTTTGGTATTTTATTTTTCTTGGAAAATGTATTTTTTTTTGACATTGAGATATTCTTTTTTTTTTGCGCCAGCGCTAGACTGTATATTATAGTTAGTAATGTGTAGTGACATTAGTTCTTTGAAATAGTTTTGATGTTTTGATGTATTTTTTCTGTATTTAGCGCGTGACTGTGCGTCAGTGCGAACGTTTTGATAGCTTTGATATATAGTATAATTTATTTTCAGTTATGTATAAGTTTTATAATTTGGTTAAATTACTTTTTATGCTTTGTTTCGTCATAAGCTTTCTTTTGTGATGTCAGTATATAGATATACTTTGGCATTTTTTTTTTGTAATTTTCGATCATGATTGTAATTATTTTTATAATATGTTGTTTGGTTTAGATAGTTATTATAAGGTATTGTCAGTCACCGTGAGGTTTGGTAGGATAATAATTTGGTTTTGTTGAAACAGAGGTGCATGAAAAAATGGTTTGGGAAATTTGAATAACCTGAGTAATGGGCTATTTGTTCTAAAGATGGGAGATAAAAGTCAGCATACATGTACCTGGATGGTAAGGGAGAGAACTCTTTTAGATGTAAATAGTTTCTATAAGTACACAGTTGCGGTATATAAAATTTGCATAACGATCGTTTTTAATAAGCTTGAAGTAAGGGAACATAGCATTTGAGCATAAACCACTAAGGGAGATAACCATAAATATTAGCGCCCTTTAGATTTAAGTGAACGAAGAGCAAGGCAAACGCACGAGAAATGTGAGCGAAGTATAAACAGTTACAGAAAGAAGCTCACTGAGTTGTTTATTAAAAGAATCAACCGTGAGTTTTGTGAATCGGTGCGTGAACTGAACAATGGACCAATCGCATTAACTGGAAAACAAAAATACGGATCATGGGAATGAATTGAAGGACAAAAGAAGTCAGTCCTACCAGAAAAGTTGACGATTCAAGTCGTGTCTCGCCGGGCTCTCAAGAAAAGTGAAACCTGTGGTTGACAGGAGGTTACAGAGATGAAATAGCTAGACTTAGATTCCTTAGTGTTAGGAATTCTGGAGAATAGTTTAGCTTGTGGTTAACAATCTGTGCTGAACATATAGGAATTAGCATAGGGGTGCGTAGTAGAAATTTGTGATAGGTACTTGGACTTCGTTCAATACGGTAAGATAACTTTTATTTGAACTTTTAGTAAACTTTCAGCCAAACTATTACTAGAGGTTAATGATGCTCACACTTCAAGGGGCGATCAACCAGAAAGAGCATTAGAAACAATCACGACCACACAGAGTATAAAGAGAATGGCATTTTGATTTGCTGATTGCCAGATAGACTGGTGTATAAAAAGACGAGGTATCGTCACTTTCATGAATAAATGAACAAAGGTTATGAACCTATGACATCTATGAAACAACTTATGCGCTCTCTCATATGAACAGTAAGTATGAGGAGGCCCCATCAGCAGTACTTGACAATATTTGATGTATTATGTATGAAACGTGTATAGTGATAGATGCCCTTATGTAAGTTAACGCTGACAGGTTTATAGAGGTAAACGATAAGAAAGAGAGATAGGAAAGGAGGATAAATTTTGGGCAGACTACATATATCCATATGTACAAGAGACTGTATAAAAGGCAATAATTATTACTCTGGTGGAACAAATTGAATTAATGGTTGGAACAAATTGAATTAATGGTTGGATGCATTGAAGTGAGATGGAGTTACTTTGAAACATGCACTATTGAGTACTGTTGAAATCTGTGTCTTATAAATAAACCTGTACATAGTTGAATTTACTTCACACAAGTTGAGTTGATTATTAAGAAGGTGTGGAAGGACAGGAATAATAGCTCAATATAAAACAAACCAAGGTACGCCAATATACGATCTAGTCGCTATAACATCTAGGAGAGAAGAACGAGCCCTGGGAATAGAAAAGAACCAAATCATCTCATCCAAGAATTTCAACCTCTGGCGGAAGAAAGTAAAGGAGCCAGTAAGAGAGATAGTCTCACTTGGAAGATAGAACGAAGAAGTAGACTGACAAGTTGAGGAGGTATTAACTAGGCCTGCCTCAGTCACCTAGCTAATATCAAAGGAGGAAGAAACTCTGCACTGTCACATATTGGCTATTTGGCGCCGTAACCAGTTCTGGAAGATTTATAAAGAGGCATAGCACGGTTACATTACCAACTTTCTCTACATTTACATCTTTTCTTTCCATCTGTCTTTGGTTAATTTTCAAAAAAATGATAGAATCTTTTTTTTCCACGGGGATGTCGTAAGCTGTTAAGGTAAAAAGGGGAGTAATCCTGGGAATGCTTTTTAGACAAGTTAAATTTTGGGTTGCGGCGCTTGAATTCCCGATTAAGCTGATGCTGGTTTGACTTTATGATAGAATTATCTTCTCCTATTTTGAGTGTGCAGTCTGTTGAGTGCAGAGATAATTCGTACCTTTTGCTGTAACTGTGTTTCATTTATGTCATCGTGTCTGTGTTGTAACGTAATAAACAGTATCGAACTGTTCCAGTCGTTCACAACCCTTTTTTACTCTTACATGTACTCTTACGTACGTACGGTGGTGTGTGACTGACTCTACATACACCCATGTCAACATTCCAGACACAGTGACAGGACAGCAGCACACATACATAGAATTAGCCTGTGTGGCGATGATATAGACCGAACCACTACACTTGCAACAGTGAGTGGTGGTATTCATCATTAACATTTGGTGGCCAGTGTGGGGATCGAACCCACGACATTCGCGTTATCAGCACGAGTGTTTAGCCAAGCGAAACCTGTCAGCTTCTAACTAGCATCTGATGTTTACTTGCTGAGGGTCAAGCATGTTTTCAAGAAAGTGGGAGAGTTTACGTCTGATTTTTTTTATTTTTATTTTTTATTTTAAGACAGTAAATATTTTTTGTATTCTATAATAGTACATGATATGTTGTTGTTTTGGAATAACATGTAATTTCGTTGTAATATTATGATGATAATTTCTATGCATCATTTGATTGCCATAATTTTTTTATTGCTATTTATAGGAATGTATTTAGATGATGTACCAGTATATTTCTATGCTGTTTATATATTATTGTGTTTGATAATGTGTAGCATGTAATTATAGACCTTTATACTACTCTGTTCAACTTAGAATTTTTGCAACTGTGCTGTTTAGGATAGTTTTTGTACATGATGAGATTGCCAGCCCTATGCACAAACTCATTTTCTGTGTTGATGTAGTGGTTACTTTTAGAAAGTCCTGAGTGATCGTTATTCACTTAATTTAAATTTTTTTCTCATGTTTTGATATCATGTTTAATTAATATATTAAAACATACAGAGAAGATATGAATTATCTGTTATGTTGTGAAATGTAATTTTGAAAATAGCTTGTATGTATCAGAAATGATCTTGTATTTGGATTTGTTAACATATTGTGAAACTTTGATTTTTCCAGAACTTGATTTTCTTGCCAGTCAGGCATGCAGATTATTTTCTTAGCAGATTATTTGATTTAAAAAAAAATTATTTTTTGTTTTTGGAAATTTTTTCTTGCAGATATTTTTATAGGATCTTTTTCATATTTGACAGTAGCAACAGATTGTAGATTTATTTATAGTGTATATCATATCAAATTGAGTAAGAGATAAAGTTATGGCTAATTAACACTGTAGTTGAGCTAAACGTAATTGTCAGCCGAAAGAACTTAAAGGTTAAATTAAACTTACATTTGTTGATGTGTGTCTGTTTAGAGATAGATTGTTTATATGTCCTTTATTTTCTTAAAGTTGACTTCATTGTTAGTTTATTAATTAAAACTTTGAATTGTTTGCAAATGTAATACTATTTTTTACTTTCTCTCTTTGGAATTTATCGTTGTGAAACATTTTGGTATTTTATTTTTCTTGGAAAATGTATTTTTTTTTGACATTGAGATATTCTTTTTTTTTTGCGCCAGCGCTAGACTGTATATTATAGTTAGTAATGTGTAGTGACATTAGTTCTTTGAAATAGTTTTGATGTTTTGATGTATTTTTTCTGTATTTAGCGCGTGACTGTGCGTCAGTGCGAACGTTTTGATAGCTTTGATATATAGTATAATTTATTTTCAGTTATGTATAAGTTTTATAATTTGGTTAAATTACTTTTTATGCTTTGTTTCGTCATAAGCTTTCTTTTGTGATGTCAGTATATAGATATACTTTGGCATTTTTTTTTGTAATTTTCGATCATGATTGTAATTATTTTTATAATATGTTGTTTGGTTTAGATAGTTATTATAAGGTATTGTCAGTCACCGTGAGGTTTGGTAGGATAATAATTTGGTTTTGTTGAAACAGAGGTGCATGAAAAAATGGTTTGGGAAATTTGAATAACCTGAGTAATGGGCTATTTGTTCTAAAGATGGGAGATAAAAGTCAGCATACATGTACCTGGATGGTAAGGGAGAGAACTCTTTTAGATGTAAATAGTTTCTATAAGTACACAGTTGCGGTATATAAAATTTGCATAACGATCGTTTTTAATAAGCTTGAAGTAAGGGAACATAGCATTTGAGCATAAACCACTAAGGGAGATAACCATAAATATTAGCGCCCTTTAGATTTAAGTGAACGAGGAGCAAGGCAAACGCACGAGAAATGTGAGCGAAGTATAAACAGTTACAGAAAGAAGCTCACTGAGTTGTTTATGAAAAGAATCAACCGTGAGTTTTTTGAATCGGTGAGTGAACTGAACAATGGACCAATCGCATTAACTGGAAAACAAAAATACGGATCATGGGAATGAATTGAAGGACAAAAGAAGTCAGTCCTACCAGAAAAGTTGACGATTCAAGTCGTGTCTCGTCGGGCTCTCAAGAAAAGTGAAACCTGTGGTTGACAGGAGGTTACAGAGATGAAATAGCTAGACTTAGATTCCTTAGTGTTAGGAATTCTGGAGAATAGTTTAGCTTGTGGTTAACAATCTGTGCTGAACATATAGGAATTAGCATAGGGGTGCGTAGTAGAAATTTGTGATAGGTACTTGGACTTCGTTCAATACGGTAAGATAACTTTTATTTGAACTTTATGTAAACTTTCAGCCAAACTATTACTAGAGGTTAATGATGCTCACACTTCAAGGGGCGATCAACCAGAAAGAGCATTAGAAACAAGCACGACCACACAGAGTATAAAGAGAATGACATTTTGATTTGCTGATTGCCAGATAGACTGGTGTATAAAAAGACGAGGTATCGTCACTGGCATGAATAAATGAACAAAGGTTATGAACCTATGACATCTATGAAACAACTTATGCGCTCTCTCATATGAACAGTAAGTATGAGGAGGCCCCATCAGCAGTACTTGACAATATTTGATGTATTATGTATGAAACGTGTATAGTGATAGATGCCCTTATATAAGTTAACGCTGACAGGTTTATAGAGGTAAACGATAAGAAAGAGAGATAGGAAAGGAGGATAAATTTTGGGTAGACTACATATATCCATATGTACAAGAGACTGTATAAAAGGCAATAATTATTACTCTGGTGGAACAAATTGAATTAATGGTTGGATGCATTGAAGTGAGATGGAGTTACTTTGAAACATGCACTATTGAGTACTGTTGAAATCTGTGTCTTATAAATAAACCTGTACATAGTTGAATTTACTCCACACAACATGACTTGATTATTGAAAGCATGTGAAAGTAGCACAACTTATCAGTAAATTACAAAGTACGCTAATATTGGCTATTTGGCGCAGTGACCACCTCTCCTACAGCGACAACATGGCTACTTCACAAGGAGAGATGGAATACCAACAACAACAGCAACAACAACAACATCCCATATTTGTTTCACCATCTACAGATCAAGAATCATAGAGAACAGCAAGAAAATTGTTTCAAGAGGAAATACATATGAAATAATTGTAAAAGAGACTTCTATACAATAGACATAGCAGCATAAATAGTGCAGTTGAAGAGATATAGAAACATGGAGAAGTGTTCGACCACCACAGAGAACAGAAAGAAGAGAATAGTAATGAGAGATTTCGCTTCAGAATTAAAGCGTTGTAGAAATTATGCAATCGATTTCCCTTGGATAAGAATAGTAGATGGATTTGTTGCAAAAGTCTATAAGATTGAAATAAAGGACATTGTTGAAATTAAGCTACAAACATTGAAAGTGAAAGAAGGGAGACCAAAATTAAATTTGAAAAAACGAACTGAACGAACAGTTACTAGAGTGCAACCTCAAACAAAGAATGTCGCAGTACAAACAGATGACAGGTGTAAGAAGAGTCTAATCCCAGTCAGGGTAAGGTCAAGACAATCTATAGATGATTTACCTGATCCGTGCAGTGTTGAAATGGTCGGTAAGACAAAAAAGCTGACATCTGAAGAAATAGATGTGAAGAATGACAGCGAAATCATGAAGCCAGATACATTCTTGTCGATGCTATGGAGTCAAGCACAGATGAACAAAGATAAACAGTGCAGAAAAGTCCATCAAACAATTGCTAATATTTCAGAGCTAGAGACTGTTGATGGTATGCTGAAAAGTCTAATGTCAACAGGAATAGGTGTTCTAGAAGACATAAAGACATTACTTATGACCCAGGTGGGAAAGTCAAGTCAAAGTAACATTCAAGATCAAGTGCAAGATGAGAAACAAGAAGCTGTCACATGGAAAAATCCAGAAAGAACTGACCTGAATGTGCAAAGTCATGTACCGGCTCCAGAGTTGAGCGAAGTTTCCTTAGATAGTGGATATTCAAGAAATAACAGCCCTAATCCACAAAAGAATCAGGAGCAGCTGAAGCAAGTTACAGCATCAGCACAGATAGATTCAGCAACACAAACAGAGAATAAAGTTGCAGTTTCAGCAACACAAACAGAGAATAAAGCTGCAGTTTCAGCAACACAAACAGATGGTGACCTTAACACTGACACATCATGCAGGCGTACAAGAACAGTACAGAGGGTCGACAGTGTTTCGGAGGAGAAGAAGAAAATTATCAAGGTAGCTAAGCCAAATGTACAGGAGTTGAATAAATAAATAAAATGTATCCACAGAGAATACGACCTTACAACCTTGACAATAAAGGAGGTGCACCAATTATTAGAGATGAAGTTTGATATAGACTTATCTAAAAGAAAACAAGAGGTAAAACAACTTGTGAAAGATGTGATGCAAGAGGAACTTAATTACTGGGATGTCGAGATAGTGGATGGAGACATGTTTTTAGATTCGTCAGCAAGTTATTCAGACAGTGTATCGTCAGATGAAGAAGAGATAGCTGCACTGTACGATATTATTGAGAGAAAATTTGACGAGCTGATAAATAAAAGTGATACTAGAAGAAGAGATACGGATCGAAGGGATTGCCGATCCAAGAGCCGAGAAGCTTATAGAAACAGTAGTAGAAGTAGAGAAACTACTAAGGATCGAAGGAGATACCGATCTAGTAGTAGAGAGGAGGAGAGAAATAGGAGTAGTAGTAGCAGAGATACGAGGAGTATAAGCAGAAGTCGAGGTAGCGACCAAGTAAAGAGTACGGAACCTGAGAGAAACTCAGGGAGTGCGAGAAGGGAAGAAATGGAAGATAGAGAGAAACCGAGGCAAACGGTTAACAAAGTAAGAAGTAACGAGGTTGAGATAAACTCGGGAGATATACAAAATACAGAGGTAGAGAGGAAGCAAAGTGTTGACAAGGTTAGACGAGTAGAGGAGACTCAAGATATGGATACATTGATAGCGTTAGAGACGCTTAAATGTAAGGAAACAATAGAAGTGGTTAAAAGTAAGGAGACAATAGAGGCGCTTAAAAGTAGAGAGGCCGTGATGATGAAAATGTTCGAGATGATGAGTAAGTGAGATAAGGAGTGATAGTGGCGGCTATGTGAGGAGAGGCATAGCATATTAAGATACATAACAAGATGGCAGAGGCAGCTGAGTCTTGAGAAAACTTAGTATAATTAGTCTGTACCGCATACAAGAGAGAACTGAGTACACCTGACCAATAGGGTACTGCAGTAGGGGAGACAAGGGAAGGAGATGTAAGAAGTAGATTAGAGGCCATGGTAGTATGGCGTAAATTATGTCAAAAGTCGTGGTGACGACGGCAGAAATACTAGAGACTTAAATTTTTGGTTAAGCAGCAGAGGAAGACAACAACTATGGAACGAAATGAAGTGAAAACTATAACTATCAGCCACAAGTAACATCAGCCTAGACGATCAAGTCGGGACATTGAAGATAAGAGACCTATGCAGTCAACGAGAAGTGACATACTACAGCAGAGTCGAAGCCCTACAGAGGAAATAAAGGAGCAAGAATCACATGAGAGTCTATCTGCACTACAAAGACAGCACATCAGTGTTCGCAATGTTAGTCACATGGTCACAACCATCGTTCCCTATCCCTTCGTCAGCCCCAACATATTCCCTGCGACACCTGTCGCAACCTCAGTGATCATGTGAAGCGAACATGTGATGACAGAAGATAATCTTTCACAGCCGCAGAGGAAGTAACATAATTCAGCAGAGCCGAAGCCTTACAGAAGGAAACATCAGTCGACAACCACAACCACCAGCTACAAGTCAACCCCAACCTACACACTACACTTAGAACGATTGAAGATGAGATATCTTTACGAGCCAGTAAGAGAGAAGATAGAACGAAGAAGTAGACTGACAAGTTGAGGAGGTATTAACTAGGCCTGCCTCAGCCACCTAGCTAATATCAAAGGAAGACTCTGTCACATATTGGCTATTTGGCGCCGTAACCAGTTCTGGAAGATTTATAAAGAGGCATAGCACGGTTACATTACCAACTTTCTCTACATTTACATCTTTTCTTTCCATCTGTCTTTGTTGACTATTCGTTACTCCTTTACATCTTTTTTGTTGTCTTCAATCGTTCTAAGTGTAGTGTGTAGGTTGGGGTTGACTGATATTATTATTCACTGCCGTGAGTGCAGTCTTGTGAGTATACTGAGTCGTGAGGACATTATAGGCCATGATATTATTGTTAACTACTGGGTGCAGTCTTTATAGCGCTGATATTATTATTAACTGCCGTGAGTGCAGTCTTGTGAGTATACTGAGTCGTGAGGACATTATAGGCCATGATATTATTGTTAACTGCTGGGTGCAGCCTTTATAGCGCTGATATTATTATTAACTGCCGTGAGTGCAGTCTTGTGAGTATACTGAGTCGTGAGGACATTATAGGCCATGATATTATTGTTAACTGCTGGGTGCAGTCTTTATAGCGCTGATATTATTATTAACTGCCGTGAGTGCAGTCTTGTGAGTATACTGAGTCATGAGGACATTATAGGCCATGATATTACTGTTAACTGATGTGCGTAGTCTTCATAGCGCTGATATTATTGTTAACTGCCGAGTGTGCAGTCTGTTGAGTGCAGAGATAATTCGTACCTTTTGCTGTAACTGTGTTTCATTTATGTCATCGTGTCTGTGTTGTAACGTAATAAACAGTATCGAACTGTTCCAGTCGTTCACAACCCTTTTTGACTCTTACATGTACTCTTACGTACGTACGGTGGTGTGTGACTGACTCTACATACACCCATGTCAACATTCCAGACACAGTGACAGGACAGCAGCACACATACATAGAATTAGCCTGTGTGGCGATGATATAGACCAAACCATTACACTTGCAACAGTGAGTGGTGGTATTTAACATTAACATATATATATATATATATATATATATATATATATATATATATATATATATTCTATATATATATATATATATATATATATATATATATATATGTGTGTGTGTATCTGTGTGTGTGTGGGGGGGATGGGGGGGGGGGGGGGGTGAGGGTACTCTGATGATTGTCATCATTTTAATAAATTAAATATCCTTACCTTCTCTGTTGTACAAGACGTATCGATTTACATTTTGTAGCTTTGTAAATGTCACACTCCAGCTGGGATATTTGTAATCCCACTTTGTATGTGTGCAGGTGTAGTCTGTATAAAAATCTCCCGACGTGTTTCCATCTACGGCAAGTATTGACATATAGTCTTGGTTATTTTCCATGTGAGTACTTGATTGTGTGGTATTTTGTCTGAGTGCTACGTTACGACCTGCAATTTAAAAAAAGGGAACAGTAGGGAGAAACATAAACAGAGAGCGTCATGTTACGTATATTTACAGCTTATTGAGTTTTTGCTTGTGTTCACTCATGTGTGTATGTGTTCAGACATGCATATGTTTGTATGTGTATGTAGGCTCACGCATTTATATGTTTGTAGTAAGAATGTATATTGTGTGCATGTATGTTAATGTGTACTAGTGTGTGTGTGTGCGCGTATGGTACAAAATTAGGTTTCTGTTTTCCCTTTTAAATATAAACTCACTATTTAGTTGTAATTACACATATTTGTAGTGGATCCATGTGAACGAAACTACTTAAGTCATGTTCTAGAACTAAGATTATGCTATAAACAGTTCGTATTTATTATCAAAGACAAACCTCCGCTGATGTAAAGAGAACAAATAGACTTTATTCCCTCCCCTGTCAGTGTCACAGACTGGACTCTCTCATTCAAGTCACAGTAGATGTCTAGTGTTGTATCGTCGACGGTAGAATTCTTGGAGTTAAGACAACTTGTGCTGGTGTTAAACTGAACTGTCAAACTGTGTAAGACATCTGTGGTACAAATAGATAAACTTTCAGTGTAGCCAACAGTAGTGTCGCTTCTAATCAACGAAATTGTTTAAAGGGTACATATTTTAATGAGGTCAAAGGGCTAATAAAAGAGAATATATGATACAAATGATCAGCGTTGTAAAGAAAGACGAACCACGAAATTAAAAGAATAATGGATAAAATACATATCTCAACTGGATGAAATATGTGTGTTATCTTTTGGGTCTCCTAGATATCACGATGATACAGAAAGATTTTAATGATACGATAATGGTGATGATATAAGCGATGATGTAGATTCAGTTATTAACCTTCAGCTCTTTGTACATCATATTTTCAAGTTCTGTCAATGTCTTCTTTGTCCCATTTAAGTCCATCTCAAGTTGCCATCACTCTGTGTTTTTCAGTTTCTCAATTTCATTTACCTTGTTAAGTCTCTAAGAAATACAGACTTGTTATGGTATCAGTTACGTTCTTCAACACGTGTCTGTGTGAAGCTAAAGTCATTTCCCCATTTCTCGTTCCTGTTTTATTTGTCTTGTTCCTTCCAAGCGGCTCAACATTGTTACACCATTGTTACTTTTCCATTCACCGCAAACAGTATTTATGAAATTCTGTAACTTTTTTTTTCGTTTTGTTTGTAGATTATGATAATGACGTTTCATTCTAATTTGATGAACGTGGTATTTTTGTGTGTGTGTTTTTTTTTGTTAGCCAAGTTCTATTATAAGACACTTACCAGAGCGCTTATTATCAGAAATAAGACATAACTGTAATCTACATAAAAGCATGAAATAAATACAGTAACTAATGTGTACCGGGTTTGTTGATGTGAATTCTGAGCCAGGTAAACCAGTACGAGTTATCTAACATGACTGTCACTGAGCCAGTACTTGTAGAAGTTATACAGGTGTTATCGTCACCATCTGTGAGAGGTGTAACTGATCTGTTGTAGGCTAGATCCGCTGTCAGAGGAAATGTAAGTAGTCGTCTATGTACATTCAACCAAATTTAAGGAATACAATAATATTTCAAAGAATAATTTAATTAAAAGCACCCGATCTCGAGCAAAGTGAGAATTTTTGGGAAATTTTAAAGGAAGAACATGGAATCTTATATATATATATATATATATATATATATATATATATATATATATATATATATTATATATAATATATATATATATATATATATATATATATATATATATATTATATATATATATATATATATATATATATATATATATATATATATATATATATATATATATATATATATATGTCGTAGATTTTTGATAGGGGGATTAAGACTTGGGTTAGTCCCTTCTGAATAGATTAGAATGAGTGATAGCCACAGTGAGATGTGATAATAGAAATAGATTTCCACGAGTGAGATGGTAGAAATTTATAGAGGCTGTCCCGGAAATCGATAATTTCTCTCTCTCTTTCCACCTATCTTCTACAACAGATCCAGAGTAGTCAGACAGTCTATAAAAATATATATATATTAATATATTTATATTACCACTCACGTGCACACACCCAATTGACAATATGTAGACGCACACACGTGGGAAAACTATAACAATGATTATACAGATACTTTGGGTCGAGCTGACCAACGCGCTGATTTAGGTTCAAGAGAAATTTTAATTATCGTCTAAAATTTCATCACAACACACAAAATTACATCAAGCAAAATATACACATAGTCATAAAAAATCAATGAATTTCTACCAGAATGATAGACCCACCGTATGATCTGATCCCGCAAGGTATGCCCACAGTCCTGTTAGAAAAAAGTGATAGCCCCAAGGAATCAAGGATACATTTAGCGGTAATCTAATGATGTTTCCCCTTTTAAAGGTATGAACAGACTTAGATATAGTATGATCTATCCTAAGGAAAAGTATCTTGTTTGTAACAAAGAAACTTGCATAACGATATTACAAAATGGGTGAAATCTGGTATACCCAAAAAAAAAAAATCACTCGTTCCTGCTTTCTCTCGGTTCATTCATCAGGGCCCTGTCTTGCATTTCTCACTTTCTTACCCTATAACTTGCTGGTGTTCACCGTCTGGCGCACGTTATGACACAATCTGTTTTATCGTTTGGTGAAGCGAATACCCAGTTCTGCAGATCTTGGTTTTATCCAGTTTTTGTCCGGGGAGCGTTCTCTTCAGGCAATAATTTTGTTCAGATTTTAAATTAGTGTCACTTTATCAGTTCAGGTAAGAATTAGTGTAAGCGGGTTCACTGTGTCCGAATCACGAGGTTTCCACTACTTAGGGAAAAATGTCAGGTTTGTAACTTTCGATCAAAGGTAACCTTCTTGGTCACACCACAAGTTGACAAAATTTGCGGAACGTTACTGTTTGTAATAGTTTACTTGCCACAAGGGCTGAACTGTACTTAAGTTTTCTCAGGAAGAATCAAAATCAGACGCAAGAGGCCCGTTATCTCATTTAACCGTTAAAGTACTCGTAAAGATTATGCACCAAGTCACTCTAAGGAAAATGTTTTAGTTCTTCACAGATATTACTCATCAGTACTTAACGCTGGCAAAGTTGGGTCACCCCACTATTCACTGAATAAAGGAAAAAAACACACAAAAAATAGTTATACATTCTAGGTACTCGTTATAACTTACATTTTAAACTGCAAGCGTACAGCTTGATTTATCATTTAAAACTTCCCGTAAAATAAGTTATATTAAAAAAATCAATCATCATGAATTAGGAACACATACGTATTCCGTCAACACTCATGAGGCATCTAGCATTTATAAGTTAGTTTTAAAATATATCCGACTGAGTATTTAGCAGTTAAGTTAAATTCATTAATAGCCGACTGAGTTTAAGCAAGAAATTATAATTTTCTGTTTTCCACTGTAACTCGTCACTATAAATAATACAGACTATATAAATTAAGCACTGCACAAAATCTAACTAGTGAAATATGAAATAAGCGATATCACTTTAACACTTCACAAAATATTAGATACTCAATATAATATATTTACCTCAGCACAGAACTACAGGTGATTGCACACTTTAGAATTATACGCTGATATATTTATTTGAAGTCTAGAAGCTCGGCAAATTTTCGAACAAACTAAGAGCTTCGCTATACAGATTATTCTATTCACGAGCCACCTGTCTACTGCGAATTATGAGGACTGAATGAAAATAAAGTTTAAACCCTCGTTAATATATTAAACGGACAAAGGATGTGCGTTACTTTCAAAATCCGAAATCTCCCCCTCTCTTAACACCTACGTTACCTTAGACGCATGCCGTAACTGCCAACAGTGCGTCTTTGACACTTACGTTAACAAACTGACCGTGGAGCGTAAGTGTCATGGAAAAACCCAGACTATTTGTCTCATTCCAGAGCGCTGCATGAGTGTCATATCACACTTCACTCCGAGCGACTAGTCTGAAGAAACGCTGTATCCGGTGAATATGTAGACGGTAAGTCCCCTTAGGTGGCAGTTACCACACTTCACCGAGCAACTTAACAGTAAAACTATTAGTCAGATGGAAATATCAGACAATATGTCTCCTCATCATGTCTGACAGAGTGAATTCTCACACGTTTATGTGGAGAATCTAGCCCAAGAGCCCCCTGTCATGACAGAAGTATAGACACCTGTCTGCCTTCTGTGTCAGCGATAGATGAATATTCACAGTTTCGTCAATCTCCAGTGACTGCCATCTGATGCAATAGAATGCATTTTAACGCTCTCTCGTCTCGTGCAGAGATTGACATGTTATGTCATAAATGCGTTTACCAGTATGAGGAAGAGAAACGGTAAAGTGAGAATGGGAAAGAAAATATTTCTCGCAAACGAACGAATGCCAAAAATACAGGAAAAAGGTAAAGAGTGAAAATACATAGAGGACACGGGTGGAAGAAAGGAAGAATAAATAGAAAATTTATTGATCATAAAACTCTCTGTGACAGAACGTCCCCCCTTTAAGATATGGAAGCACTCCATGTCTACGTTATGGAAATAAATTTCCTATATCCGTAGCTTCAGGTTGTCTGTCCTCTTCCTGTTGTGTGCATATTTTGACGCACATTTTACAAAAATTGATATGGCTATTGGATATGGGAAAATATAGACATGCATTCATTTGTGTATGAAAATGCTGTTTATGGTAAAAGCGAGATAATCCATGTTTGATTCACACTTTTAATTATAGGAGTAATCGTTCTGGATATTGATCTGGCGCAAGGATAGTGCGCTTGCGTTTGTACTTATTTTTTAGGGCCAGAAAATATATTAATTTTCTTATTGTGTTTATGGCCTGAATTCATATGTATTACATATTATTAGTACAAGTAGAATCAGTCCTATATTGTATATTTTGGATGGGTAGGAGGGACTAGATTCTTGTATTCCGGTCTAGCGGAAGTATGAGTTGTCTTGACAAGTCGTGATGAGTTCCGATGTACTGCTTACAAATGGCGGGGTACGTTTTTCTAGAGCTGGTCCTTTCGTCAGGAAAAAATGTCTTACGAAGTGGTATTTCTTCTGAAGGAGATGGTGTCTCTACGATAGTTTGTGTTCGAGACTCTCCTTATGTCAGTATATAGATGATTCGGACTCCAGGTAAACCCAGCTCCTATTTTGATGATCTCTCGTCGGTTAGGCCTAGCTTGACTTTTGGTGCTTCGTTATGCTAGTGTCGTGTTTGGTATCGACGAAGATGACAGATTTTCCTGCAGCGGTTATGGCTACGTGAAATTAACCTGATCACCGTAGAGCTGTATGGAAACATTTATGAAATCCTTTATATACCCATTACAAATTAACTCTGGCTTATATTCTCCTCCCTATGCATGAGTGAACGACAACTCAGGGAGGTAGCCATGTTGGATTTCGGTCATCATATGTTTTGATCACTGCCAAGAGAACAGATTATTTATCTTATTATCGGACAGTGACAGAGAGATCTCAATCCTGCTAGAAACCCCTTCGTGGTTTCATAATCTATACTACAAACTATGGACGTCAAGTAACTTTAGTTATTGATCGATTCGCCTTCACTGACGCGTTTAGTCAGATAGGGGAATGCGGCCATAATGTATCATGACATTGAACTTTGATGTACTGCCATTATTTCTGAATGTGTCATGACTTCAGATCTGCTATGTATACCTACAAATTGATATGTCAACGAACCATGATGTACTCGTATGTCCCAGTGTGTACGTCTGAATAAATTGAGTAAACTAAGATTCCAGCAGTCTGCATTGGTGCCTTGTAGACACATGTGTATGAGTGGTTATATTGGTCAGCACACGAACAGTACACCATTCGCGGTAATCACACTCTACACTTCTACTTCATACATACACCATCCTGCGTTGGCTGAAGTGACCAAGTTTAGGGCCTGCTTCCCCTGGAGCCTTTGCCTTCCCTAACTCAGGACTAGGGTGAGTTACCCATTTACAGCTGGGTAGACTGGAGCATGCCTGATCTCAACAACACACCACTCTTCCTTACAGGGCAGACAGACTGATACTTTACAGTGGTGTACTACAGGTGTAGTAAGAAATAACGTCTTTACAGTGGCGAGCCAGATTCCTGGGTCCAGCTTACGCAGTTTTGTGTTGAGAATCACAGTTTACAGCTGAAAGAACATTTGTTTGAACACATCAACACCAGTAGGACAGCTATACAGTCGATGTCAGCTTGACCTGTATTACCGATAGGATGCTGTGTCTAGGTCAGCACTTGTTGACAGTTTTTCGCTGTACAGACAGTATTACACAGGACAGTGGTATCAAGTGTAGAAAATATCTGGAGCAATATTGTTGACATTTCTCAACGTACAGAAGAATCACAGTGTTGTGGAACATAAAGTGCATAGTTCATCGTGGGATCTTCATATGCTCAAAAGAGAAAAAATTGACAGTGTAATAGTTTAGAATTAAATCTATTACTGAATAAAGTGGCACGTTATTATTATTTAAATAAACTGTGCCTGCTTTACAACACTATACCTGCAACACATTCCATTCATGACATAAATGATATTGTATGCTATATGCTATTTATGCTTACATGTTATTTGTTATGTATTAAATTAGTTTATGTTCTGTGTGACTAGTACAAGGTATGCCGAGTTACATTGGTCTGGTACTAGTATTCGATAGGTACACATTTTCTTAATTGGAAATTTGTTAGCAACAATTTGCTGCTATTTCTGTTAGTTGTGATGAGGTGTTCTTTTCTTCGTTGTTTTTGTTAATAATTTTTGTGTCCCTTAGTTTGTTTGATTTGTTTGTATAATTGTAGGTCTCATCTTTTCTTTCATTTCAGTTTTTTACACCCTTATGTTTATACACTGTGGCGTTATTTGTCTTGTCATTTTATTATTGCAGTTATCATCACGGTTTCTGTGATCATTTTTTTCATTTCTTCTATTTAATTTAATTTGATCTCTGCAAATGTTTTCAGATTGTCTTTTCTTGTTTGTCATTTGTAATGTCTTTAGTTGACATATGACGTATAGTGGTATACACTGATAGTATAGTACAGATCAGTACTCTCTGATTGTTATTGTTATAAAACAAAATATACAAGACCTTTGTAAGGCTTGTCTCCCAAAGTGATTGGTAAAAGGAAATATTTTTTCCACAGGTACTCAAGTGATCTTTGATTACAGTGAGGTATACAAGACCTTTGTAAGGCTTGTCCCCACAGTATTTGAGATACAATTATGGTTGTCCACAGGTACTCAGGTTATCATTGGTTATTATAAACCATACAAGTTTGGACTAAGACTAGGTCTAAGGTATAGACTTGTCTCCCATTAACTTGAAAGAGGGTAATTTATTTACTTTTTCAGGTTTCTGATTTAAGAAGACAATATGTCTACATTAGATTATTTCATTATACAAGGAAAATCTCTTGATAAGACTGGAAAAGACTTAGAACAATGGGCTGTTGCTCAATATGACAAAGCATTAGCTGCAGAAGAGAAAAAAATTGCTGCTGCTGTTGAAGAAAGAAAAGCTGCTGCTGAGGAAAAAAAAGCTGCGGCTGAGGAGAGAAAACTTCAAATAGAAGAAAAAAAAAGCTGCTGCAGAAGAAAGGAAAGCCTTAGCTGAAGAAAAAAGATTAGAAAAAGAAGCTGATACTGCTGCTGAACTTAAGAAATTGCAGATGCAAGTGGAGGAAAGGAGATTTGAGGCAGAACAGAAGAAATTAGAAGCTGATGCAGAGCAGAAAAAATTAGAAGTTGCTGCTGCTGCAGAACAGAAAAAATTAGAAGTTGCTGCAGAACAGAAAAAATTAGAAGTTGCTGCAGAACAGAAAAAATTAGAAGCTGCTGCAGAACAGAGAAGATTAGATAGAGAAGCTGAAGAGAGAAAAGCAATAAGAGAACATGAGTTTGAATTAGAGAAATTAAAATTGACATGTATGAGTAATGTTAATCAGGCATCTGGTGGTAATGGTAAACCCTTCGTGTACAAGGTCAAGGTACCAGCGTTTAACCCTACCAGTGATGACATAACATTTTGGCTTTCTAGATTTGAACGGGCTTGTCGATCTCATAATGTTGACAAATCACAGTATGTGAATCAGTTGTCTGAAAATCTAAAAGGGGAGTCTCTGAGTAAGTTATATTTTGTTGAAGAGGCCGACAAAGATAATTATGATGCTGTTAGGGCAGCTTTGATAAAGAGATATCAGCTGTCTGAGGAAGGTTACCGTCTTTTGTTTAAAACAATGAGACCTGAGGTAGGTGTAGAATTCTCAGATTTCATCTCAAAAGCACGAATTACACTTTCACGATGGATTGAATTATCCAAAACAGAGAAAACATTTGATGGTCTTACAGATTTATTGCTAAGAGACAAGGTCATGTCTTCTGTAAATAAATCATTCCTAGAGTTCTTACATGAGCGTAAACCTAGTACAATAAAGCAAATGGAAGAATATTTTGACCAGTATGCCACGGCACACCCTGACATGATTCTTAGTAACTCTAACATTAAAGAGAGTATGCCAGTTGCTTCGGCAACAGAATATAATCAGAATTACTCACACAAATTCCAAGGAGCTAAAAATAAATTTGATAAAAAGGTTAATTGGGATAAGTATCAAAACCAAGATAACCGCTCAAATCAGAGTTCTTCTTCGAAGAACTGGAATCGGGCTGATAGTCCTCGACACGCGAGGGGTGCCCATAATGTTAGAAATTCTCGGAAAGGGAGTAGCAATAGGAACTACCCAAGTGCTTCATGGAGACAAAAGAAACAATATTACAGGGATACTCAATATAATGAGCATGATGATTATGATCATGAATATTATGATTCAAACCCAAATAGGGGTTATAACAGAGGCAATAATAATTATAGAGACAATTATAACCGAGGTAGATCACAACACAAAAGACATGGTAAATCTTATTACCAGGCTAACTCTGCACAACAGGAGTTCCACGACACCGATAATCAGAATAATGATAAAAAAGACTCCAATGGTGTAGCGAATTCCGCTTTTGATTTTGCTAGAGCATCTGAGTGTTCGCAATGCAAAACATTATTCGATCCAACCACAGTGTCTACTTTAAGCTGCGGTCACCCACTTCCCGCTCTCCATGCGTCAATTGCGCATAATGGAAGGGGTGCTCTTGTCTTTAATAGGGGCCTAATAGATGGTACTCCGGTATCAATTCTTTTCGACTCGGGGTGCACTACAATTGGAGTGAGGCAATCACTCGTAAATCCTTCTCGAGCTACAGGCAATATAGTCAAATGTGTAACATTTGGTGGCACATTGGAGAAGTACTCCACTGCCATTATCAATATTGCTACGCCTTTCTTTACAGGAGAGGTGCAAGCATGTCTCTTGCCGAATCCGATCGCTGATCTTATCATCGGTCGCATTCATGGAGTGAAAGAATGCACTCCACAGCAAATTTCTAATTGGGAAAATGTTAATATGCAATCTGCTAATGCAGTAATCACTAGGGCTCAAGCTCTCAATATGCCATAATCTTCACTTTCTGAAGATAATGATGCGCAGATCCAAGATGATCCCTTGGAGATTTCCCACGATTCCTTTATCAAACAGCAGGAAGATGATCCTACTCTAAAGAAATTCTTTACTCTGGCAACAAAAGGTGATCCGAATAAGGATACTAATCGTAAATCTTGGATTACGTTGAAGAATTGCGTACTTGTACGTATGGTACAAGACTCCGCTAAGTCCATTCATTCTCAAATCCTTGTGCCTAAAAATATGAGAGTTAAAATCTTACAGCACGCTCATGATTCGCAGTGTGCTGGACATATGGGTTTTTCCCGTACTAAAGCTAGAGTTCTTCAATCTTTCTTTTGGCCTGCTGTGAATAAGGACATACGAATCTATTGTCGATCTTGTAAAGTATGTCAAGAGATTAAATCCAGAGGTCCACGCCATGATGCACCTATTCAGGCTGCAGACATTCCCATTCGGCCATTTCAAAAAATGGCGATAGACATCATTGGTCCATTTAAGGAAAAGTCTGCTAGAGGACACCAATTTATTTTGACGTGTGTTGATATGTGCACACGTTGGCCGGAGGCTGTTCCTCTAAAGAGCATAACTACTGCTGATATCGCAGATGCTCTTTGGTTAATATTTTCTCGTCTGGGGTTTCCAGCAGAAATATTATCCGACCATGGTACCCAACTCATATCGGATACCATGTCTCAAGTAATGTCGACTCTGAAGATAGAGAGATCGCTGAGTAGTATTTATCATCCTATGTCCAATGGGATGGTGGAAAGTTTGAATAGAACTCTGAAAAACCTACTAGGTAAGATAACAGAAGATCATCCTCAGGATTGGGATAGGGTTTTACCCGCGGCTCTCTTTGCATATAGAGAGGTCGCCAACGAACATACAGGGTTTTCTCCCTTTGAACTTGTCTTTGGCGCGAAACCGCGAGGTCCTATGTCCTTACTTCATGATCTTATAACTGCTGATAATATTGTCGATGACACAAAATCCTCTTATGAATATGTCATCGCACTTAGACACAAGATTATTGAAGCACGCAAATTGGCAACTGCTTCTTCTGAATTTGCGAAACAGAAGGCAAGGGAATTTGCCAATAAAAAGAGATGTTTGCGTCAACTTTGTCCAGGTGACAAAGCATTTGTCTTGCTACCTTGTAGGGAAAATAGACTTCTCATTTCTTGGAAAGGTCCGTACGATATAATATCAAAGGTTTCCGATGTTGACTATATCGTCGATATTGACGGCAAGCGTAAAACCTTCCACATCAACATGCTCACGGAATTCCATGAACGTCCTGATTATTTACAACCTGTTTTCCAGGCAACGGACGATTTTCCAGTCCAACATGGACAGTACTCATCTCTGTCAGTAATACAGGATGAGGAAACGAGTTTCTCGGATGTAAATTTACCTTTTCCAATGATTCCTCTTCACTCTAATGAATCATGGAAAGATGTTGCAATTTCTCCAGAATTATCTCCAGGAGAGCAGAAACAAGTTTCTACTATGTTAGAACAATTTCAGGATGTCCTTACTGACATTCCTGGTCAAACTGATGTCATTCAACATGACATTATTCTTACTGACCATAGTCCTATAAGAGTCAGACCGTATCCTATTCCGATACATTTTCAAGCACAGGTAGAGAAAGAGTTAGATGAGATGATAGAGTTAAAAATTATAGAACCATCCACATCAGCATATTCTTCGCCGATGGTTATAGTACGGAAAAAAAAGACAATAACATACGTCTTTGCGTGGATTATCGCAAATTGAATCAAGTGACTAAATTCGATGCTGAACCTATGCCTTTACTAGAAGAGCTACTTACGAGACTATCGAATTCTCACTTCTTTACTAAACTCGATTTGTCTAAGGGATATTGGCAAGTTCCACTATCCGAACACGCCAAACCGTTTACTGCTTTTTCGACGCCTAGGGGTCTATTCCAATGGAATTTCATGCCTTTCGGTCTTATGAACGCCCCTGCTACATTTGTACGCATGATGCGTCGAATCCTATCTCATCGCTCAGATGTCATTGCGTATCTTGATGACATCTGTCTTTTCAGTGATACTTGGAACGATCACTATAATGGTATAAATGAACTATTGTCTATCTTACGCGAGCATAACCTGACAGCGAAACCATCGAAAGCATGTATTGGTTTTAGCGAAATATCTTTCTTAGGACACCGTGTTGGTCATGGGTTCCTAAAAACAGAAGACCATAATACAAGTAAGATACTTAACATTTCTATTCCTAAGACTAAAAAGCAAGTACGAAGTCTCTTAGGTCTAATACAATTTTATGGACGATTCATCCCGAATCTGTCCTCCATTATGTCACCTCTTTCTTCCTTGCTAAAGAAAGGGTCTCCTAATGTAGTCCATTGGACTCAAGAATGTCAATCCTCTTTGGATAAGGTTAAAACTATGTTTTCTACTTCACCTATCCTAGTATTGCCTTCTAAGGATAAGACATTTATTCTTCGTAGTGACGCTTCATCCACCGGGATTGGAGCTGCACTAATGCAAGAGTAATGTTAAGATATCTTAGATGAAATTTACGTATAAACTAATGTGGAAATTGTGTCATTGCTAATATTGTAGTATGCGTTGGTGACACCTCTCTGGAAATATTTATACTTAGAGAAGTACTTTCTCTAAGGTCATAAAACTTATGCTTATCATCTGCGCATTGTTATTGGTGCGTTGTGAGCCTATTGTATGTTGCTCCTAGATGTATTTCAAAAAAAAAAAGTACCATTTTTTTTTTCCCGAGGGGTGTGGTAATCTGTTGCGTGCATATTTTGACGCACATTTTACAAAAATTGATATGGCTATTGGATATGGGAAAATATAGACATGCATTCATTTGTGTATGAAAATGCTGTTTATGGTAAAAGCGAGATAATCCATGTTTGATTCACACTTTTGATTATAGGAGTAATCGTTCTGGATATTGATCCGGCGCAAGGATAGTGCGCTTGCGTTTGTACTTATTTTTTAGGGCCAGAAAATATATTAATTTTCTTATTGTGTTTATGGCCTGAATTCATATGTATTACATATTATTAGTACAAGTAGAATCAGTCCTATATTGTATATTTTGGATGGGTAGGAGGGACTAGATTCTTGTATTCCGGTCTAGCGGAAGTATGAGTTGTCTTGACAAGTCGTGATGAGTTCCGATGTACTGCTTACAAATGGCGGGGTACGTTTTTCTAGAGCTGGTCCTTTCGTCAGGAAAAAATGTCTTACGAAGTGGTATTTCTTCTGAAGGAGATGGTGTCTCTACGATAGTTTGTGTTCGAGACTCTCCTTATGTCAGTATATAGATGATTCGGACTCCAGGTAAACCCAGCTCCTATTTTGATGATCTCTCGTCGGTTAGGCCTAGCTTGACTTTTGGTGCTTCGTTATGCTAGTGTCGTGTTTGGTATCGACGAAGATGACAGATTTTCCTGCAGCGGTTATGGCTACGTGAAATTAACCTGATCACCGTAGAGCTGTATGGAAACATTTATGAAATCCTTTATATACCCATTACAAATTAACTCTGGCTTATATTCTCCTCCCTATGCATGAGTGAACGACAACTCAGGGAGGTAGCCATGTTGGATTTCGGTCATCATATGTTTTGATCACTGCCAAGAGAACAGATTATTTATCTTATTATCGGACAGTGACAGAGAGATCTCAATCCTGCTAGAAACCCCTTCGTGGTTTCATAATCTATACTACAAACTATGGACGTCAAGTAACTTTAGTTATTGATCGATTCGCCTTCACTGACGCGTTTAGTCAGATAGGGGAATGCGGCCATAATGTATCATGACATTGAACTTTGATGTACTACCATTATTTCTGAATGTGTCATGACTTCAGATCTGCTATGTATACCTACAAATTGATATGTCAACGAACCATGATGTACTCGTATGTCCCAGTGTGTACGTCTGAATAAATTGAGTAAACAAAGATTCCAGCAGTCTGCATTGGTGCCTTGTAGACACATGTGTATGAGTGGTTATATTGGTCAGCACACGAACAGTACACCATTCGCGGTAATCACACTCTACACTTCTACTTCATACATACACCATCCTGCGTCGGCTGAAGTGACCAAGTTTAGGGCCTGCTTCCCCTGGAGCATTTGCGTTCCCTAACTCAGGACTAGGGTGAGTTACCCATTTACAGGGCAGACAGACTGATACTTTACAGTGGTGTACTACAGGTGTAGTAAGAAATAACGTCTTTACACTTCCCTCTCATCTCCCCTCCATCTCTCTCCAATTCCTACTCAAATCTACTCCCAAAGTTGCCTTTCTCTGGAATGTCTCCCATGCGCGCTTGAAAAAGCGTCGCCGCTTCTGACATTTTTGAAAGATTTCGTGTGTGTGCAGTGGAATTTCCCTGCCACTATCGTCATCTTCGTCAGTTTTGGCGATCGTCAGGAGATGGTCGGAGGTTGGCACTGGTTTTTCCAAGAATTTCTTTAACAGATTTAAATGGAAAACCTTTTCTTGAATAGAGATCTGGTAGTTAGCCTTAGAAATCTTTTTCAGGACGGTACACGGCCCTTGCCAACCGATCCTTAGTGGGTTGTTTCCGGTAGGGAGTAACACCAAAACTTTCTCTCCTGCTTCCAGTTCTCTCTCTTTCGCGACTTTCCTGTATCGGTTAGCGTGCTTTGTGCGTGCTCGCTTAAAGTTAGTCGTTGCTAGGTCCCATCCTAGTTTCAATCTATCCTTTAAATCCGACACATATTTACTTGCTGAGACCACTGTCTCATCAGCCTTCTGGTCTGTCAGCGACCAAAGTAAGGCTTCAAGCGGGCCCTTGATGGGTCTGCCGAATAAAAGCGTAGCTGGCGGAAATCCTGTGGAAGTATGAGGAGATTCTCTATAGCCAAATAAAGCTGCCGGAATGCAACAATCCCAATCTTCAGGTTTCACTTGTGCCAGTTTACTTAACATCATGTTGAGGTTTCAGTTAACACGATCTACTAACCCACTTCTGGCCACAGTGTAAGGCTTAGTGTAGATGTGCTGGTCCCTCAAGATCTTAACGATCTCATCCATCAACAGGTTTCGGTATGGAGATCCGTTATCCGTCAACACTTGTTGAGGGAATCCCAACCGAGTGAAAATCTGCACGAGGGCTTCTGCGACATGCTTGGCATCTGCGCCTGTTAGCGGGATAGCTTCTGCCCATAAAGTGCATGTATCGACTAAGGTCAGGATAAACCTGTTCCTGCTTTTAGTCCTTTCTAAGGGTCCTAAAATGTCAATCACAACACGTTCGAATGGTGTTCCCACTATTGGCATTTCACCCAACGAGACTGAGGGTGTCCGTTGCTTGGGTGGTACACGTTGGCACTGGGCACAGGATTTGACATACCTGATAATGTCAGTATTTACTCCTGGCCACCAAAAATGAGTAGTTATCCGTTGGTTTCTGGCGTTCTGTCCCATATGTCCGCTGAAGGGAAGAGAGTGCCCCATTTCTAGGATTTGGCTTCTGTACTGTTTCGGTACTAGGAGCTGATTGTAACCTTGGTCAGGCTTGCCCGTTCTGCGATACAGTACGCCATCCTTAGAAAAGATGTCCCCATGCTGTCTGGGTTCCTTAGCCATGGGCAGTTTCTTAAAGCAGGGTGCCAAAGTAGGGTCCTTTTGTTGCGCTTCTTTAAGTTCCATAGGTAACAAATTAGGCGCAGGCTCCCGTTCCTTCTTGGTTTGCCCTCTTGTAGTTACTGCTGCCACAATCGGCTCTTCCGGTTTCCCAATAAACACGTACCTACCGCCAAGTATGACTGGGTAGATGGGATCATCCATAACAGCCGCTTTGATCACACCTCTGACAAAGTCAGAGTGTATCTCCACCAATGCGATGGGAAGCGCTGTAGGTGCCTCACTCTTAGAAACTCCACAAAATTGGACGGTCTCTCCTGTCTCTTGACCGGGTCTAACTAGGTTTCTGACAACAATGCAATCGTAAGAAAGCCCCGTGTCAAATAAGCAAAAAGTTTGAGAACCGTTCAAAGTAACAGTACCTCGCGTAGAGGGTCTGTCTCTCTCTACAGGTTGGGAATCACTGTCAATAATTCCGCTTTGCGATACTGCTAGCAAGCATCCGATGCGTTTAGGCTCGGTGTGCTCGCCCTGATCATATGTCCCGTGCTCAGGGGTTCTCCCTTTGCTACCTTGTCCTTTCTGGCTGCGCTGCCATGAAGGGCGGTCGGGTTGATCAGACTGTTTACCTGGTTGGGGTGCTTGTTTTTGTAGAACTTGGATTTTTCAGGAGGGGGGTTTTGAGGTCCAGTTTCTCTGTGGTTATTCTGATTAGAAGCATGAGAAGATTGGTCTAGATTATTCTTTCGAAAATGCTCTTCTGTCGGTTTACGTTTTGCGGCCGGTAGTTCAGCCAGCGCATTGTGAAATCGCTCAGACTTTTCCAAAATGTCTTCAAGCTTTTCTGCACCTTGCTCAGCTAGAAATCTCCGGGTATCAGCAGACAAAGTGTTCTTTATTTGTTCTGTTATAACAAATTCCTCAAGACCTTCATAGGTAGAGGGGAGCTGTGAAAGCTCAAGGCACTTTGTCAAGTATCCCTTCAAACGAGACGAGAACTGCTGAAAAGTTTCAGAGCTCTCCTTCCTGCTGTTGCGAAACAGTTGCAAACATTTGCGAGCGTTCATTTTAAAGCGCTCCAGTAACGCTTTCTTCAACACATCATAGTTGTCTTGTTGGCTGCTTTCCAGTTTGGCGTAAACATCATACGCACTGCTTTTCAATGCCTGGGAAAGCTTCATATTCCAACGCGACCTCTCTAAACCGTACAGAGTTGCAATTTTCTAAAATTTTTCTTGATACGTGTCAGTCTTCTCATTAGGACAAGGGAAAGATTCTAGCGCGAAAGACATAACGGTGAGGTGAGTAGATTGTGTGTTAGAAGGATCAGTTAAAGAGGAATGAGAATAAGACTCTCCATTGCTGAAAGTAGAGGCAGCACCACGACTTTGGAACTCTAGAGTCTTAAGCGCCAACTCATGCCGTCTCTGTTTCTCTCTTTCCTCTCTCTCCTCCCTCTCCTTCTCATGTTGTCTCTCCTTCTCTCTTTCTCTCTCCCTGCGGATTTCCATTTCCTCATCCCTCTTCCTCTGCTCTTTAGTTTCAGCTGCTTTCCTCTTCGCGTCATATCCGTCAAGTTCATTACTGACAAAAGCTTTCGCTTCCTCGCCTTCCAAACCTTCTTCTCTCGCTTCGTCTCTGAGGATTTGCCTAAGCTTTGCCCTCTCTGCCATAGTAAATAGCTGACAGACTAGTTCGAGAAAGAAATAGGAAAAAGGATACACTGGTTCCTTACCACTTATGAGAAATCACCACAATCAAAAAGATGATTGTCAAGTGCTATACGGCCACAAGGCCTTCGTCAGGAAAGGAAAGAAAGTGAAGGCTAGATAGGACACATAAAAACTAAATAAAATAAAAACTGGGTACTTCCCTGAAGGCAAGAACCGAAATTCTATCAAAATCGCTGTCCTGTTGATAAGCGCGTGGCTGAACAGACAGCGACTTCCGCCGCCGGATGTACACAATGCATACTAAGAAACTAAAAAACGAAACCGGAAAATAAACTACTGTTGCGTGATAAATTCTCGCAACATCGTTTTATTTCAATATCTATTTTATAACGCAAGGGCAACAACTGCTTGAAATTTATAGTCACTTTTCTCGGTAAGCATTTGTCTTCTCGCGTTGGTATCGAATGCAGTTAAGTTTGAGCTGTGGTCATTTTGCGCTGGACTGCGCATGACTTGTCTTGCTTCTTGGTCGGTCGGTTTCCGCCCACTTCTAGTGGGGTGAGCGATTTGGAATGGCGAAAGAGATGCCTCGTTGAAGAGGGGATCTCCGCTTTTTTTGTTCTGTCAGGAATGTGAGAGTCCTCTTATGGATATTTCGTTTATTCGAGATAATACCTCTAGTGTATTTGCACATGCCGGGAGGCATAATATTTCTGTGTATTTCCGGAAGGCAAGGTAAATTAACATTTTCATTAACTCTATCGATTTTTGGTCGTGAACGATTTCTGGTTCATAGCCTGTCTTCGAAAGTCGTCGTCACGAGATGTTTTCCTAGCTCACATGTCGCTGTATTGTGCTGCATCGGTTGATGCAGGTACCAAGGACCATTACTTGCTACTTTGTTAAATCAACTAGGTTTGAAAAACCTTTATTATCTAGAGGATATTTTTGAGGACATTATTTATACTTCGGCAGACGTGTCTGTCTTGCTGAAGTCAGACTAAGGAGAGTGAACTGATCTCATATATCTGGTTATCTCCTGGCTGTTATAGAAAGGGATGGAGTTTTTCACCTGACTACATTTACAGCACTATGAAATATAACATGCATCTGACTCATCATTGTAATGCTGTCTACCGTCTATTGCTGTATTGAATGTTGCTGTGATAATGACTGTTTGATGTGTCTACATATTCGCGTAACCATTTTGTCACTGTGGCGTCCACAATAAATAATGAAGAAAAACGTCAACGGCTGTTTCAAGAATCATTGACTTTATACGTCGTGAGTTTACTGACGTCCTATGTGGATTGCCCTGTTATTTTTGTATGAACATTGTTTTGACTGAACACATCTGCACACTACACAAAACCAGACATGCGGATACCATCCATCATCATATGGCATCACGCATCATTTGGTGGCCATAAGCTGGTTTGATTCTGGTACTAGCAAACACGGGGTCCCTTACCCACTTCATTTTCAACAAGAATTCATCAGCATCCTTCAAGAAATTAACATTCTTCAATACAGTCAACATCTTCAAAATTTTCAAAGTACTCGGCGTTGCCCGGTAAAAGTCAAAATTTCAACTTTTTGACGGAAACAAGAATTTGACAGTACCCGGCGTTGTTACATGTTGCCGGATAACTCGGACTGCTGTTATCTTTTACGCAAGTCAAGCAAGTTGCTGCTGTCAAGGTTCCAGTGCTGTCGTTTTTTGTGAAGGTCAAGTGCCGGTTGAAACGGGTTGTTTTCTGAAGAAGGCCAAGTACCGATTTCCATCAACTTACTTTTGGATTAGAAGGTCAAGTGCCGAAACAACTCAACACACAGTATTTCAGAAGCTCTTGTACCATCGTGTTAGCAGTGGAAGCAGTTCAGATGTGCCATCATCGTTGGAGCTTCGCTCTTTAGGACGTTGATTGACATCCGTTTTTTCTGCTGTTCTACGATTGGAAGCCTATAAGTTAAGTGGCCTGTTTGTATGTAAACTGTGCCCTTATACTTCTGCTGAGTCTTCTGTGTATCATCTCATTCTATATGTTATATGTTTATATGTTATTCGTATATTTATATGTTTATATTTCAGCGGGTTCTCGGTTGGGTGGTGTCTCCGTTAGATTATGCCACGTCATAGAGGTCGTCTATTGTGAGCGTTTTCTGTAAGGTTTGCAAATTTCCAATACTGGAATTTGCTAAGCGACTTCTGTTGCTATTTATGTTAGCTGTGATGACATGTTTTAATATTGTTTTCGTTATTATTTCGCATTCTTTAGTTTTGTTTTGATTTGTTTGTATTTGTTAGCCTACTCTTGTCTATAATTTAGTTTCATACAACATTTTTGTTTATACACTGTGGTGTCATGTATTTTGTTTAATTCTATCGCAGATATCGTCACATTTTTTGTGATATTTCATTAATTTCTGCTTTATTTTTAGTTGATTTCTGCGAACGTTTTTGTATTGTTGCTGATCTTTGTTATTGTTTACATTGTTATTGTTTACATTGTTTGTATTGTTTACATTTTCAATGTTTACATTCTGCATGTGTTTACATAGTCATTGTTTACAGTTATAGTAATTAGTTAATGGACTATGCTAATGCACTGTTACTACTACACTGATGATAAATGAATGATGAATAGTGTCGTGCACTATTGAATGAGAAGTGCACTTATGATCAAGAATTGATTGTTGATATTTCATATACAAGTTCTTTGATTGGAGACTTGTTTCCCACAGAGACTGGGATAATATAATGTGATGTGAATATACAAGTGCTTAATTAAGACTTGTTACACTTAGGTTTGAAAGAAATTAGTTAATTATTTCAGGTTTTGGACTCATATGTTAGACAACATGTCTACATTTGAGCACTTTATTGAGCAGGGTAAATTGCTTGGGAAGACTGGTGATAAGTTAGAAGAATTTGCAACTGCTCGATATGATAAAGCAATGGAAGCTGAACAAAAGAAACTGCAGATGCAGGTGGATGAAAAAAGATTCCAAATGGAAATGGAAAAACAAAAAAGGGAATCAGAGGCTGAGAATAAAAGACTTGAAAAAGAGGCTGAAAATAAAAGACTTGAAAAAGAGGCTGAAAATAAAAGACTTGAAAAAGAGGCTGAAAATAAAAGACTTGAAAAAGAAGCTGAAAATGAAAGACTTCAAAAAGAGGCTCAGGCTGAGGAAAGAAGATTACAGAGAGAGTCTGATGAGAGGAAAGAGAAAGCAAAAATGGAACATGAAGAAAAGGTCTTAGCTTTAGAGTTGGAAAAATTGAAATTGACAAGCATGAGTAATGGTAATGATTCAAACAAGGGTTCATCTTCTGGTAAGGCTAATAATGATACTTTTAAGATTAAGTTACCAACATTTAGTCCTTCCAGCGATGACATAATGTTCTATCTGGACAGATTTGAACAAGCATGTACAGCTCATAACATAGACAAAGCAAAATATGTTTATCAGTTATCAGGGATACTGACAGGTAAAGCTCTAAGTATATTAAATATGGTGGATCAACCTGACAAGAACAATTATGAGGTTGTCAGGGCCGCTTTGTTAAAGAAATATCAGCTTAACGAAGACGGCTATCGTCTACAATTTAAAAACATGTTACCTGAAAATGGAGTTGAATTCTCCGAGTTTATTGCAAGAATACGCATTACTTTCTCACGATGGGTTGAACTATCTAAGACGGAAAAAACTTATGAAGGACTTATGGACTTAATACTTAGAGACAAAGTCATGTCGTCTGTCAATGAGTCTTTCCTTGCTTTCCTTCATGAACGTAAACCTAAAACAATAAAAGAAATGGAAGATTTCTGTTGCCAATACGTAACTGCGCACCCACACATAACCATGGGTAACTCTAAGGTGAAAGAAGGTTTACCAGTTGCTTCGGCAGCTCCGTATGGCCAAAACTTTGCTCGTAGATTCCAACAAAATTTTGATAGAAAGAGTAGCGGTAATTTCTGTCAAAATCATGGAAACCAATTTCATGGTGATTCATCTTCGAAGAATTGGAGACAACCTGATAGTGGTCGTTACTATCACCCTAATAATTATAGGCATTTCAAAAGAGGATATGGTAATAGAGGTTATTCCTGCCGAAGACCTCAGAACCAAAACAAATAGATGTTCGCATCAATGTGAATATGATAGTAATCGTGGAAACTGGAATTCGAACCAGGATAACAATTACAATAGAGACAATAATAACTGCAGAGATAATAATAACTTTGATAACTTCAGAGGTAATAATAGTCGGGGTAGATCTCAACACAAAAAAAAGAGATATCAGCAGGCTAATGCTGTACAACAGGAAACTGAGGGAGCCTGTAATCATGTTGTTGATAGTAAAAACTTTGACGCTGTCACTAGTTCTGCTTTTGACTTTGAGAGAGCAAACAAATGCCCCCAATGCAGTACTTTATTCGAACCGGGTACCATAACTACTTTGAGTTGTGGTCACCCACTTCCCGCTCTTCCTGCTGCTGTTGCGCATGACGGGAGGGGTTCTTTAATCCTACATAAGGGTCTTGTTAATGATACTCCGGTCTCACTACTTTTCGATTCCGGATGCACCACTATTGGTGTTAGACAATCGCTTGTAGATCCATCTTGTGCTACAGGAAGGGTTATTAAATGTGTCACATTTGGCGGCACTCTAGAAAAATATCCTACTGCTGTAATTCGCATTGCCACTCCTTTCTTTACTGGAGATGTGCATGCTTGTCTCTTACCTAATCCTATTGCGGACCTTATTATTGGTCGTATTCGCGGAGTTAGGGAGTGTACCCCACAGCAGATTGCTGCTTGGGAAGATAATAACATGCAAGCTACAAATGCAGTAGTTACAAGAGCACAAGCTCTACAAACACCCGAAACTTCACTGAATAGTGATAATGAAGTTGATAGCCAAGATAGTCACTTAGTAATTACTCGTGACTCTTTCATAAAATTGCAAGAAGAAGATCCTTCTTTAAAAAAATTCTTCGTTCTTGCGAAGAAAGGTGATCCGAATCAGGATACAAATAGAAAATCTTGGATTGCAATGAGAAACGGCGTACTTGTACGTATGGTACAAGATTCGACTACGTCGGCACATTCGCAAATTCTTGTTCCCAAAAGCATGAGAGTCCAAATATTACAACATGCTCATGACTCGCAATGTGCTGGACATATGGGTTTTGCCCGTACGAAGTCGAGAGTCCTTGCGGCTTTCTTTTGGCCTTTTGTCAATAAGGACATTCGTATTTACTGCCGATCATGCAAGGTAGGTCAGGAGGTCAAATCTAGAGGACCACGACATGCTGCGCCTATCCAGGCTGCTGACATTCCTATTCGGCCGTTTCAGAAAATGGCCATAGATATTATTGGCCCTTTTAAGGTCAAGTCGGCCAGAGGACATCAGTTTATCCTTACATGTGTCGATATGTGCACACGTTGGCCAGAGGCTATTCCTCTTAAGAGCATATCTACTACAGATATCGCAGATGCTCTTTGGTTGATATTTTCTCGCTTGGGGTTCCCCAGAGAAATATTGTCAGACCATGGCACTCAACTCATATCTGACACTATGTCACAGGTAATGTCTACCTTACATATTGAACGATCTCTCAGTAGTATATCTACCATCCTATGTCTAATGGGTTAGTTGAGCGTCTGAATAGAACGCTCAAGACTTTGCTTGGTAAGATAACTGAAGATCATCCTCAAGATTGGGACAGGGTTTTACCCGCGGCTCTCTTTGCCTATAGAGAAGTCCCTAATGAACACACAGGATTTTCTCCCTTCGAACTTGTCTTTGGCGCGCGTCCACGCGGCCCTATGTCTTTATTACACGATCTCATCACTGCCGATGATATTAGCGATGAAACTCAATCCTCATATGAGTATGTCATTGCTCTTAGACAAAAGATCATTGAGGCATGTAAGCTAGCAACTGCTTCATCAGAAATTGCTAAAGAGAAGGCAAGGCAGTTTGCTAACAAGAATAGATGTCTACGACAACTTTGTCCAGGTGACAAAGCATTCGTCCTACTCCCCAGTAGGGAAAATAGACTTCTTATTGCATGGAAAGGTCCGTATGCAATAGTCTCTCGGATTTCCGATGTTGACTATGTGGTCGATATTGATGGAAAGCATAAAACTTTCCACATAAACATGCTTTCGGAATTTCACGAACGTCCGGACTATTTGCTGCCTATTTTCCAGGCAACGGATGATGCTCCTGCACCTCACGGTCATTATTCATCCCTGTCTGTCATACAGGATGAGGAAGCTACCTTCTCTGATGTCAACCTTCCCCTTCCAGTGGTTCCATTACATTCCACGGAATCTTGGAAAAACGTTTCTGTTTCTCCTAATCTTTCTGGTGACGAACATCGACAAGTCTCGTCGATGTTACAAAGATTTCAGGATGTTCTCACTGACATTCCTGGACACACAGATGTCATAGAACATGACATAATTCTTACCGACAATAATCCAATTAGGGTTAGGCCTTATCCTATTCCTATACACTTTCAGTCGCAAGTGGAAAAGGAATTGGATGAAATGATTCAATTAAATATAATTGAACCATCGACTTCACCATATTCTTCTTCCATGGTTATTGTCCGGAAGAAGGATAAGAACATACGAATTTGTGTTGATTATCGCAAATTGAATCAGGTCACAAAGTTCGACGCTGAACCGATGCCTTTGTTAGAAGATCTACTGATTAGACTTTCTAATTCTAGATTCTTCACTAAACTTGACTTGTCTAAAGGTTATTGGCAAGTGCCTTTAGCAGAGCATGCCAAACCTCTTACTGCTTTTTCTACACCTAGGGGTCTATTTCAATGGAATGTTATGCCTTTTGGTCTCATGAACGCCCCTGCCACTTTCGTTCGCATGATGCGTCGAATTCTGTCACAACGTTCGGATGTCATCGCATACTTAGATGACATCTGTCTCTTCAGTGATACCTGGGAAGATCACTATTTAGGGTTATATGACTTACTGTCCACTCTACGTGAGAATAATTTGACAGCTAAACCTTCTAAAGCTTTTGTTGGTTTTGGTGAAATCTCTTTCCTGGGTCATCGTGTTGGTCATGGTCTCTTGAAGACAGAAGACCACAATACTTCCAAAATACTGAACATCTCTGTTCCTAAAACGAAGAAACAAGTTAGGAGTCTCTTAGGTTTAATTCAATTTTATGGGAGATTTATTCCAAATTTATCTTCGATCATGGCACCTCTATCAACATTGTTGAAGAAAGGTTCGCCTAATCTGGTCCGTTGGTCTGAAGAATGCCAATCTTCACTAGACCAAATCAAGAATATATTTTCTTCTCCTCCCATCTTAAGATTACCTACTCTTGATAGGACTTTTGTTCTTCGGAGTGATGCTTCATCCACTGGGATTGGAGCAGCACTGATGCAAGAATATGCAAATACTCTGCATCCTGTTATGTACATTTCTAGAAAACTAAATGCGGCAGAGAGGAACTACTCGGTTTTAGACCGTGAGTTGTTAGCGATGGTTTGGTCAATTCTAAAACTACAAAGATTCCTCCTGGGCGCACATTTCATTCTAGAGACTGATCAGAAAGCTCTTACAGCTATTCAGACTAAGAATTTGAAGAGTTCGAGATCCACTCGATATGCTATAGCTCTTCAACCTTTTCACTTCACGGTACGAGCTATCCGTGGTGCGGATAATGTGATGGCTGACATTTTGTCTAGATGCCCACATGACTCCAACTAATACTTCTGTCCTATATTTCCATATATTACAGAGTCATAACACACCTATATTTCTACAATAGATTAGCACATCTGTACTTACTTTATATGTACACACTATCGTGCTTTGTTGTCATCTTCTTCTGTTCGTTTTTTAAGATGATAGAGGAGGACTGAGTAGTTAATATAAGGGCCGTTAGTTTACTAAACAGCCACAATTATTAATAATGTATTGTACCTTATGAAGCATATTAGTTATTAATTAGCATTATATTGCTTGTACTTTCTCAGAATGTCATTGTTGAGCTGAGGACTTACCTTACTAGTATCAAGCATGACGAGTTCTAGATTGTGTACTTACCCTCGGAATACCAGAGCATATGTCCTGGATCGTCATGTAGTTTAACTTTACTATGTACTTATGTCATTACATGTCAAAGAATGTACTATTTAAATTTTCCTATCAGATTTGTACATCCATTTTTAAAGACAATATTAGAGTATGCTGTTTAATGATGATTATGGTAACTTGCATACGTATATTGTGTTTACATGCTAACGTGATGTGTGTTGGTGACACCTCCCCGATGTGAATATTTTTTGAGACATATTTATTTTTCTGTTGAGGTATATCCTCACCAGACACTCTATAATTAGCCTATTGTTTGGCAATTTAGTTAATTATCAGCGCATAATTCGTGCGTTTTGAGCCACTTATCGCATGCTCTTTGATATTGAAAAAAAAAATATGTTCCACATTTTTTTTTAATCGGGAGGAGGTGGTGATATGTTGCGTGATAAATTCTCGCAACATCGTTTTATTTCAATATCTATTTTATAACGCAAGGGCAACAACTGCTTGAAATTTATAGTCACTTTTCTCGGTAAGCATTTGTCTTCTCGCGTTGGTATCGAATGCAGTTAAGTTTGAGCTGTGGTCATTTTGCGCTGGACTGCGCATGACTTGTCTTGCTTCTTGGTCGGTCGGTTTCCGCCCACTTCTAGTGGGGTGAGCGATTTGGAATGGCGAAAGAGATGCCTCGTTGAAGAGGGGATCTCCGCTTTTTTTTGTTCTGTCAGGAATGTGAGAGTCCTCTTATGGATATTTCGTTTATTCGAGATAATACCTCTAGTGTATTTGCACATGCCGGGAGGCATAATATTTCTGTGTATTTCCGGAAGGCAAGGTAAATTAACATTTTCATTAACTCTATCGATTTTTGGTCGTGAACGATTTCTGGTTCATAGCCTGTCTTCGAAAGTCGTCGTCACGAGATGTTTTCCTAGCTCACATGTCGCTGTATTGTGCTGCATCGGTTGATGCAGGTACCAAGGACCATTACTTGCTACTTTGTTAAATGAACTAGGTTTGAAAAACCTTTATTATCTAGAGGATATTTTTGAGGACATTATTTATACTTCGGCAGACGTGTCTGTCTTGCTGAAGTCAGACTAAGGAGAGTGAACTGATCTCATATATCTGGTTATCTCCTGGCTGTTATAGAAAAGGATGGAGTTTTTCACCTGACTACATTTACAGCACTATGAAATATAACATGCATCTGACTCATCATTGTAATGCTGTCTACCGTCTATTGCTGTATTGAATGTTGCTGTGATAATGACTGTTTGATGTGTCTACATATTCGCGTAACCATTTTGTCACTGTGGCGTCCACAATAAATAATGAAGAAAAACGTCAACGGCTGTTTCAAGAATCATTGACTTTATACGTCGTGAGTTTACTGACGTCCTATGTGGATTGCCCTGTTATTTTTTGTATGAACATTGTTTTGACTGAACACATCTGCACACTACACAAAACCAGACATGCGGATACCATCCATCATCATATGGCATCACGCATCATTTGGTGGCCATAAGCTGGTTTGATTCTGGTACTAGCAAACACGGGGTCCCTTACCCACTTCATTTTCAACAAGAATTCATCAGCATCCTTCAAGAAATTAACATTCTTCAATACAGTCAACATCTTCAAAATTTTCAAAGTACTCGGCGTTGCCCGGTAAAAGTCAAAATTTCAACTTTTTGACGGAAACAAGAATTTGACAGTACCCGGCGTTGTTACATGTTGCCGGATAACTCGGACTGCTGTTATCTTTTACGCAAGTCAAGCAAGTTGCTGCTGTCAAGGTTCCAGTGCTGTCGTTTTTGTGAAGGTCAAGTGCCGGTTGAAACGGGTTGTTTTCTGAAGAAGGCCAAGTACCGATTTCCATCAACTTACTTTTGGATTAGAAGGTCAAGTGCCGAAACAACTCAACACACAGTATTTCAGAAGCTCTTGTACCATCGTGTTAGCAGTGGAAGCAGTTCAGATGCGCCATCATCGTTGGAGCTTCGCTCTTTAGGACGTTGATTGACATCCGTTTTTTCTGCTGTTCTACGATTGGAAGCCTATAAGTTAAGTGGCCTGTTTGTATGTAAACTGTGCCCTTATACTTCTGCTGAGTCTTCTGTGTATCATCTCATTCTATATGTTATATGTTTATATGTTATTCGTATATTTATATGTTTATATTTCAGCGGGTTCTCGGTTGGGTGGTGTCTCCGTTAGATTATGCCACGTCATAGAGGTCGTCTATTGTGAGCGTTTTCTGTAAGGTTTGCAAATTTCCAATACTGGAATTTGCTAAGCGACTTCTGTTGCTATTTATGTTAGCTGTGATGACATGTTTTAATATTGTTTTCGTTATTATTTCGCATTCTTTAGTTTTGTTTTGATTTGTTTGTATTTGTTAGCCTACTCTTGTCTATAATTTAGTTTCATACAACATTTTTGTTTATACACTGTGGTGTCATGTATTTTGTTTAATTCTATCGCAGATATCGTCACATTTTTTGTGATATTTCATTAATTTCTGCTTTATTTTTAGTTGATTTCTGCGAACGTTTTTGTATTGTTGCTGATCTTTGTTATTGTTTACATTGTTATTGTTTACATTGTTTGTATTGTTTACATTTTCAATGTTTACATTCTGCATGTGTTTACATAGTCATTGTTTACAGTTATAGTAATTAGTTAATGGACTATGCTAATGCACTGTTACTACTACACTGATGATAAATGAATGATGAATAGTGTCGTGCACTATTGAATGAGAAGTGCACTTATGATCAAGAATTGATTGTTGATATTTCATATACAAGTTCTTTGATTGGAGACTTGTTTCCCACAGAGACTGGGATAATATAATGTGATGTGAATATACAAGTGCTTAATTAAGACTTGTTACACTTAGGTTTGAAAGAAATTAGTTAATTATTTCAGGTTTTGGACTCATATGTTAGACAACATGTCTACATTTGAGCACTTTATTGAGCAGGGTAAATTGCTTGGGAAGACTGGTGATAAGTTAGAAGAATTTGCAACTGCTCGATATGATAAAGCAATGGAAGCTGAACAAAAGAAACTGCATATGGAAGCTGAACAAAAGAAACTGCAGATGCAGGTGGATGAAAAAAGATTCCAAATGGAAATGGAAAAACAAAAAAGGGAATCAGAGGCTGAGAATAAAAGACTTGAAAAAGAGGCTGAAAATAAAAGACTTGAAAAAGAAGCTGAAAATAAAAGACTTGAAAAAGAGGCTGAAAATAAAAGACTTGAAAAAGAAGCTGAAAATGAAAGACTTCAAAAAGAGGCTCAGGCTGAGGAAAGAAGATTACAGAGAGAGTCTGATGAGAGGAAAGAGAAAGCAAAAATGGAACATGAAGAAAAGGTCTTAGCTTTAGAGTTGGAAAAATTGAAATTGACAAGCATGAGTAATGGTAATGATTCAAACAAGGGTTCATCTTCTGGTAAGGCTAATAATGATACTTTTAAGATTAAGTTACCAACATTTAGTCCTTCCAGCGATGACATAATGTTCTATCTGGACAGATTTGAACAAGCATGTACAGCTCATAACATAGACAAAGCAAAATATGTTTATCAGTTATCAGGGATACTGACAGGTAAAGCTCTAAGTATATTAAATATGGTGGATGAACCTGACAAGAACAATTATGAGGTTGTCAGGGCCGCTTTGTTAAAGAAATATCAGCTTAACGAAGACGGCTATCGTCTACAATTTAAAAACATGTTACCTGAAAATGGAGTTGAATTCTCCGAGTTTATTGCAAGAATACGCATTACTTTCTCACGATGGGTTGAAACTATCTAAGACGGAAAAAACTTATGAAGGACTTATGGACTTAATACTTAGAGACAAAGTCATGTCGTCTGTCAATGAGTCTTTCCTTGCTTTCCTTCATGAACGTAAACCTAAAACAATAAAAGAAATGGAAGATTTCTGTTGCCAATACGTAACTGCGCACCCACACATAACCATGGGTAACTCTAAGGTGAAAGAAGGTTTACCAGTTGCTTCGGCAGCTCCGTATGGCCAAAACTTTGCTCGTAGATTCCAACAAAATTTTGATAGAAAGAGTAGCCGAAGTGAGATTGGAATAATGCAATCTACGAGGGCGGAGCTGCTGAATGTCATGGATGGTGTTCTTGATATACAGGTCCAGGGCATGAGAGGCTCCAGGTTTAGGTGTAAAGGGAGGTTTAGTAGAGTCAGAAAAGCGTGCGAAGATGTCGGATTCAGCCTGAGACTGCGGAGTGCTGTCTTTCTCTCTAAAATGGTGCTTCAGCCTCATGCGACGGTGAAACCGATGAACATCCTGGAGGAGATTGTATTGGTCTAGGGTCGGACGAAGAGGAACAACTTTTAGGCCCTTACTTATGCTACAGGACAAGGTTCTATCGTGTTGCAATCCAGAGTTAGTGGTGCTCTCTCCCTTCTTCGCCGTAGAGACGACCTTGTCATCAAACCGGCTGACAAGGGAGGAGCCATTGTCGTCTGGCAGAAGGACTTGTACCTAAGTGAAGGTAAAAACCAGTTGACCAATTGCTCTTTTTACAGGTCCAGGACCAGCGATGCGACTGTCTCTAACAATCGCATTGTACACAACACGATTAAACAGCTTATCACTAGTAATGATCTTCCTCCCGAAGCATCTCATCTCAGGATTCATGACAGCTCTTTGGGCAAGCCTGTATTCTACATGCTCCCCAAAATTCACAAGATCGAAAACCCTGGAAGACCTATTGTCTCAGCCTGTTCTTGTCCTACTGAACACATTTCTGACTTTCTCGATAGCATTTTCCAGCCTATCGTTGTGAATCTTCCCTCCTTCATCAAAGACACCAATCACGCTCTTACAACTTTCTCCTCTATCCGACTCCCAGCAGACTGCTCCTACCGTCTTTTCTTGCTGGACGTCTGCTCTCTGTATACCTCTATTCCCACTCTGATGGTCTCCGAGCTCTTCAGTTTTTTCTGGACCAACGCACTTGCCCTTCTATATCCACTGTCACTCTTCTCCGTCTTGCTGAACTGGTCCTTCAACTGAATTCCTTTGAATTCAATGGTCAGTTTTTTGACCAAATTAGCGGTGTTGCCATGGGAACGAAGATGGGTCCCAGCTATGCCTGTCTATTCATGGGCCACTTGGAGCATCAGATATGGCAACAATACTCCGGTCCTTTCCCTGGGTTTTACCGCAGATATATCGATGATGGCATAGGTCTCACAGATATGTCTGAGACTGATTTACACCGCTTCATCGACTTTGTGAACCACTTTCACCCCACCATCAAGTTCACCTCCCTCGTCTCCACAGTATCTGTCAACTTCCTTGACATTACTATTTCTATCACGCCCTCCGGCCTTAATACCTCAGTATACTACAAGCCGACAGATGCCCACAGCTACCTCCTGTATACCTCTTCTCATCCTCGGGCTTGTCGTGACTCCCTTCCTTTTTCACAACTTCTCCGCCTCCGCCGTTTATGCCAAGACGACGATGACTTCCACTTACGAGCAAATGAGATGTTGGATTTTTTCCGTAACAGACTTTATCCAGAACATGTTCTCACCTCTGCTCTCCAACGTGTGCTCCCCATCTCTCGTCTGGAGGCCCTCAAACCTCACCATAAATCCACTTCGGATAGAGTCAAATTAATCTTGACCCATCACCCTCACAGTACTACTGTCAAACAGATCCTTTTCCGCCACCTCCCTATCCTCCAAGCAGAGCCTCTGACCCAAAAAGTATTCAGTGAAGCACCTTTGGTGGCATATAGACGTGACAAGAACTTGAAGGATCTTCTTGTTCACAGCCGTCTCCCAAAGGAGAATGCCACTCACTTTGGCACACTACCCTGTGGTCGAACACGATGCAACACGTGCAAGTATGTCATCTCAACCCAGAAGGTGTCCTTTCCTAAGGCTACGTACACCATCACTAGTAGCTTCACGTGTGAATCGCGCAATGTCATTTATACGATCATATGTAAACGTTGCTGCAAAACCTATATTGGCCAAACAGGCAAACGACTTGGGGACAGATTCAGCCAGCACTTAAATGACATCGCTCAGCAAAAGTCAACACCAGTTGCTATACACTTCAATGGTCCTGACCACCATGGTCCCATCGACATCCAGGTCACAGCGATCCGATCCTGCTCCTCTGACACTGTCAGCCGAGAACAGCTTGAGAACCGTCTTATCCACCGCATGGGGTGTCTAAAACCAACCGGTCTCAACACTTTTCACACCTTTGTCTGAGGTCACCCTCTCCTCTTGCTCTATTTTACTCTTTCCACTCTTATCCTATTCTTCTATTTGTATGCCATATACATTTTTTTATTTCATATTTATTTATCTCCCACTCATTCTGTCCCTTATTATTTCCAGTCCCCACTTTTATCACGTTGGGTAGTTTATTTTCCGGTTTCGTTTTTTAGTTTCTTAGTATGCATTGTGTACATCCGGCGGCGGAAGTCGCTGTCTGTTCAGCCACGCGCTTATCAACAGGACAGCGATTTTGATAGAATTTCGGTTCTTGCCTTCAGGGAAGTACCCAGTTTTTATTTTATTTAGTTTTTATGTGTCCTATCTAGCCTTCACTTTCTTTCCTTTCCTGACGAAGGCCTTGTGGCCGTAACGTAGACTATTTTCTTTGTCCTTTGTCCTCGTAAGACGAATCACCTTTTTTCGATTTTTTTTTCAAACCCATCCATGGAATAAGAAGGCCATTGTTTTGCTGGTGATCGGCTGAAATCGTAAGATCTTGCCTGGAGATGGTGTAAGCAGTGAGAGAGGCATTTTCCTTTTCTGCCCCTTGTACCAGTACTGAAGAAGATCCAGGTTCACCGTGTACTGAGGTGTACGTAGGAGCTAATTTTGATATTTGACTGTGCTGTGTTACGACGTGAAGCGTGTTGTTTGTGGTGTTCATCATTGAGCTGTAACACCGGGACTCCAAGCCTGTGCCTATCTCAAGTGGAGCAGCGGACACAGGATATTGTTAAGTTAAGTTTATTATTAATTTTGTTAATTTCCAGTCTTCTGTTTACTTGATTTGTGCGTCTGTATATTTTCTTTTATATATATAGGCTATACTTCTTTTAATTAATTTATTTGGTTTTTTTTTTCCTTGATAAGGTTATTGCCCAGAACTAATAGTGGATTTTGTGTGTTTTTTTTTCTCTTCTTTCCATTCTTTCTTCAATAGCATTTTTAATTAACGTTATATTTGAACCCTATGATGTTATATCTAAAGGTGTACTAAACTTAGTTTATTTTGATATTAGTTCCTTTTAGGACTTGACAAGTTTGCTGCGTCATATCTAGACTTCCTTCTGTCTATCACTTTGACTGTGTACTCGAAACTTATGTTATTTTTATATTAGCTCTTGTTATTAGTTAAATATTGATATATTCATTCCTGTTTACCCTTGCTGCAGGGTGCACGAGTAGAGCTCTTGTGGTACTTCATTGTCCAGTGTTTTGTTTTTGTTTTGTTCATATTGTGGGTTAGTATTTAATTTTGATTTCTGTATAAGGGGGATTTTAAGTGGTGAGCACAATCCATCTTTCTTCATTGAAGAAATGTGCCTTGTGTTGTCTTTAATAGGTTTTGTGAGACAAATTGCGCTGTAGGGAACCCAATCTGTCTAAGACTTGGGGAGTTGTGAAGCCTCGTGTAATTTGTGGAACAATTGTTGGCATTAGTTGTTTGCGTTTAGTTTGTTTACTTATTGTCTTGTATAATAGTCTTTCTTTCGTGGTGTTTTTCTGTTGCGATTCTCAGTCCTTTGCTCTGCTATCCGTGTATATAAGTTATTTTACGATATCCTGTTTTTGTTCGTTTGATAGGTTTGGGTGTAAATATAAGGTCTATTCTTACTTTCTTGGTCTATAACTTCCTCTCCACTGGCCTATCAGTTGTTGTAGTGTCGTGTGTTCTGTGATTATCATTTCAATCATCATCATACCATTTGTGTTAACATAAGCAGACACATTTTATTTTGGTCTATTACAGTTTGTAATGCCTACAGAATGATACAAGAGATAAACCCAGTGTGTAGACCCAGTGTGAAGAGTTATTCAAAATCTGTTGTGTATGACAGACGTTCTTCATAGGTGAAGGGGTATCCATTATAGTTTACCAGACACCATTTGACATATCAGGTGGTATACATTTTTTCCCCCTCTCTCCTTAATTGTTTTTTTGGTTGCATAATTTGTTCATAGTTATCATAGTTGATAAATATTGCAGGATGACTAGCCTCTTGGATTTTATCACCAAAGGACAGGCACTTGGTAAATCAGGGGATGAACTTGAATTATGGGCTGAGACTAAATTTGCGGATGCTGAGGAACGGAGGGTACGCAACGAGGAAAGAGATCTTAGGAAGTTAGAAATTGAGGCTGAAAGGGAAGCAAAGAAAGAAGAAACAAGGAAAGCTGAAATTGAGGCTGAAAGGGAATCAAAGAAAGAAGAAACAAGGAAAGCTGAAATTGAGGCTGAAAGGGAAGCAAGGAAAGCTGAAATTGAGGCTGAAAGGGAAGCAAAGAAGGAAGAGACAAGGAAAGCTGAAATTCAAGCGGATAAAGAAATTACTTTGAAGAAACTGGAACTTGAGGCTGCTAGTTCTAGACCAGCTACTAAAGAGTCTACTCGTCCTTTCAAGCTGCGACTTCCGTCATTTGTTGAGGGCGTCGATATGATGGACGTGTATCTAGAAAGGTTTCAACAAGAAGCAGTATCTTGGAAGGTTAAGAAAGAAGATTGGCCAGCTCTGCTCAATAACTTGCTCACCGGAAGAAGTTTACAATGTGTTTTTGCTTTGCCAGTAGAGGATCGCATGAATTATGACACGGTGAAAGAGACACTGCTTCGAAGATTTAGACTGACAGCTCAAGGGTACCGTGAAAGATTTAAGGAGGCTATTCCTACAATAAGCAATGACTTTAGTGAGTTTATTGCGGAAATCAAGTTGCTGTTCAATAGGTGGATTGAACTATCAGGTATTGTGAAGGATTTTGACGGGCTAACCGGCCTTATGCTACAGGACAAGGTTCTATCGTCTTGCAATCCAGAGTTAGTGGCTTTTCTACAAGAGCGAAAGCCAAAAGATATAAATATTATGTCAGAGCTAGGACAGCAGTATGTCAATGCGCACCCGGGGAAGCCGATTCACAAGCAGATAGTTGCTGAGACCTTTCCAGCTTGTGTGGCTCAAGACAAAACTGAAAAGAAGCCATACATACATCCTCGGCCCGCAGCTTAGACAGATATGTTGATAAAGATGGTGGAAATAGAAGATGGAATGGGGACAGAAGATATTCTCCTAAGAGACAGTACCCTTCTTTTGGGTCAGGCTACAATAGAAGGGGTTGTTATAAGTGTGGCTCAAGGCGTCATCTATCTTATCAGTGTGGGAGAGACCCAGAGAGGTGTCCCTTCAACCCACAAAGAAGTCCATATGTCAGCCCAAAGAAAAATTATAATAGCAGTCCAAAGAGAAGCCCTTACAAGCGCCAAGAGACGGATTCCAACTGCCCCAATTGTAATGAGAGAAGAAACAGTAAAAAAGAGAGCCCAAAGGAAAACACTGAGCATGCAAATTCAGCTACTGTACTTGATACATTTAATAGCGAGGAGTGTGAGGGGTGCAGACCATTGTTCGAGCCTGATGGCAAGCCTATTTTAATATGTGGACACACTTTGCCTTACCTTTCATCAGTTGATGGGAATGGCAACTTAACTTTACATAAGGGTTTTGTGGAGAATAAACCTGTATCTGTTTTGTGGGACACGGGATGTACAACCATTGGCATTAGGAAGACATTGGTTAAGGATACGTATTATATTGGAAAGATGGCCAAATGCATTACATTTGGTGGTAATGTCGAGTACTATCCATTGGCGATAGTGCAGATCGACACCCCTTTCTTGTCGGGTAGAGTTCGAGTATGCGTCCTTGACTCTCCCGTCGCTGATCTCATTATTGGAAATGTTAATGGGGTTCATGATTGCACCAGTCAGGATATAGAGGAGTGGGAAAATGGGCATGACTTGTTTGCTAACGCAGTAATGACGAGGGCTCAGACTACGGCGGATGATGCAAATATTATGATATCACAACCCAGTAATATCCCTCGGGTGCCTACGGTTGCTGGAATAACAGCATCGGATTTTGTAGACATACAGAGGAAAGACATTTCACTTCTGCCTTTGTTTCAGTTGGCTGAGTCCAAGAACATACGGCATACCAAGTCTGCTCGATACTGGTTTGAGGTAAGGAACTCCATTCTAATCAGATGCTTTGCGGAGCAACATTCAGTCATTACACAAGTGGTTATTCCAGTGGAACTGAAGAATACAGTGTTAAGGACAGCACATGATATCCCTTTTGCAGGTCACATGGGTATTGCAAGAACTCGCTGCAGAGTGTTGTCCCAGTTTTACTGGCGTGGATACAATAAGGATGTGAAGGTTTACTGTCGGTCGTGTAAAGTGTGTCAGAAGACAAGCCAGAAAGGAAGGACTCCCAAGGCACCATTAGTAGCAACATATTTGGCATTTCGCCCTTTTCAGAAGGTTGCAATAGACATTATTGGGCCCCTTCCAGTTATGTCTGATCGGGGATATAGATTTATTCTAACATTGGTTGAGCTATGTACAAGGTGGTCTGAAGCATTGCCAATGAAATCCATCACATCAAAGGATATAGCAGAGGCTCTAATGAGCTTGTTTAGCAGATTAGGATTTCCTGAAGAGATTTTGTCTGGCAGGGGCCGGCAATTCATTTCAGAAGAGATGAAACACATATCTAAACTGTTAGACATAGCCCAAGTGTTCACCAACCCGTATCATCCTCAGAGCAACGGGGTCTGCGAGCGGTTCAATGGGACACTGAAAAGAATGCTAGGTAAGGTTACAGGAGATTTTCCACAGTTGTGGGATAGATACCTACCGGGAGTTTTGTTTGCATACAGGGAGATGCCACAAGAGAGCACAGGATTCTCACCGTTTGAGCTAGTATTTGGCGCAAATCCTCGGGGTCCAATAAAATTTTTGAGAGACTTACTGACCGGGAATTACGCTGATGATAGCGTCAAGTCAAGTTATGAGTATGTCGTTGACTTGCGAGAGCGCATAATTACATCGTGTTCGATAGCACGTGAGGCATTACAGACATCGGGTGCAAGGTATAGAGCATACGCCAATAGGAATAGCAAACTTGTATCCCTTAGTCCTGGCAGCGAGGGATGGTTGTTGCTACCTACCAAGGAAAATCACCTGCTAGTGAACTGGCAGGGTCCATTTCAAGTAAAGAAACAGATTACCGATGTGGATTATCTGATATTAGTCCGAGGGAAGGAGAAGATTTTCCATATTAATATGCTAAAACCATATGTAGTACGTCCAACTGAACTGGAACCAGTTCTTGATAGTACAGTTACTGTAGCTAGTGCAGCAGTCATCGAGGAAGATGGAGAGAAAGGAGAGGAGGTCAATCTCCAGATCCCACTATTGCCATTGGTTGCCTCGGAGTCATGGAGAGATGTAGAGGTCTCTGCATCTCTCCCACAGCATCAGAGGAAACAGGTGAAGTCACTGCTGTGCGAATTTCAAGATGTGCTCACAGATATTCCTGGAAGAACTGATTTAGTTGAGCATGATATTAAACTGACCTGTGGAGAGCCCATCCGGGTGAGACCATATCCTATTCCACTACATTATACTTCTGCTGTTGAAAAAGAAGTGAATGATATGTTACGCTTAGGTGTTATCTCCCCATCTGAATCATCATACTCATTTCCCATGGTCATCGTGCGGAAGAAGGATAAATCCCTACGGATATGTATAGACTTCCGCCGCTTGAATAGTGTCACAGTGATAGATGCGGAACCTATGCCCAACCAAGAGGTCCTCCTATCCCAAATAGCGGGGGCAAAGTATTTTACCAAACTAGACTTATCGAGTGGGTATTGGCAAATTCCCTTAGCAGAAGGCGCTAGGCCACTTACAGCATTTTGTACCCATCAAGGTCTTTTCCAGTTTAATTATATGTGCTTTGGACTGGTGAATGCCCCTGCAACTTTTGTGAGAATGATGAGAATGCTTTTGAGGGGACAGAAGGATGTTATCACATATTGATGACATCTGTTTGTTTCATGACACGTGGGATGAACATGTAGAGGGATTGAAGTCACTGTTATCATGCCTTCGGGTGCATCACCTTACAGCAAGACCCAGTAAGATTAAGGTGGGGTTTCAGGAGTTAACATTTCTGGGGTATGTGGTAGGACAGGGTGTTTTAAAACCAGTTGATCAGACAGTTGGAAGAATTTTGAATTTACAACCTCCAAAAACAAAGAAACAAGTACGTAGTTTACTCGGTCTGATAAATTTTTATCATAAATTTATCCCCAGGCTCTCTTCATTGTCGGCAGCTCTAACATCCCTCACTAAAAAGGGCACGCCAAACAGAGTGGTCTGGACTGAAGAGTGTGATAGAGCACTGAGGAACATCAAGGCTGTATTCTCCAGCAAGCCCATTCTTCTACTGCCAGACTTGGCTAAGCCTTTTGTACTGAGGACTGATGCTTCTGCAGTGGGCATTGGTGCGTGTTTGATGCAAGAACATGATGGGTTTCTACATCCTGTCATGTATGTCAGCAGGAAGTTGCTTCCGGCTGAAACGTGATATGCCACTATAGAGAGAGAGTGTTTAGCTATTATTTGGGCTGTTTCCAAACTCTCTAGGTATTTGTTAGGATCTCATTTTGTACTGGAAACGGACCATTGTCCGTTGACTTTTCTTAAGTCATCTAGATCACCAAATTCACGTTTGACAAGGTGGTCATTGTTGTTACAACAGTACAACTTCACTGTTTTTCCTATTCAGGGTAAATTAAATGTTCTGGCAGATTCATTATCTAGATTATGAACACTTGCTTTGTAGTAAATGGTTGTGTTTTTTTTAACCACCATTTCTATGTAATAGTTGATACTTGTACATGAGTAATATTTTGTCAACTGTATTCTGCATGATTTTTGTATAAGCTAAGTTCTTATCATATGTTGTGTAACCAGTACAGGATTATAGAATAGATATTCTCCGGTATAGTAGAAGTTGGTGAAATTGATGTAATGTTTATCACCTTTAATTTTGTGTGTAATTAGAGATGCATGATTTTTGCCATATGGTTGCTGTTGTATTTTTCTAGCAACTCGGTTCTATTGTAATTTTTTATTATTTTATTTTTATGTTGTTCAGAATGTTATTATTGATAATTTGTAGATGGCATATTTTCACACTGATGCTATAGATTTTGCACACATATGTAATCAGAGGTTTTGGATGGTTGGGTTCCTGATATCTACCACCCATCCAGTGAAAAACTATGTTTTTCACTTGGAGAGGGAGGGGTGGATGTCACGAACGGTTTATAGAATGAATGTCAGTACTCATGCTCCGGTGGAAACTAGATATGTTTATGTACGTTGTGAGTTGAAGTGAGTGAATGTTAAGTTTGACTGCGGGCATGAATGCATTAGTAGCAGTAAGCGCTAATGTCGAGTTCACGGGCATGGCTGAGTTGTTGTGAACGAAGTGGGGGTGAAGACTGGTCAGGTGTGAAAAGGGTCATGGGTAAAAAAATTCATTCGAGACAGAGATTAGAGCGAGGAGAGATTACGTGGAGAGTGAAGGCGAAATGGTTCAAGAAAAATAGGAAATATATGAAGATTTGTGAATTCGTTCCATGAGATGCTGTTCTAATTATGCACATCATACATTGCGTTTTTTTTATGTGATGATTTATGGCCAAAGCGGCAGTCTGCCTGTGTTATTGTGTTATACTCAAGTTTGTGACATAAAGTCGTCGGATATCGTATCTACGTGTTGGAGTTTAGTGAATTAACAATTAGCTGTGAAAAACGAGCCATGTTTGTCGCTCCATGTGTAGGTAATACATATTTGTCAATGTGTACACACAGCAAGCACTTGACAATGATATACTTTAACCTGGGATAAGTCCTCAACAATATATAGTATCTAACTATCGCTGCCATTAATCGGCAATAAAGCACCTAATGCAGACGACTACGCCAAATAAATGGTAGTTAAGATTTACTCACTGAAAAATAAGTTTCTACAGTGGAAACAAAATAATTATTGCAAAAATTTTAAGGCGAAAAATAAATTCCCTTAATTTTTAAAAATCCACTACAAGTTCACCCCCGAAGTCAGATCGGGTAAGGGAGGCAATTAATCTGGACGTAATAGTCCGAAACGCACTCCTTAGCTTAGCTCAACCACCTACTGCTTCAGAACCCTGTGAATGTTATACACTCACACCTTTACCAGCGTTTAGTATTACAAAATCAGTAATTAACATATATTCCGACAAATCAACCTGTAACTCAAATGTATAATGCTCAAATATGCTGTGGAAAAACCAATTATTAATTGTGTGGTCAGCACGCCCATAAACAGATCGATATATCTAGGGGATAGATTATTTTAAAAGATATAAAACTCACAAGACAACACACTCTTACTCTATCTCAGAATACAGAAAATTAAGTTCAAAATCCCGATAGACGAGCCCCATTCTGTCGTAGATTTTTGATAGGGGGATTAAGACTTGGGTTTATCCCTTCTGAATAGATTAGAATGAGTGATAGCCACAGTGAGATGTGATAATAGAAATAGATTTCCACGAGTGAGATGGTAGAAATTTATAGAGGCTGTCCCGGAAATCAACAATCTCTCTCTCTCTCTCTCTCTCTTTCTCTCTCTCTCTCTCTCTCTCTCTCTCTCTCTTTCCGCCTATCTTCTTCAACAGATCCAGAGGAGTCAGACAGTCTATAAAATATATATATATATATATATATATATATATATATATATATATATATTTATATATATTACCACTCACGTGCACACACACAATTGACAATATGTAGACGCACACACGTGGGAAAACTATAACAATGATTATACAGATACTTTGGGACGAGCTGACCAACGCGCTGATTTAGGTTCAAGAGAAATTTTAATTATCGTCTAAAATTTCATCACAACACACAAAATTACATCAAGCAAAATATACACATAGTCATAAAAAATCAATGAATTTCTACCAGAATGATAGATCCACCGTATGATCTGATCCCGCAAGGTATGTCCACAGTCCTGTTAGAAGAAAGTGATAGCCCCAAGGAATCAAGGATACATTTAGCGGTAATCTAATGATGTTTCCCCTTTTAAAGGTATGAACAGACTTAGATATAGTATGATCTACCCTAAGGAACAGTATCTTGTTTGTAACAAAGAAACTTGCATAAAGATATTACAAAATGGGTGAAATCTGGTATACCCCAAAAAAAAAAAGATCACTCGTTCCTGCTTTCTCTCGGTTCATTCATCAGGGCCCTGTCTTGCATTTCTCACTTTCTTACCCTATAACTTGCTGGTGTTCACCGTCTGGCGCACGTTATGACACAATCTGTTTTATCGTTTGGTGAAGCGAATACTTGGTTTCGTCCAATTTTTGTCCGGGAAGCGTTCTCTTCAGGCGATAATTTTGTTCAGATTTTAAATTAGTGTCACTTTATCAGTTCAGATAAGAATTAGTGTAAGCGGGTTCACTGTGTCCGAATCACGAGGTTTCCACTACTTAGGAAAAAATGTCAGGTTTGTAACTTTCGATCAAAGGTAACCTTTGTGGTCACACCACAAGTTGACAAAATTTGCGGAACGTTACTGTTTGTAATAGTTTACTTGCCACAAGGGCTGAACTGTACTTAAGTTTTCTCAGGAAGAATCAAAATCAGGCGCAAGAGGCCCGTTATCTCATTTAACCGTTAAAGTACTCGTAAAGATTATGCACCAAGTCACTCTAAGGAAAATGTTTTAGTTCTTCACAGATATTACTCATCAGTACTTAACGCTGGCAAAGTTGGGTCACCCCACTATTCACTGAATAAAGGAAAAAAAAAACACACAAAAAATAGTTATACATTCTAGGTACTCGTTATAACTTACATTTTAAACTGCAAGCGTACAGCTTGACTTACCATTTAAAACTTTCCGTGGAATAAGTTATATTTAAAAAAATCAATCATCATGAATTAGGAACACATACGTATTCCGTCAACACTCATGAGGCATCTAGCATTTATAAGTTAGTTTTAAAATATATCCGACTGAGTATTTAGCAGTTAAGTTAAATTCATTAATAGCCGACTGAGTTTAAGTTAGAAATTATAATTTTCTGTTTTCCACTGTAACTCGTCACTATAAATAATACAGACTATATAAATTAAGCACTCTGCACAAAATCTAACTAGTGAAATATGAAATAAGCGATATCACTTTAACACTTCACAAAATATTAGATACTCAATATAATATATTTACGTAAACACAGAACTACAGGTGATTGCACACTTTAGAATTATACGCTGATATATTTATTTGAAGCCTAGAAGCTCGGCAAATTTTCGAACAAACTAAGAGCTTCGCTATACATATTATTCTATTCACGAGCCACCTGTCTACTGCGAATTATGAGGACTGAATGAAAATAAAGTTTAAAACTTTCGTTAATATATTAAACGGACAAAGGATGTTCGTTACTTTCAAAACCCGAAATCTCCCCCTCTCTTAACACCTACGTTACTTTAGACGCATGCCGTAGCTGCCAACAGCGCGTCTTTGACACATACGTTAACAAACTGACCGTGGAATGTGAGTGTCATGGAAAAACCCAGACTATTTGTCTCATTCCAGAGCGCTGCATGAGTGTCATATCACACTTCACTCCTAGCGACTAGTCTGAAGAAACGCTGTATCCGGTGAAAATGTAGACGGTAAGTCCCCTTAGGTGGCAGTTACCACACTTCACCGAGCAACTTAACCGTAAAATTATTTGTCAGATGGAAATATCAGACAATATGTCTCTTCATCATGTCTGACACAGTGAATTCTCACACGTTTATGTGGAGAATCTAGCCCAAGAGCCCCCTGTCATGAGAGAAGTATAGACACCTGTCTGCCTTCTGTGTCAGCGATAGATGAATATTCACAGTTTCGTCAATCTCCAGTGACTGTCATCAGATGCAATAGAATGCATTTTAACGCTATCTCGTTTCGTGCAGAGATTGACACGTTATATCATAAATGCGTTTACCAGTATGAGGAAGAGAAACGGTAAAGTGAGAATGGGAAAGAAAATATTTCTCGCAAACGAACGAATGCCAAAAATACAGGAAAAAGGTAAAGAGTGATAATACATAGAGGACACGGGTGGAAGAAAGGAAGAATATATGGAAAATTTATTGATCATAAAACTCTCTGTGACTATATATATATATATATATATATATATATATATATATATATATATATATCTATATATATATATATATATATATATATATATAGTCACGGGTTGGTTCCCCTGCTTTGCAGTAGTGGTCCAACAGTGGCCAAAACTCAAGAGTATCTAATATGGGCCTTCAAACGTGTCTAACTTCGCACATGATTACTCTTGGCAGAGATGTAGATAAAGGACTAAATATGCTTCTATCTCACGGGAGTATTCACAAGATATTCAGAACAGCGAGAACAGTGCTGCATTGGCTGAGCACGTTCTCTATGATCTGCCGACAACTTTTGTGAAGGATTAAGCAATTAATACTTTACATCATCAGGCTCTACCCTGATTTACTCAGTGGAATTTTTAATATTCTGGTATTGATCTGTTTAGAGTGTATTTAGTAAATTGACTGAGACAAACATGCAGTACATTTAAAATGATTAAATCGAAGTTAAATTTGCATAATTACAAATAACAATTTGAATAATCATTTAATTTTAACAAGGGTTTAAAAGAATGAATAATGTTTTTATCAGAAACTGTTGTCATTACTGTTCTGAGGGGATTAAAGATTTTAAAGGAGTTCACGTGGCAGCTTAAAGGTTTCCCTTATCTGCCACTGGAAGGTTCTGCACCCGCTGATGGGTTGGTTTCTGGTAGATTGATCACTGATAACGCTCGTCGCTGGTCAAGGATGTAGGCGTAGCACGTTCCCAGACGTTGATCCCTCGTCTTAAAGCTCAGATCACTGTTCCCTTTTTTGTTTCAGAGATAGTACCCTCAAATGGTACCACCTTGTTATGTCATATTTTTATAAAGGGGAGTTAAGAGTGTAAGACTTGTATGTACGGGTCGGTTTTTTTCTACACGCTAGTAAGCACGCTCTGTGCGATGAGAAGTTTTTTTAGTTGGGGGCTGTATGCTCGGTAATTTTTTAACACAGCTCTTTGGTCTAGCTGTTAGGTTTTTTTTTTTAAGATAGGATAAAGAAACTGTCGAACATTCTATGAATAAGTTTTGGGGGGAAAGGCGGATGAATTCTGCTCACATCTGAAGCTGGGAGTTCGCGCTTGAATTAATTGTACTGAGCTGTTTTAAGCAGCGGATTTTTCGTGACAATATTCTGCTGGCAGACCTTGGAAATGGACGCTTTACTATTTTTGCTAGTGTGTTCCAGCATATTGCTTTTGTAAAGGGATTTTAATAGAGATGGAATATATTTTGAGGCCATAGAGTGTACCGGCCAGTGTTATTAGTCATATTTACTTTCTTGATGGATTTGTCGTCTTGATGGATTTACTGTTATAATACTACAACTGCGATGTATGCAGTCTTCTTGATGGATTTATCGTTATAATACTAGAACTGCGATGTATGCAGTCATCTGTTGACGGATATTTTCACTGTAATACTATGAATTGAGAACTGTGGTGAACTGCAATGTAGGCAGTCCTTTTGATAGATGTTCCTCCTATGGTGTTGTATTATACTGGAAAGTTACGACGTTCTTTGCAACCTATGTGCCATGAATTTTTTGTATGCTATTTTAACCTGTGAAGTGTGCTGTCACAACGTCAATGTTGCGATGTTAATAAACTGTGAAATCGTCACAGCTTATTCCACCACTTCCTGACTCCTGCGTGTTGCTGTAGTGCATGAGTGCAGTAGATGTGTAGTCAAGAACCTATACACATTCGCGTAGATATATTTACACATTTGTCGGCCACCTGTAAGCCTGACCTATGCTGATCGCATCTATCAGCGAACTTAATTGTTAGTACATATATGTACCTTATGAGTTTCTTTAGCTTTCTTGCTGGACCGATTAGCGCGGTATCTTCGTCTTTTACGACTTTTTGTCGCACTCACTGCGCTCCTTTTAAACTTCGACGTAGGTCCAAGTTTACTACTGTATGCTTTTACATCTTTATTATATCTTTCTTACTTTTTTCTTTGCCCAGTACACAGGCTTTGACTTCAGTTCAGCCTTTAAGATGTACGCCTTTGTCTACTGCATTTCCTTTGTCTTGCACAAAACCTCATATTGTCAGCCATCATGACACTCTTAGTCATCATTACCATCTTCTAGATTTGCTTTTTGACATGAGTATTATGTGTATACCAACGACTCTATTTTACATTATCACACACTGATAAAACACTTTTATGACCCTGTATAATTCATGATTCTAGGTTCGTCTGTGTTACTTTCTCTGTTACCCTTTTTGTGTAACGGAGAAGGTTTGATTAACATCGTACAGGGGTCGGAAGTTTACACGGCCACATTTGATAGAGTAAAATTAAAATTGACTGTTGTATTTCATAAAATCCTACCTTTACCAAACAGAGATTTTCATTTGTGTTTTTTCACAGCGACGGCTTTGCGATGAGAATCAGAGCTGCTATATTGATTGAGTAGACTGTTACTCTTCCATCTATAGTATTTATCGCAAGATTTGCTGCTCCATGAAACCAGTCGGCAGTTGGACGCCACACTAGATGTATTTGGTATCTTCATATTCGTAAATTCTTTCAAGACCTCTTTAGATAGTAGGTAGTTTTGTTTTTTTGTATAGTATAGTATAGGATATTAGATAGTATTGTATTATGATATGGCATAACTTCTTTAAGATAGTATGTTGGTTCATCTTTATGCACCATTTCATTACCATATTATTTTTATATGACTGTGTTCTGATAATGCACCATTTCATTACCAAGTTGTTCTTACGATACTGTGTTTTGATAAACGTTGAGCATATGACAATTGTAATGATGATACTATTTTTATTTAACTTATCATTGCATTTCAGTATTGTACAATTTAAAAACAAAAAATGAAGACAAGAAAAAAGGTATTTTTTCTGACATTGTGAGGTATTTTTTTTCTTGCCCAGCGCTTGATTGTGCGCTATTGGTGACTATGTATAGCGATATTAGTACATTGAGAAAGCGTTTTTTCTGAGGTTGTGATGTATTTTTCTTTACCCGACGCGAGATTGTGCGTCAGGAATAGCTATGAATAACGGTATTGTTATTTTTGATATTTACATGGGTTCATCATTTGTACCCCATGGGTTTATTTACTTACTTATCTGTTATATTGTATTTTTTTTTTTTTTTTTGAATTATAACTAGCTGTTTCTTCTAGTTTCTTCTATGCCGTAAACATGCATTGCTTTTTCTTTTTCTTTTCTGTATGTATGTTCTTTTGCCATTATAGGTGTTTATTGATACGATGCATTGTTTGATCTTATGGTTATCATGTCGTATCATTGTTTTCTTGTCATATTTCTATTTCATTGCTTTCTTTCAGTGCTACTCATTCATCTCGTACTTCATCTGGTCTTTTTACTTTTCACTTTTCACTTATGATGTCATACTGTGTCCATACTTGATATACTTCATCTTTGTTTGGATTTCATTATCTCTGGATAGTTTATTTTGTACTTTTCACGTACTTCCATTACTATGTTGTTGATTCATATGATACATTGTGTAAATTTTGTGTGTAGATGCTAGTATTGCATCGACCTCATATTTTTGTCCGATGTATTTTTCAACAACAAAAAAATGATGTTATCATTTTTCCCCTGAGGGTAGGTGTAGTCTGTTAAGTCATATTTTCATTAAGGGGAGTTAAGTGTTTTAGAGTTGTATGTACGCGTCGGTTTTTTTGTACACGCTAGTAAGCTCGCTCTGTGTGATGAGATGTTTTTTAGTTGGGGGGGGGGGGGGGGGTGTTTGCTCGGTAATTTTTGAACACAGCTCTTTTGTCTAGCTGTTAGTTTTTTTTTTTTAAATAGGATAAAGAAACTGTCGAACATTCTATGAATAAGTTTTGGGGGGAAAGGCGGATGAATTCTGCTCACGTCTCAAGCTGGGAGTTCGCACTTGAATCAATTGTACTGAGCTGTTTTAAGCAGCGGACTTTTCGTGACAGTATTCTGCTGGCAGAGCTTGGAAATGGACGCTTTACCATTTTTGCTAGTGTGTTCCAGCATATTGCTTTTGTAAAGGGATTTTAATAGAGATGGAATATATTTTGAGGCCATGGAGTGTACCGGCCAGTGTTATTAGTCATATTTACTTTCTTGATGGATTTGTCTTCTTGATGAATTTACTGGTATAATTCTAGAACTGCGATGTATGCAGTCTTCTTGATGGATTTACTGTTATAATATTACTAGAACTGCGATGTATGCAGTCATTTGATGACGGATACTTTCACTGTAATACTATGAAATGAAAACTGTGGTGAACTGCAATGTAGGCAGTCTTTTTGATAGAGGTTCCTCCTATGGATTTATATTATATTGGACAGTTACAACGTTCTTTGCAACCTATGTGCCATAAATTTTTTGTATGCTATTTTAACCTGTGAAGTGTGCTGTCACAACGTCAATGTTGCGATGTTAATAAACTGTGAAATCGTCACAGCTTATTCCACCACTTCCTGACTCCTGCGTGTTGCTGTAGTGCATGAGTGCAGTAGATGTGTAGTCAAGAACTTATACACATTCGCGTAGATATATTTACACATCTGTCGGCCACCTGTAAACCCGACCTATGCTGATCGCATCTATCAGCGAAAATATATTAACTTTGTCCTGCTATCCCGCATGCAGAAGGTGTTACAGCAAATACATCTGTAACACACCAACAACAAGCTGTGGTGAATTACATTGATGCAACGATAAAATAATTAATTAATTATATATTAAAGTCAAAATAATAGAAGAAGAAATAAAATTAGTAAAGTTGTAACGCGTCTTCATTTAGCCTTTAAAACGTGACCGTCAAGGGTTAACGATAAAAATTTGAAAAAGCTACTAGCGTATTGGTTCCAGGAAGATAGAAAGAATAAAACACACACAAACGCATAAGATTGAGAGAGCGGACATCTGCTGCCGGCTTGTCAAGTGTTAGAAGTTTGAATTAGCTACTCAGGCCAACAGTGCGAGACATGCCGTTAGATTGTGTCGAGAACGATGTCGCAAGTTTGAATATTTAAAAATACCCCGCTAGTCCAACATTTCTAACCACAGACACTGTGAAAAACAAATATATATACACACACGCATAATTGATGTGAGGCGATTTTTATAACATTCAAGTAGTGGAAACTTAGAAAACAACGAACACCAAAATGGAAAATATATTGAATTCTTTATTAATAGGTTTATGATCATAAAAGTTAGCTGGTCTTAGAGCTGGTCTTGTCCTGAAGGGAAATATGCTTTTGAATCGAAAATCCGATAGATAGAAATAAAGTTATAGACAAAAGACGGTATTTGTTCGTACAGACAGACCAACACATGCTCGGTTGGACTTGCACTAACTGTGACTTTTTGACGCGTCCTTGAGAAAAGCAGGAAAGGTTACAAGTAGTCTGTTGTAGAAAGGGGGAGAAAAATTATGGGATGGCTTAACACAAAATATATTTAGCAGTAGAGATCTAAGAATGAGAGAGGAAAAAACTTGGTAGTGTCCAAAAATCAAGTCTGTTTTTGCTTTTTATTTCAAATTTCAAAATTGTCGTTCGGTCATTGGCCAAAGCCTTTCATATTAGTAAGAAAATTCAACGACTTGACGCCATTTGCATAAGTTAGTCCCGAGAGCAGGAAAAAAGTGATTAGCCTTAGTAAAGCAGAGATTTATGAAAGTATAGGCATCACAGTCCAGCAAGCAGTATATCTGGAATCTGCTAGTCAATGTTTTTTCATTGAATTCTGGTAAGTCCGACATTATTCATATATTTTGTTTAAAACATGTGAGTGAGAGATGCTGCCATCACGACTAAGTAATCAGGTCCCAAGCTGATTTGGGCAGGGCTTGAATGAGAATTAAGATAAAACATTGCCAGTTTTGTAAATGCACATGTCTTGTGAAATAAAATGTTTTCTTAGGTGACCAGAGGGACACAGCTCACCTATCCCATTGTATGGTAGAAAAGAAAGATTAATAATATTATTGCAGATGCAGTGCCGCCTTTGTAGGAGAGACATGTGAACAACACTGGTACACTGTGGCATGGATGTGCTGGATTGGTCCATTGGATATGACCCAGCTCTTTATTTCTTACGTATGTTCTTTTGTGTATAAAACACAGTCTAAATAAGATATCACCCAGGAGACGTTGTTTCATTATTACAGGGTCGTATCTGGCACTAGTCCGGTGTCAGAATTCTATGTGAAAGCTGTTGAGAAGTTTTTGGAGGCCAGTAGCGATAGGGGTCGCCAGTATCCCCCCTATTGCTTTTGGAACAGTGGTCATTCGGCAGAAAGAATTCATACAGTTTCAGTAGGCCAGATAAGTGCAATATCTGGTACCCTAACAGTACATCAGCTATAAGAGACGAATACCCCTGTATTCAAGAAATAAAATATTTCTATAGTGAAAGGAACAGTGACATTAGATTATAAAGAGACTGGGAGTGAATAAAGAATCCCAAACAGCCATCCAGTGGTAGAAACCAGTTATAGACAAATTTAAGTAACACTATTAGTATAATTTAACAGTGTTTGTTGAGACACTTGTCCCTGTGGGCCTAAAATTAATATTTTGTAAATATCGTGAATTCTTTTCATTTTTAAAGTCCTGACCAGAAGAATACTAGGTTCAGGACCAAATAAATTATACAGAAAATTATTAATTGTAAAACTTTACACGAGGTGTTATTTCCTTTGATCTTAGACCTTTAATACTTGTTTGTATGTCTGTGTATTATAGTTAAAGTACCATCACACCACATTTGCATATCCCTAGACATTAGACGTAGCTATCATTCATACTAGTCAAGAATAAGTCTGCTTGAGGCCATAAGGTGGTAGCAGAAAGGTCTCCTGATAACTCAACCCTAAATTTGTTAGAATCAGGAACCTTCACAGCTGGCCTCATTCAGTACATTAAGGAAAAATATCAACATCATTTCATAACATCAAAACCCACACCGATAAATTGGGGTCTCTTCTTCCGGGATTTGAACTTGTTAGTTGTTTAGTAATTTAAATATTGTAGCACTAGTGTCCCCAAAAATTATAAAAGTATTTAAAAGGGGAAAATAAAAGCTGATGGACTGTTGAGAGCCAGTAATTAGTTAATTAATTGGTTAATTAATTAGTTAGTGTTAGCTCTGTTAATTAAGAGTTTGGACAATTATATTAGATCATTTTAGAGATTGATATTATGGCTGAACTGGCGAAGTTCAGATCTGCTGCTGTGCTGGCTGCAAAAGAGATAAATATGGATGGACCAGAGTTGGTTCAGTATGTCACTGCAGAGGTGGATAAATTTATTGCACGAGAAGAGAATAGGCTAGCTGCTGAAAGAAAATTAGAAGTTGAGAAAGAAATAAAACGGTTGCAGATTGAGGCTGACAAAGAGGCTAGGGCATTGGAGGCGGACCGGGAGGCTGAAATAAAGCGGCTCCAAATTGAAGAAAAAAAGGCTGAAAGAGAGGCGGAGGAAAAGAGATTGGAAGCTGAAAGGGAAGACAAGCGATTGGCTGCAGAAAGGGAAGTAGAGGAAAGAAAACAGGCTGCAGAAAGGGAAGCTGAAAAGGAGGAGAAGAGATTACAGAGGGAGCACGAGCTACGACTAAAAGAGTTAGAATTTCAAGGCCATGCTCCTAAAAATGGTGCCAGCCCTTCTAACTCCTATGCCACTGCTAGTCAGGGAGCCTCAACTTCAGCTATGGGGTTCCATTTAGACCATTTTGTTGAGAGGGACGATGACATTGAGTCATTTTTGTCTAGATTTGAGGTTTTAGCCACCACCTATGGGTTGGAGAAGGAAAGGTGGAGTTTTGAAGTTATCTCAGGGTCTTAGGGGAACTTCTTATGAAGTGTTTGCCAAGATGAGCAAAGACGACCAAGACAATTATGACATGTTAAAGCAGGCTCTTTTGCTAAGGTATGAAAAGAACGGAGAATTTTACAGGAAAAAGTTTAGGAATGCCAAACTACTGTCGGGTGAGACCTATCACCAGTTCTCTGCACGTTTAGAGACGTACTTGGAGAAATGGACTGCTCTGGGGAAAACCCAAGATCTTAAAGAGATGATCCTTATTGAGCAATTAAGAGAGTCCATGGCTCCAGACTTGAGAAAGTTTCACATGGAACAAGGTGCAAAGAGGATGGGTGAGTTACTTAATGTCGCTGAGAGGTATTAGGCAGCCCAGGCAGAGGTAGCTGGTGCTAAAAAGAAACAGATTGACAATTTTAAGGCTCCACAAAACTCTAATAAAATTGATAACAAAGATCAGGGGAACAAAGGTAAGCACAATTTTGATAGGCCACGCAATGACTTTAGAAACAAAAACCCACAATTCAATGATAGGAAATATGATGAAAGAAAACCTTTTCATCAAGGTAAATTATATTAAAAATGGTGTAAGAGGGAAGGTCATGACATCAAATTTTGTAATAAGAAAACTTCTAGATTTGCTGCTATGAAGATGGGGAACAAGGGAGGAAAGGACAAACCTACTGGACAGCAGGAACCTTATCACCCCCCCCCCCAGTCTGTGAGGATGTAGTCTGCAATGGGGTCACCATTAGGTGTCTCTATGATACAGGCTTAGATTTTGATTCTGTGGTAAGTGCGCACTTGGTGAATCCAGATCAGTATACCACAGAAACAGTGGAGATACAATGGGCGACCACATACATACCACTTATGAAACTTCCCATTGCCAGGATAATGGTGTAAACTAGCTATGTGGAAGGAGTAATCAGAGCAGCAGTGATCGAAGCACCCATCTACCCTCTGATATTGGGGTGTCGTTATGTCTTCTTGTGGAATCCCAAGAGACCTGTGGTCTTGGCAGCCGTCCAGACACGATCACAATTCAGAAAGGAGGAAGATGAACCTATAAATACTCATCCAGAGGAGATAGGAAGGCACAGGCTGAGGACAAGACACTCAAGCATTGTTACAAAAAATTGCCTAAATGCCACACACCTCCAAGCAAAGGGGACTATTACATGAAGAACAAATTATTATATAGGAAGACCGGAACTGGAACAAATGGTCACGGCCAGCTGGTTCTTCCTACTTCATATAGGGAGAGAGTGTTGGAATTAGGACATGCGATTCATTTCAGTGGTCACATGGGGATCAGCGCAACAGGACAGCGTATAGCTTGTCATTATTTCTGGCCAGGAATAACGGAGGATATAAAGAGATATGTAAAATCCTGCCCAGAATGTCAAAGGGTAGCTCCAAAGCACTGGACTTCTCCAGCAACTCTAGGGGAAATGCCCATTGTGGGAACACCTTTTGAGAGAGTTGCCGTGGATATTGTGGGACCTCTCACTCGGACCAAGAGGAGGAACAGTTACATCCTTACTCTGGTGGACACGTGTTCTATGTGGGGAGAGGCGGTAGCCCTGTCGTCAATCGATTCCAAGCATGTCGCAGAGGCATTACTTACAATATTCACAAGGTTAGGATTCCCGCACTAAATCTTGACTGATAACGGTTCACAGTTCAAGGGGAAACTAACGTAAGAAGTTTTCAGGATCTTCCAAGCCAGGCACTTTCATTGTAGTCCGTCTCACCCCCAAGGGAACGGCAAGGTAGATTGGTTCAACGGGACTCTCATTTCTATCCTGAGAAAGCTGGCACATGAGAAACCAGATACGTGAAACCAATACCTGCCCGCTGCGTTGTTTGCGTATCGGGAAGTTCCACATAACTCAACCGGGATGTCACCCGCAACCCTGTTATTTGGGAGGCCAGTAAAAGGTCCATTAGAAGCTTTGTTGAGGACCTGGACAGATGAGAAGGCAGAAGAGACTGTTACCTCATCATACTAATATGTGAACGAGCTGACCACTCGTCTTAAAACTGGAGGAAACTTGCAAATGATAATCTCAGACAAGCCAGGAAAAAACATGCTGCCTATTTTAATAAGAAAGCTAAGGATAGAGAATTATGTGTGGGAGAGAAGATGCTTCTTCTACTGCCCGGCAGCAATAACAAACTACAAATTGGATGGCAAGGGCCATATACTGTTCTAGAGAAGGTGTCTAGAACAAATTATAAAATCGACAAGAAAGGGAAAGAGAAAGTATATCATGTGAACCTTCTAAAGAAGTATCTGGACAGGGAAATCCAGGAAGGAACACACTTAATGTCCTTGTATTTAGCAACAGGGATGAAGAATTAACCGCTCACATCCCATGAGTATCCCTTGAAAACATGTGAGACACCGGCACATGTAAAAGTCAGTAAACACTTGACGGAAAAACAGAGGGAACAGGTTCAAAAGGTTCTGACTGAGCATACAGACGTGTTAACAGACAAACCGGGGCACACGAATTTGTTAGAATATGACATGAAACTAATAAACCCAACACCTATCTGTATGAGAGCCTAAACGATCCCGTTTGCCAAGGAGAAAGCTTTGAAAGAGGAGATTTAGTACCTATTAAAAGAAGGAATTATTTCTCATAGCGAATCTCCATATAGTTCCAGTGTGGGTTTGCTGAGAAAACCCTCTGGAGAACATCGTCTGTGCATAGATTACAGGAAACTGAATGCTGTCACAGAGAATCAGGTGGATCCCTTACCTGACACAAATCAATTATTTGCCAGGCTAAACAAGGCAAAATATTTGTCGAAGGTGGATCTGAGCAAAGGCTATTATCAGATTCCAGTGAAGCCTGAGGTCAGACCTTATTTGGCGTTTAGCACTTCGGAAGGACATTACGAATTCAACATGTTACCTTTGGGTTGAAAAATGCTCCGAGTGTATTTTCTAGGATGATGCGAAAATTGTTGGATTCACTAAATAACCCATGCATCACAAACTTTATGGATGATATCCTAATTGCTACAGAAACATTTGAGGAACACATTAACTCTTTGACTATGCTGTTCGATAGACTAAGAGAGGCAAATTTGACGGATAGACCAACAAAATGCTGTATTGGTTGTAAAGAGTTGGAGTTCTTGGGACATATTGTGTTTCAGGGTAGCATGACCCCTGACCCCAAGAACCTTGAAAAATTGCAGAGAGCACCTAGGCCACAAACAAAGAAAGACGTGAGATCTTTCGTGTCGTTATGTGGATTCTATCAGAAATATATCAAAAATTTTAACTCTATTTGTGCTCCTCTGACGGATTTAACCCGCAAGGGAAATCTGATAGAATTGTTTGGTCAGCCCAATGTGAATCAGCCTACCAAGAGTTAAAGAAAAAACTTACAAGCAAGCCTATCTTGAAAATACCTGATTTGAGTCAGGAATTTGTGGTGAGAAGTGACGCAAGCAATGTGGGCCTGGGGGCTACGTTGTTGCAAAGATCATCGTCACCAGCGGGAGAGCTGGACCCAGTCGCTTATGCTAGCCGCAAGTTAAACAAAGCGGAGCAAAACTATTCAACAAGCGAAAAGGAATGTCTAGTTTTGATATGGGCCATAAAAAAATTTCAGATTTATCTATATGGCAGGACATTTGTGGTCCGAACGGACCATCAGCATCTCGTATTCTTATCACAGGCCAGGCATGAACATGCCAGATTATTAAGATGGTCGGTATTATTACAGCCATATCAATTTACCATTGAATATATTCCGGGGTCACTGAACGTGGGTGCAGATTTCCTCAGTAGGCATCCCTGTGATCCAAATCAGAGTATTCAGCAGGCGTAGGGAGTTGATTTTATCTATGTGTATAACTGTTTGGAACTAGCATCAGGCAAGTTCTTAAGTGGGGAGTAGTGTGGTGAAGTACATTGATGCAACGATAAAATCATTAATTAATTATATATTAAAGTCAAAATAATAGAAGAAGAAATAAAATTAGTAAAGTTGTAACGCGTCTTCATTTAGCCTTTAAAACGTGACCGTCAAGGGTTAACGATAAAAATTTGAAAAAGCTACTAGCGTATTGGTTCCAGGAAGATAGAAAGAATAAAACACACACAAACGCATAAGATTGAGAGAGCGGACACCTGCTGCCGGCTTGTCAAGTGTTAGAGGTTTGAATTAGCTACTCAGGCCAACAGTGCGAGACATGCCGTTAGATTGTGTCGAGAACGATGTCGCAAGTTTGAATATTTAAAAATTCCCCGCTAGTCCAACATTTCTAACCATAGACACTGTGAAAAACAAATATATATACATACACGCATAATTGATCTGAGGCGATTTTTATAACATTCAAGTAGAGGAAACTTAGAAAACAACGAACACCAAAATGGAAAATATATTGAATTCTTTATTAATAGGTTTATGATCATAAAAGTTAGCTGGTCTTAGAGCTGGTCTTGTCCTGAAGGGAAATATGCTTTTGAATCGAAAATCCGATAGATAGAAATAAAGTTATAGACAAAAGACGGTATTTGTTCGTACAGACAGACCAACACATGCTCGGTTGGACTTGCACTAACTGTGACTTTTTGACGCGTCCTTGAGAAAAGCAGGAAAGGTTACAAGTAGTCTGTTGTAGAAAGGGGGAGAAAAATTATGGGATGGCTTAACACAAAATATATTTAGCAGTAGAGATCTAAGAATGAGAGAGGAAAAAACTTGGTAGTGTCCAAAAATCAAGTCTGTTTTTGCTTTTTATTTCAAATTTCAAAATTGTCGTTCGGTCATTGGCCAAAGCCTTTCATATTAGTAAGAAAATTCAACGGCTTGACGCCATTTGCATAAGTTAGTCCCGAGAGCAGGACGTTGTGTAATTCTGGAAAAAAGTGATTAGCCTTAGTAAAGCAGAGATTTATGAAAGTATAGGCATCACAGTCCAGCAAGCAGTATATCTGGAATCTGCTAGTCAATGTTTTTTCATTGAATTCTGGTAAGACCGACATTATTCATATATTTTGTTTAAAACATGTGAGTGAGAGATGCTGCCATCACGACTAAGTAATCAGGTCCCAAGCTGATTTGGGCAGGGCTTGAATGAGAATTAAGATAAAACATTGCCAGTTTTGTAAACGCACATGTCTTGTGAAATAAAATGTTTTCTTAGGTGACCAGAGGGACACAGCTCACCTATCCCATTGTATGGTAGAAAAGAAAGATTAATAATATTATTGCAGATGCAGTGCCGCCTTTGTAGGAGAGACATGTGAACAACACTGGTACACTGTGGCATGGATGTGCTGGATTGGTCCATTGGATATGACCCAGCTCTTTATTTCTTACGTATGTTCTTTTGTGTATAAAACACAGTCTAAATAAGATATCACCCAGGAGACGTTGTTTCATTATTACAGGGTCGTATCTGGCACTAGTCCGGTGTCAGAATTCTATGTGAAAGCTGTTGAGAAGTTTTTGGAGGCCAGTAGCGATAGGGGTCGCCAGTATCCCCCCTATTGCTTTTGGAACAGTGGTCATTCGGCAGAAAGAATTCAGACAGTTCCAGTAGGCCAGATAAGTGCAATATCTGGTACCCTAACAGTACATCGGCTATAAGAGACGAATACCCCTGTATTCAAGAAATTAAATATTTCTATAGTGAAAGGAACAGTGACATTAGATTATAAAGAGACTGGGAGTGATTAAACAATTCCAAACAGCCATCCAGTGGTAGAAACCAGTTATAGACAGATTTAAGTAACACTATTAGTATAATTTAACAGTATTTGTTGAGACACTTGTCCCTGTGGGCCTAAAATTTATATTTTGTAAATATCGTGAATTCTTTTCATTTTTAAAGTCCTGACCAGAAGAATACTAGGTTCAGGACCAAATAAATTATACAGAAAATTATTAATTGTAAAACTTTACACGAGGTGTTATTTCCTTTGATCTTAGACCGTTAATACTTGTTTGTATGTCTGTGTATTATAGTTAAAGTACCATCACACCACATTTGCATATCCCTAGACATTAGACGTAGCTATCATTCATACTAGTCAAGAATAAGTCTGCTTGAGGCCATAAGGTGGTAGCAGAAAGGTCTCCTGATAACTCAACCCTAAATTTGTTAGAATCAGGAACCTTCACAGCTGGCCTCATTCAGTACATTAAGGAAAAATATCAACATCATTTCATAACATCAAAACCCACCACGATACAAGCCATTACTGACTTTTTGCTCAGATGAATAAAGGCACTTGAATCGGAATCTTACACGTGTTCTGGGGAGTCGTTACTTTAATAAGACAATTCCTTCTATGACTCAATGTGTTCTCAGTTTCCTCAGTCCCGGTTTCCTTGTTAAATTGATAGAGTTTTCCTGGGGTGTTTTGTAAGTCCTTTTAAATACTCCAATAAAAGGTGTCCAGTGTGATAAATGGAATTCTGAATTCTAACTTCTGGCATTCTGGTTGTGTCGTCTTTGGCAAGCGATTTGTCACAGTGTCTTAACACTGAAACGTGTCAGGTAATATTCCTGTCCTACCCCCGCATCTGTTTGTTATGACGCTACTCAGGGCTCCATTCATTTTAAACATTCTTGTATTGTAGGGTAATTTCAACATATTCCGACATGGAATAATTTTGCACGTGATGCAAAGGTCTCGTCTCCCATATTTGGCAGTAAACATCCGATGCCTGGGTAGAAACGCACCATACGACAATGCATTTCAGATGTAACAACATATTACTTCCAGATAAAGTAATGTCTACGTGAAAGTCGGACAGGAAACGATTATGTCGTTCGTGTCTGTCCAAAATGTGTTGCCCCTACGAGTAACCTTGTTATATGTCGCTTGAGCAAACAACTCTATGCGAAAATTAAGCAGATCAATATGGGTTTTACCTGCTATAATCTCCGTACAGCTGTGCCGCGCCTAACAAATGTGAAGTATTATGACCAACAAGGAGTGTCAAATCTTTTGAAAATATCAAATATCTGCTACAAAACAAAGAAAGAGAAAAGTGCTGACCATGGAAAAGCACGTAAATAGTCGGTACAGCAATTTAAAATAAGTACTGCCGGAATGAAAGAGAGATCGAGAAGGGGTGGCCCGAAATCCATCTTGTCACATACACACACTAACACACACACACGCACACACACATTATATATATATATATATATATATATATATATATATATATATATATATATATATATATATATATATATCTTTAGCTTAGGTATGCTACTGTTAAGTTATTTTATATTCATAGAGGGAGAGTTAAATATTTGAGATCCTCACAAGTGAGTCTAGTATTTTGTAGACTCACATTTGAGCGCATCTAAGTTAATTGTAGGTTCATTATATTATTTGCATAAGACCGTGCACTATTCTTAACTTTGTATGGCGCGGTTTGTCGCTGTAGTCTGTTGTTATCCAGCAAACGTACTTGAGGCAGATCCCGATATCCTCCGTCTTGTATAGATGTGAATTTTTCGTGCGCTTATCCTTAGTTCAGGAAAGACACGGTCATAAAGTAATTATAATCATCTATAAGATGAAGATGTCGTTCTCGATGAGAAAATACCAAGACTTGCTTGATTTTAATATTTAGCCAGAAAAACGGCTTATTTTTTAAGTATCTTGCCTCCGATACTTCGTCTCCTGTAAACGTTATGGCTGAGCTTCAATTTGACCAGATATGTCAAATTGCTAGTGCGTCCCCTCTAACGCTAGGAGCTGATTGAAGCGTAAAGGAATATATAACTACGTAAAGAATATGAACGGTCAATTCGACAGAACCATGTATACTACCAAGCCGTTAACCTTGACGTCGTAACGGCGAGTGCTGTCAATCAACGTCCATCTTGATTATTATATATGCCAATGTATATACTGTCAGAACCATATCGATGAACTATTCTTCCACATGATGTCAACGTCTTTTTCTGTAATAAATCGTATCGGTATTCACGTTCAACAATGGGTCAAGTGTGCTTTACTTACCAATTGGTCAGTCTTATGACCCAATCGTTACCGTTACGTTTGTCTTGTCATCATTATCCATAACGAAGCGACGGCCCACAGGAACATTCGTACCATGTCACCAATATCAGAAACGCATCGGTAACAGCTACCCAAACACGCCAGATAGCCCCGCTACCCAAGTCGAGACGCTAACAGCACCGTGACCGAATTATTACGAGTACTAGCATAAAATCGATAAAGAGAAGTCAGAGAGGACTGCACTTAAACTGTAGGTCGCAAGTCCTGCGTGTGTGCGTGTGAAGTTTCACTTGACCCATTTTCAGCAATAAATTGTAGATGCCTATGTTGGAGACTGGAGGATCTAGATTAAACTATTTACGCCATAATAAAATATATCTACGAGTGGAAATGTATCATGGACTATTGGATTCAAAAGAGCTCAGAACCAAAACTTGAGAGCAGGGAAGATGATAATTCTGCCTTCGACTTTCCAAGGCAGCCCAAAGTACATGCAACAAAACTATCAAGATACTATGGTAATTGTATGAAAATTTGGGAGACCTGATCTATTCGTTACGTTTACTTGCAATCCTGCCTAGTCTGAGATTGTGAATGCAATGGAAGAAAAACAACGACTTGAACAAAGACCAGACATAACTGTGCGAGTGTTCAAAATAAAACTTGCAGAGCTGCTTGACGACCTTCTCAGGCGAAATCATTTTGGTACTGTGATAGCCTTCATGTGCGTGATAGAGTTCCAGAAACGTGGACTACCACATGCGCACATACACGTTACGCCGTCTACAGGTTCTAAAATACGCATCGTAAATGCAGAGCTACTATGCTCAAAAACAATTCCAAGGTTGTTTGAAATCGTTACAAAGTGCATGCTACATCGTCCCTGCGGGGCACTCACTGCACGATCTCCGTGAATGAAAGAAGGTGTATGAATTGAAGGATTTCCGAAAGAGTTCAGAGATGCAACACAAGAGAATGTTAAAGGCTATCCGATATATAAGAGAAGAGACTGTTTACAAATGTGTGGATAATGTAGCAAGCGATGAACCAAGTGACCATATGGTTTACCCTGAAGCATTTCTCAACAGCTTAATACCAACAGGAGTGCCTCCTCACGAACTAAAACTGAAAAAAAGGTGTTGTAATCATACTACTGCGGAATCTTATGCCATCAAGCGGACTCTGCAATGGAATAAGATTGGTAATTATGCGTCTACAAAGACACATCGTAGAAGCTCGCGTAATAGATTGATTGAACTTAGATCGATCTTCTTCCATTCTGCAGACATATTCCAAATGATTCAAGCTGGGACTGTTCTACATCAATGAAATCATTAAGTGTTGTATCTGAGAAGAATGATATTTTCAATTGTGTTTATAATGAAATTTATGAATGAAGAAATAAACGTGTTGATATTTAATAATGTAGTGAAATTGACAGAGATACAACGGTAAAAAATCCTCCAAGGATAACATTTAAGGATAAAAACATAATGCGTAGGCTGCGAATAGTACATGATCGCCTAGACCGCGGGTCATCACCCTCCATAAAAATTGACTTGCTAGACAGGAGGGGAACGGCGGATCAAAAAGGAAAAAAATATGACTGGAAAGATTGCGTGAGACTGGAAAGGCTAAGGAGACGCAATTGGGGGGGGGGAAACGGAGAAAAGTCACGTTTCCCAAGTTGACATAAAAAGTAAGCAACTCGACAGAAGGGACCTTAGATATAATACGCCACAGTCATTTATTGGACGCTTTTGCAATACCAAGCCCTTGATTTGAATTCAGCGGATAAAACGCAGATGTTTGGAATATTACAAAATTTAAAAAGTACTTTTTTCTTAATATTAATGTTAGGAATATAAAATTTAGCTGGCCGGATGGCCTATTCTGAGCAGTGAACTAATATGTTCTTACTTTTACAGACGGATAGATAATATTGAAGATAATGACAAAAGACAGTGTTGTTCACATCATCGACAGACTGTATTGAATCTAAAAGTGTCGCTAATTGCACAAAAAAAACGACCTCGAAACGCAGGTGTTCAAATCTACGTAGTATGGAAGAGAAGGGATATTTGTGGTGGCTGTGTCTAAAAATAACTTTTAACGACAAAATTTTGGAGGGGAGAGAAAGGTTGGTTCAAAAATCGAGTACATTTTGTAGAAACACAAGTAGAGACGGACAGACTAACAGATAACCATCCATACTTGACTGAAGCATGACTGAAATGACTTTATGGTAGGAAATTTGAATTTAAAATAAACCTAGGCAGTGATTGGCCACAGACAATCATATCATTAGCGCTCAGACGCGAAAGTGGGGCCATTCTTCAATAGTTGTTCAGTGATAGACACAGATTTTAAAGTGTGGTGATTTCCATATGAAAGAAAGTGTAAGAAATTTAGGGACGCCATACTATAGCCAGCAGCTCAGCTGAGTTTTGCTAGCAGTTCTGTGTTATTTATTCATAATCTGAGCTGCGAGTTTCTGTTGTCAACCAAGCAGTGACTATTCAGTTGGTGACTTTACTCGAGTGTATCTGTGCAGTACTTGTGACAGAGACCACCATTATTGCCCGCCAGCACAGAGAGGTGGGACCACCAGATTTCAGCACCAGAGCTACAACTAAAAGATGAGTGAGCCTCTGGTCTGCTGGACATTCACCAACCCCGTTTAGTTACTAATACCCTCATAAAAATTCCCACCATTTTCTGGACACTGTGTAGTCAAAATAGACAGGTGTGATGAGGCCACCCCAACAGCACAAACAGTAACTATCCTCCCAAGTAGATGACTACTAGAACATTTTAATAAAACTAACTAATATAGTACATATATATGTACACTATTGCATTTATGATATAATATTCCATGCATTTCTTTCATAATTTCTAAATCCTTTTAAGTTCTGGTCAACCTAAAAAAATTGATCCAGAACAAAATAAATGTAATATAATTCTATCAAAAAATTTTACACACGTGAGTTAGTTCAGTGTATTTTAACATTTATTAATATTATTAGTCTTGTTAAATATCTGTGGGTATATCTATAACCTATTACACCACACTACATAGCATAACCCTAGACACTTTACGTAGCCACATTCATTAAAAAAAATTAAGTGTGAGGTCGTAGTGGTAGCAAGAAAGGCCTTCTGACAATTCTCAACTACATTTTATCTCAGGAGCCTTCACAGCTGGCCTCATACAATTACATTTAGTAATATCAACATCATACAATACCATCAACACCACTACATATATTGGGGTCTTGTCCAGGGGATAATTAGCCCAACAGTAATATTAGGATCTCCTGGTGGGAGAAATAAAAGTAGGGAAATAAATTGTAAAATTCCTTTTAACATTAAAAGTGTCCCTGCAGATAAAAGTTGGTGAATCTTCACAGCCAGTAATAATTAATTAGTTAACTGGTTAGTTAGAATTAGTTAGACTATAGTCATAAGAAGTACTTAGTGTATTTACTGGTTAGAGATTTAGCTTGTATATTATTATATTGTCTCAAAAGTATGGCGGAGCTGGCAAAATTTAGATCAGCTGCTGTGCTCACCGCGAAGGAGATGGGAATGGATGGTCAAATTTTAATTCAATACGTAACGGCTGAATGTGATAAATATATTGAACGGGAAGAAAGGAGATTAGAAAAAGAGGCTGAAAGAAAATTGGAGTCTGACAGGTTGGTTGAAGAGAAGAAGTTAGAGGCTGAGACTAAGAGGCTGCAGATTGAGGCAGAAGAAAAACGACAGCAAAGGGAGGCAGAAGATAAAAAGGCCGAAAGGGAGGCAGAAGATAAAAAGGCCGAAAGGGAGGCAGAAGATAGAAGGTTGCAGAGGGAGCACGAATTACGACTAAGGGAGCTGGAATTACAAGGCCAGGCTCCTGAAAATGGTGCCAGCCCTTTTGCCTCAGATGCTACGCCCAGTCTGGGAGCCTCAAACTCAGCTATGGGGTTTCATTTAGACCATTTTGTTGAAAAAGACGATGACATAGAGGGGTACCTAGGACGTTTTGAGTTATTAGCTACTACATATGGGTTAGAGAGAGAGAGGTGGAGCTTAAAGCTATCACAGGGATTGAGAGGTACTTCTTATGAAGTATTTGCCAAAATGAACAGGGAAGACCAAGACAATTATGACATGTTAAAGCAGGCTTTGTTATTAAGGTACGAGAAGAATGGTGAATTTTATCGTAAGAAATTTAGAAATGCCAAACTGTTGTCTGGGGAGACCTACCACCAATTCTCTGCCAGACTAGAAACCTATTTGGAGAAATGGACGGCTCTGGGGAAGACCCAAGATCTTAAGGAAATGATCATGATTGAGCAATTGAGAGAGTCCATGGCTCCAGACATGAGAAAATTTCTCATGGAACAAGGTGCAGAGAAGTTGGGGGAAATTTTAAATGTTGCTGAGAGGTATCAGGCAGCTCAGGCAGAGGTAAGTGGTGCTAAAAAGAAGCACATAGACAATTTTAAAGCTCCACAGCAATTTAATAAATTTGATAATAGAGAGCAGGGAAATAAAGGTAGGACAAACTTTGAGCGGCCAAGAAATGACTATCGCGACAGAAACTCACAGTTCAATGACCAAAAGTTCAATGAAAGAAAACCGTTGAACCAAGGAAAAAGATGGTGTAAATGGTGCAAGAAGGATAACCATAACACCGAATTTTGTAGAAGGAAACCTTCAAACATTGCTGCAATGAAGTCGGGGACGCAAAGATTAAAGGTTAATCCTAAGGGACAACAGGAACCTTATCACCCCCCAGTTTGTGAGGATGTTATTTGTAATGGGGTCACCATAAGGTGCCTTTATGATACAGGTTTGGATTATGATTCAGTTGTGAAGTCTAGCCTAGTGGACCCAAGTCAGTATACCACAGAAACAGTGGAAATACAAGGGGCGACTAAGGACATACCACTCATGACACTTCCCATCGCAAGGATAACGGTGAAAACTCGCTATGTGGAAGGAGAAATCAGAGCAGCAGTGATAGATGAACCAATCTACCCTCTGATATTGGGGTGTAGATACGTCTTCTTGGGGAATCCCGAGAAACCTGTGATCATGGCGACAGTGCAGACCAGGTCACAGAAGAAGGAGGAAGAAGGTGAACCTATAAACGCTCATCCAGAGGAGATGAGGAAGGCGCAGGCTGAGGATAGGACACTCAAGCCCTGTTTTAAAAAATTGCCCAAATGCCACACACCTCCGAGCAAGGGGGAATATTTCATGAAGAACAAACTATTATACAGGAAGACAGGAACTAGATCCACTGGTCACGGACAGTTAGTTCTTCCCAAGATATATAGGGCAAACTTAATAAGGAGCTTACATGTTGGAAAAGATGGTGACCATGAGAAAGTCGGTACCATCTGCCAAAAGATTGCTCGAAGATACTATTGGCCCGACGTAAATGTCGATGTTGAAAACTTTGTAGAAGCATGTGGCGTATTTCATGAGGGAACACCCACAAAGGGAAAATATGTGCAGGACCTAGAAACGCCACGGGGCAACTTTAGGCCTGAAAGGAAAACTAATTATACTCGGGTAGACAAAGTGGAATGGGAGCCCCCTTTTCACACCCAGTCTTCACTTGAATGGATTAACATGGCCACTATGCGAAGAGTACAAAGAAGAAATTTTACCCAGGATAGGATGACAATCCCTCGGTCAGACTTATATAAACTGGAAGAACAGACAAGAGAGCGAAGATCTCTCAGAAACAATCTTAAGTGGGGAGACAAACCCCAGAGAAAAATTGGTAGTGGTCGATTTGTGAGTGATGATTCTAGGAAGAAAAGTCCTCACTATAGGGCTTCTAATGGACGGGACCTGACGGGTTCCAGGAAAAATACGTATGATAAATTAAAGATCCAGATGTAGCCCTATTAAGGACCTGGACAGATGAGAAGGCGGAAGAGACTGTTACCTCATCTTATCAATATGTGAACGAACTGACCAATCGTTTGAAAGCTGGATGGAAACTGGCAAATGATAATTTGAAGCAAGCCAGGAAGAAACATGCAGCATATTTTAATAGGAAGGCAAAGGACAGGGAACTGGCAGTCGGAGAGAAGGTGCTGCTTCTACTACCCGGAAGCCAGAATAAATTACAAATTGGTTGGCAAGGTCCATATACGGTTCTAGAGAAGGTGTCTAGAACAAACTATAAAATTGACAAAAAGGGGAAGGAAAAAGTTTATCATGTAAACCTGTTAAAGAAGTATCTGGACAGACCACTCCAGGAAAGCACCCCCTTATTGACCTTGGCTATTGCAACCCAGATGCAAAAAGAACCACTCACCTCACATGAATACCCATTACATCCTTGTGAAACAGCAGCACAGGTAAAAGTCAGTAAGCACCTGACTAAAAACCAGAGGGAGAGAGTTCAGCAAGTTCTGGAGGAACATACAGATGTATTAACAGATAAACCAGGCCATACAAATTTGCTACAGTATGACATGAAACTGGTAGACTCAAACCCAATCTGTATGAGAGCCTATTCTATTCCGTTCGCGAAGGAGAAGGCATTGAAGGAAGAAATAGAGTATTTGTTGAAGGAGGGGATTATTTCGCACAGTGAATCATCTTTTAGTTCTAGTGTCGTTTTGTTGAGAAAACCGTCTGGGGAACACAGACTGTGCATAGATTACAGGAAACTGAATGCTGTCACAGAAGGACAAGTGGATCCATTACCAGACACAAAACAGTTATTTGCCAGACTGAACAAGGCAAAATACTTTTCAAAAGTGGATCTTAGTAAAGGCTATTACCAGATCCCAGTGAAGCCTGAAGTGAGACCTTATTTGGCTTTTAGCACTTCGGATGGACATTATGAATTCAATATGCTACCATTCGGACTGAAAAATGCTCCGAGTGTGTTTTCAAGGATGATGCGAAAATTGTTGGATCCCCTGAATAACCCATGTATCACGAATTTCATGGATGATATTCTCGTCGCCACCGAGACATTTGAAGAACACATTGAAGCTCTGGAGATGTTGTTTGATAGACTTCGGGAGGCGAATTTAACTGCTAGGCCAACAAAATGTTGTATTGGATGCAAAGAGTTGGAATTCTTGGGACACACTGTATATCAGGGTAATATGACCCCTGATCCTAAGAACTTGGAAAAACTGCAGAGAGCACCTAGGCCGCAAACAAAAAAGGACGTGCGATCATTTGTGTCGTTATGCGGATTTTATCAGAAATACATCAAAAATTTTAACGCTATTTGTGCTCCTCTGACTGATCTGACTCGCAAGGGACTTCCAGATAAAATTATTTGGACTGCACAATGTGAACTAGCGTTCCAAGAGTTAAAGGAAAAACTCACTAGCAAGCCTATTCTCAAACTGCCTGATTTGACACAGGACTTTGTCTTAAGAACCGATGCAAGTAATGTAGGACTAGGAGGGGCTTTGTTGCAAAGATCATCTTCACCTGATGGGGAACTGAAACCAGTCGCTTATGCAAGCCGCAAATTGAATAAGGCGGAACAAGGATACTCCACAAGCGAAAAGGAATGTTTAGCATTAATCTGGGCAATAAAGAAGTTTCAAATCTATCTGTATGGTAGGACATTTGTGGTGGAGACGGACCATCAGCCTCTCGTGTTCTTGTCTCAGGCTAAGCATGGAAACGCAAGATTGCTGAGGTGGTCTTTATTGCTTCAACCTTATCAGTTCAGTATCCAATATATCCCAGGCAAATTGAATGTCGGTGCAGATTTCCTCAGTCGGCACCCCTGTGATCAAAATTAGAGTAGTGGCAGACGTGAGGAGTAATTTTACCTATGTGTATCGCTGGTTTTGGAACTTGCCATAGGCATGTTTTCAAGTGGGGAGATGTGTAGTGAAATTGACAGAGATACAACGGTAAAAAAATCCTCCAAAGATAACATTTAAGGATAAAAACATAATGCGTAGGCTGCGAATAGTACATGATCGCCTAGACCGCGGGTCATCATCCTCCATAAAAATTGACTTGCTAGACAGGAGGGGAACGGCGGATCAAAAAGGAAAAAAAAATATGACTGGAAAGATTGCGTGAGACTAGAAAGGCTAAGGAGACGCAATTGGGGGGGAAACGGAGAAAAGTCACGTTTCCCAAGTTGACATAAAAAGTAAGCAACTCGACAGAAGGGACCTTAGATATAATATGCCACAGTCATTTATTGGACGCTTTTGCAATACCAAGCCCTTGATTTGAATTCAGCGGCTAAAACGCAGATGTTTGGAATATTACAAAATTTAAAAAGTACTTTTTTCTTAATATTAATGTTAGGAATATAAAAATTAGCTGGCCGGATGGCCTATTCTGAGCAGTGAACTAATATGTTCTTACTTTTACAGACGGATAGATAATATTGAAGATAATGACAAAAGACAGTGTTGTTCACATCATCGACAGACTGTATTGAATCTAAAAGTGTCGCTAATTGCACAAAAAAACACGACCTCGAAACGCAGGTGTTCAAATCTACGTAGTATGGAAGAGAAGGGATATTTGTGGTGGCTGTGTCTAAAAATAACTTTTAACGACAAAATTTTGGAGGGGAGAGAAAGGTTGGTTCAAAAATCGAGTACATTTTGTAGAAACACAAGTAGAGACGAACAGACTAACAGATAACCATCCATACTTGACTGAAGCATGACTGAAATGACTTTATGGTAGGAAATTTGAATTTAAAATAAACCTAGGCAGTGATTGGCCACAGACAATCATATCATTAGCGCTCAGACGCGAAAGTGGGGCCATTCTTCAATAGTTGTTCAGTGATAGACACAGATTTTAAAGTGTGGTGATTTCCATATGAAAGAAAGTGTAAGAAATTTAGGGACGCCATACTATAGCCAGCAGCTCAGCTGAGTTTTGCTAGCAGTTCTGTGTTATTTATTCATAATCTGAGCTGCGAGTTTCTGTTGTCAACCAAGCAGTGACTATTCAGTTGGTGACTTTACTCGAGTGTATCTGTGCAGTACTTGTGACAGAGACCACCATTATTGCCCGCCAGCACAGAGAGGTGGGACCACCAGATTTCAGCACCAGAGCTACAACTAAAAGATGAGTGAGCCTCTGGTCTGCTGGACATTCACCAACCCCGTTTAGTTACTAATACCCTCATAAAAATTCCCACCATTTTCTGGACACTGTGTAGTCAAAATAGACAGGTGTGATGAGGCCACCCCAACAGCACAAACAGTAACTATCCTCCCAAGTAGATGACTACTAGAACATTTTAATAAAACTAACTATTATAGTACATATATATGTACACTATTGCATTTATGATATAATATTCCATGCATTTCTTTCATAATTTCTAAATCCTTTTAAGTTCTGGTCAACCTAAAAAATTGATCCAGAACAAAATAAATGTAATATAATTCTATCAAAAAAATTTTACACACGTGAGTTAGTTCAGTGTATTTTAACATTTATTAATATTATTAGTCTTGTTAAATATCTGTGGGTATATCTATAACCTATTACACCACACTACATAGCATAACCCTAGACACTTTACGTAGCCACATTCATTAAAAAAAATTAAGTGTGAGGTCGTAGTGGTAGCAAGAAAGGCCTTCTGACAATTCTCAACTACATTTTATCTCAGGAGCCTTCACAGCTGGCCTCATACAATTACATTTAGTAATATCAACATCATACAATACCATCAACACCACTACAAATAACAACCTTTAAGATATGCGGTTGTTGGCATATATTACGATGGGTACAACTAGTGAAGATATTGTATTCAACTCACACAATCAAGTATGAAAACCACTATTAGTTTTGCTCAATAATAGTATCAAAATAAGTATAGTAGCATCAGCAACAAAAAAGATAGCAACATTAACTACAAAATTATCAGTTCATTCATTCATAACCCTCCACTCCCCAAGGAACATAGGCCTTCAACAAACACATGCCAAGTCCTCCTGTCACGTGCCATCATCTCAATTTCTTTCCACGTTCTCCTCATCATTTTCACCTCTGTTTCCAGCTCTCTTGTACATGTGCTTCTTGGTCTAGAAGAAAGACTGCCTTGTAATGCTATCAACAGGTCTCCTCAGTTTGTGTGTCCTATCCATCGCCACCGTCTTCTTCTCATCTCTTGTTCCACTGGCACTTGTCTGGTTCTTGTCATTGTCACGGAATTTCCACCCCTGCTTTGCAGTAATGGTACAACAGTGGAAAACTCAAGAGTACCTAATATGGGGCTTCACTGATGTCTACCGTCTCGCAAGATTACTCTTGACAGAGTTGTAGATAGAAGGATAATGATGCTTCTATCTCAATGGAGTGATCATAAGTTATTTCAGAAGTGAAAAACAATGCTTCATGAGGCAGGGCAATTGTTAACTTAGGATCTGATCCGACGCCTTTTATAATTTCAGCTCGTTCAAAGACCCACCCTGATTTACTCCGTGGAATTCTTCTTATTATGGTATAGCTCTGAGACAAGAAAATATAGGACATTCAAAATGATTAAATGAAAATTAAATTTGTATATATACAAATAACAAATTTAATAATCAATTAAGTTTCAACAGTTATTATTTAAAAAATGAATAAATCTTTAACAACAAAATGCTCATCATGACTGATGTGATGGAGGATTGGGTAAGTGTTCATTTGACAGCTTTTATGTTCTCCTTAGCTGTCAATCTGCTCCTTTCTGTCCTGGTGTACTCTACGAAGAAGAGTCCACGCGTGCTGACAGTCAGTTATTGATGAATAGCGGCCGACTAGTGCTTTTGTCAGTGAAGCGAAAGTTTCCGTAGGAAAAAGCTGTGCACGACGGCGCAAAAAATATGTAACCAACGACTGTGAGGAGAGGAATGCAACTCGCTTTCGGTCCTCATCAATATCAACAAGCCATTGACGAAAGTGAGAAGCATCACCGTGAAACGGCTTGACAATGTTATGAATATTTTGGAAGTTAGTACTCTGTGTTATTGAGCTGAGAGTATTAGCCATTGACTGTAATGTGCTAGAAAAAGTTTCAGGAGAATCAGACAGAGTTAGACTCGCTGCTTGTTGTTGTTGGAGCTGCTGGTTTTGTTGTTGCAACAAAAATAATTGATGTTCAAGCTGTTGAGTATGTAAATCAATCGTAAAAAGCAGTTACGAGCTGGTCACCGACACCAAATAAGGTATATGTGACGGTGCCTAATATTGTTACTTCCCTTGAGTTAGTCAAATGGAGATAACCGCGACACTTTCTTTACTTGGAATACTTCTGTAGATGACTGGTTATACACCAGAGTTGTTACTTAAAGAAGTGAGGAAAAACCCAGGTATTAAGGACTACTCGTAAAAGCTTATATTTGGTAGTACCATGACTGAAGGTTTGATTATCAACTGCAATTCCAACAAAGTCAAGGAAAATTCTAAAAGCAGAATATTGGACGAATCCAAGTATTTATATCAAATTGGAGGTGCGGGTGTCTTTCTGACCTTAAGCACTTATGCAGAAAAAAGGAGGATCACTACGGTGACACAATTTTGTCATTGGGTCTTCTTGTGTTGGGACATGTGGTCTTGACCGGGGCCGGGTTTGGGCGGGGATAATGCGACCTCATGCGAGGAAAAAAATATGCGACCTCAAGCGAGGAAAAAAAAAAAAAAAAAAAAAAAAATTGAAAAAAAAAAAAATACGGTGACACATGTTGTCATTGGGTCTTCTTGTGTTGGGACATGTGGTCTTGACCAGGGCCGGGTTTGGGCGGGTACTAAATGCGACCTCATGCGAGGAAAAAATATGCGACCTCAAGCGAGGAAAAAAAAAAAAAAAAAAAAAAAATGTTGTCATTGGGTCTTCTTGTGTTGGGACATGTGGTCTTGACCAGGGCCGGGTTAGGGCGGGGATAATGCGACCTCATGCGAGGAAAAAATATGCGACCTCACGCGAGAAAAAAAAAAAAAAAAAAAAAAATTTTGGCTAAGATCAAAATGTCTAAGCACAGGGACCAATACAGTGACATTCATGTGTCATTAGGTCCTTTGTGTGAGAACACAGAGGATCACTAGGTGTCACATTTTGTCACTGGGTCTTCTTGTGTTAGGACATGTGGTCTTGACCAGAGCCGGGTTTGGGGCAGGGACAATGCGACCTCATGCGAGGAAAAAATATGCGACCTCATGCGAGGAAAAAAAAAAAAAAAAAATTTTGGCTAAGATCAAAGTGTCTTGGCCAGTGCCGGGATCACACACAATTTACACATTTTACTGAATAAAGTCAATATACCTCACTTTGAGTCTCAGAAGGGGTATAAAGTTTGTTTTAAAAAAAAAATCAGTGGCGACAGGACGATTCTCCAGCAACTTCAGAGCAGAGGCAGAGGCCTTGAAAACTGCAGCAGTATTGACAGAAGAAAGCACAGAGAGAAAAGTTGCTTTCTTTACTGATGCACAGTCAGTAATTGCAACGTTGAAAAGCCAAAATAATACAGACCTGGATGATCTCAGAATAATGCTCCACAAACTTTGTCAACAATTCAAAAGTGTTGTGATCCAATGGATCCCATCTCATTGTAACATCACCGGCAAAGAAGAGGCTGACAGAATGGCAAAAGAAGTTTCACATCTACCTCAGTCTGATGCAAGCATAACTTTTGAGGAGTCAAAGAGTGTTATCAGAATCAGATACAGAAACAAATAGAATGTAGAACATCCAGGACACACACAGAATGATGCTTACTACCAGCTCCACAGAAGAGAACAAGTGGTAATCTTCAGACTCCGCACAAGCCACAACAGATTGAGATACCATCTATTCAACAAGCTAAAGATAGGAACTACCGATCAGTGTAACTGTGGCACTGATAAAATGACTGCTGAACATCTGCTTCAAAGTTGCCCCGTATATGTGGTACTGAGAAAGTACATATGGCCGACGCCAGCTCTTTTCGTGGAAAAGCTTTACGGAGATTCAAATAGCCTCAAACTGACTACTGCTTTCTTTGAGAACATTCAAGTGGACGTCTGAGAGTGTACGAAGAAGAAGAAGAAATCAAATTTTCTTCAAGACGATTTTCGGTCGCCTTTTACGACATAGTGCCGAAGGACTCTGTTGTGTTAGTGGGCACATATCTACGTCTCCAAAACAATACCTTCTTGTATGTGGGTACATGACTGTCATGTTTAAGACTGTACTTGTCACGGTCCTGTAGTCGTTTTCATTTGTCATTCTCTGTCGGAGGAGCTTGGTGGGTTTTCATCCTTGTGTCCAGCGCTGGATCAGCTATTTAGTTAATCATCATCATGTGACATATTCTTTCCAGAACGTTGTCTCCATTACAGCTGCTCTGAACGCATCAGGATTCTAGGCAAGTCGACCTGCATCAGCCAAAGACAAGTTCAGACTCTCTGTGATGTCCTGGGTCCACCGTCGTCTAGGTCGACCCCTTCCCCTTTTTACAGGGACCATGCCTTCCATCACTGTTTTTTCCAGACTATTATGTCTTTTCATATGACCGAAAAATTTCAGCTTCCTTATTGCGATGGTATTTAGGAGCCAATGTTCCTGTACGTTTAGTGAGTGCAGTACTTCTCTGTTGGTCTTTTTTTCTGTCCAGGGTATTCTCAAAATCCTTCTGTAGCATTTCATTTCGAATGATGTAATCTTTTTTGCAACTGTTTTATTGAGTGTCCAAGTCTCGCAGCCGTATGTTGCTACTGGGAATATACATGCTCTGATCAGTTGTAACTTTGTTTCTTTGCTTGTGCCTTGCCATAGGTTTTTCATCTGTATTAGCTTATGTGAAGCAATTGCAAGTCTTCTTTTCATTTCTACTGCACAGTCGCCAGAGCTGTTAATGATTGATCCTAAGTATTCGAATTCATTGACACTTTCCAGTTCTTCGTTATCAATTTCAATTTCTGGTTTGGTCTTTACTTTGTCTGTTGTCAATACTTTGGTCTTCTTGGTGTTTAGGTATAGATTCTGGGCCTCGCTGTGTTTTTTGGTGGACAGAATTAATTGTTCAAGTCCTTTTGGGTTGGTCGATAGGAGGACTGTGTCGTCAGCATATCTGATTTCCGGGATCTGGTACCCGCCGATGTTAAATGAGTCAAACTCTGTGTGTTCTTGGTCATCTCTTACGTTTCTCATGATATTCTCGGCATAAATGTTAAACAGGTAAGGGGAAAGGGTACAGCCTTGTCTTACTCCTTTCTGTACTTCAAACCATTCTGATGTTTCCCCCTCTATTCTTACGGCTGCCTGTTGTTCTTGGTACAGCAGTGCGATGAGTTGTATAAGGTGGTTTGGAAATCCCATATTTTTCATAATAGCCCATAACTGCTGATGTTGTACACAGTCGAAAACTTTGGTGTAATCAATGAAATAAGTATGTAGGTCAACGTTGAATTCCCTACACTTTTCTTTGTGTCGTTCTTGATATAAGTTATTTAGGACAACAGTGGTATAGTCTTAGCGGTGAAGGGGAAGGTAGCTAGCACCTTTTCTGAGCTCTCGTTCCTCAGCCCGTGCATCTCTTTTTCTCTTGTCCTCTAGGGCTTCTTGATTCTCTTTAGAACTGAACTTCGCTTTGGCAAAGTCCATTAATTCCTTCGCCTTATAACCATACTCCATTCCCATAATAATAAATTCCAGATACTCCATTATTTACTTCGTCAGTATCTTACTATCAATATCCTATATTAAGTAATAAATGTATCTCACGTAGTCCGTCTATATCAAACCACTGGCTTTGTGCTTTGCAATACTATCAATGCAAATAGATTCTTAATATTACTAATCAATAACAAAATAGTATAGCTTGACAGAACAACAGCAGTAAAGAAACGAAAGAAAAGAGCGGATGTCACACTTGGCCGGATACACGGCAGCAATGATTGCTCACCCGAGGAAATTGATCAGAGGGAACGTCAAAATTTATCAACTGCAGCTGCAGTTACTACACTTGCCCAGGCTCAGGCACTAAAGGAAAATGATGATGCCGATCCTGGAACTCAGCACGGTTTTCACGTGCACTCTGATATAGACAAACAATCCTTTATCGAACTTCAAAGAGAAGATGACTCTTTGAAGAAATTCTTTAGATTAGTCAGAGATTATGATGATGTTGATGGTAGTTTGTCACCTAAACACTGGTACACACTTAAAAATGATGTCTTGGTTAAGAATTTTAAAGATTCATCTTTGGTCAGACATCAGGTGATGGTTCCACAAAAACATTGTACGTACATTCTACAACATGCACACGATTCTCACTGTGCTGGCCATATGGGCTACTTTAGGACGCGTTCCAGAGTTTTGTCCTCTTTCCTTTGGCCGGGAATTTTCAAAGACGCTTCCACATATTGTAGCTCTTGCGTTACTTGTCAAGAGGTGAATTCAAGAGGAGCTTATCATGTGGGCCCGATTCAGGCGTGTGATATACCTTACGCCCCTTTAAGAAAATGGCCGTTGGTATTATCGGGCGTTTACCTGTTATGTCCGCTAGAGGACACAGGTATGTGCTCACATGTATTGAAATGTGCACTCGATGACCCGATGCCACACCTCTTAAGAACACTACCACTAATGACGTCGCTGATGCCCTTTCCTTGATTTTCTCTAGACCTGGTTTTCCTCGCAAACTTCTTTCTGATTGAGTTACCCAAATTTGTATCTGAACTATGACTTCCGTTATGAAACGCCTCATTATCGACTGGTCTTTCAGTTGTTTTTACCATGCGATGCGCAATGTCAAGCTAGAACGTCTTAATCAGAAAATAAAGCAGTTAATGGGGAAAGTTACGGTGAAATATCCTCAAGAGTGGGACAGGGTATTACCTGCCGTGCTGTTCGCATACCTTGAGGTACCAAATGAACAGAACGAAAAAGAATACAAATGAAAAACTAAAGAAAGTCGAATAAATCATACAGACTTACTGCTAAGAAATCAGGACAGGACCTGTAACAATAAATATAAATGTAAACGAGTGATAGAAGGTTAGACTAGCATTGCGAACAGAATGGTTGTCAACTACGGAGAAGAAAAGACCAACGCACAACAAGAACTGACAAAAAGAAGGACGGTGCAGCACACCTAAACAAAATAGGCCACAACAAACAGGCAGTGTACCAAAATATCGGCGAGTAAACTCGGATAGAAGGAAATCTCATCAAGACAGCAGAGGGACAGGAAACAAGATGGGCAGAGCACTTCAGAGAAACTCTGAACAAGGAAATACCAGAAACACAATTGAATGTTCCTGAGGCTGAAAACGATCTAGATGTAAATACAGACATTCCACGAAAAGAAGAAATCATCACAGCAATCAAAGGGTTAAAGAACGGTAAAGCTCCGGGCCATGATAACTTAAATGCAGAGCTATTTAAGACAGACCCGGAGCTAGCAGCAGAACTATTAGAACCACTATTTGCACAAGTGTGGAAAACGGGGACAACACCATCAGAGTGGAACAAAGGAATAATTGTCAAATTGCCCAAGAAGGGAGATCTTGCAGACTGCAATAATTGGAGAGGAATCACTCTTCTCTCAGTTCCCAGCAAAATACTAGGCAGGATAATTATACAGAGAATTTCAAAGGCAGTAGACTACAAACTGAGGAAAGAACAAGCAGGATTTAGAAAGAACAGAAGATGTGTAGACCATATATTCACTCTCAGGAACATTATAGAGCAGTGCTCAGAATGGCAAAGACAGCTTTACATAAATTTTGTTGATTTTGAAAAGGCTTTTGACAGCATACATAGGGACAGTTTATGGAAAATACTGAGAGCTTATGGAATTCCAAGCTGCATAGTGTCAATCATAAAAAGCCTCTATGCCAACTTTACGTGTAGTGTTGGGCAGAGCAACCTAACCTTCGAGGTGAAGACAGGAGTACGACAGGGATGCCCCTTATCAACCACTCTATTTTTAACAGTCATAGACTGGGTGATGCGCCAGACAACAGAGGGCAGTCCAAGAGGAATAAGATGGACTACATTTTCGACATTGGAAGATCTGGAATATGCAGATGACATTGCACTGCTGGCACATTCACATCAACACATCCAGGAAAAAACGGATAGACTTAATAAGTTTAGCCAGCAGGTGGGCTTGAACATCAATTTAAAGAAGTCTGAGGTCATGACGCTCAATGTGAGCAACCCTGAGCCCATATCAGTAAGGAATCAGCAACTGGTACAGACAGATACCTTTACATACCTAGGAAGCATAGTAACACCGGACGGTGGGGCAGGCAAAGACATCAACATCAGAATGAATAAGGCAAGAACAGCCTTCTTTAGCCTAAATAACATCTGGAAGTTCTCCCAATACAGCACAAGCACAAAATTAAGATTATACCAGAGTTGTGTGCTTTCTGTGCTTCTCTATGGTGCGGAATGCTGGAGAGTCACAGAGAAGGAAATGTCAAAATTGTCCTCTTTTCACACAACATGCCTAAGAAAAATTCACCGCATCTTTTGGCCAAATACCATCACCAACCAAGATCTGCTTACTCGTAGCAAGCAAGAGGACATGCACACCATCATAGTTGGCAGACGCTGGAGCTTGGTTGGTCATGTCCTCAGAAGAGACCCCGATGCCATCACAAGAACAGCTATGCTTTGGACCCCTGAGGGAAAGCGAAAGAGAGGCCGACCAAAAACAACTTGGCGGAGGACTGTGGAGGCTGAGATGCAAAGCATGAACCAGAGTTGGGGCACTGTACGAAGGATGGCCACCGACCGTGCAAAGTGGAATCAATTTGTTGTTGCCCTACAAGACGCCACTAGGCGTGATGGCCACTGACTGCTTTGACGGTCGGTGGTTAAGGATCGAAGAAGAAGAAGAAACTCGGACAGGGAATTTCACTGCTTGAAAAATGTAACAAAAGCCTACAGAAACATCTGCTGTGCGGTCATTTTACAATGACATGTGTCGCTAACAACAGATCTGTTCAAAGACATAGAAACCAAGAAAACGAATAATACATATAACAAAAAGTCCTACACCACGGCAGAGGTACATGAGTGTAATAAACAGGCACTTATCTTATCGCAATGCGACCATATGCAAGTCCGAAAAAAGGTATAAACACAGGAACAACACTGTCCGTCAATAACTGTGAAGCACGGATGAAAATGTACACAAGTCCACGGTCGCAGAAGGATGGAACACTATGGGCATCATGAACTGTGTACATATTGAGACGTTGTGTTGACTTGGCACAAAATAACTTGAAATAGCCGTGGCATAGACTTGAAACTTGAAATAATCTTACTAACGTTGTGATGTAAACTGGAAACACGAAATAAGCTTGGCAACCGTAGAACTTGAAATTGTAATCTTTGACGTTACGGCGAACAATAGTAGGTTTGTATAAGAAACTGGAACATTGGACATGCGCAATGACAGCGTTTATTATCCAACTGGACCCGCTGGTAATAACTGGGTTCACGAGGTGGTGTGTTTAAAATAACGCAGTCATCTGGAATGACGATCGAATATACCCATTAATGGCAGCAGTAGATTTGCGAAGTACGAAGGTGTAATTGCTGTCGTGAATTTAAAACCCATGTCCTAATGAAAATATCGATCAGAAGCCATACTGGCCCACCGTTATAGGGTGTTACGACTGGGAAAAATGGACTTGTGCTAGCGTGTAGTAACATGCTTCAATATATTACTCCAAAAATATCCTTAACAATGACATTAACTATGTATGACAGGATGACATTCTCTATGTGTGACAGGATGACATTCTCAATATGTGATAGGATGACATTCTCAGTATGTGATAGGATGACATTCTGAATGGGTGACAGAATGAAATTCTCAATGTGTGACAGGATGACATTTAATATGTGTGACAGGATGATATTTAATATGAATGACATGATGACATTCTAAATATGCGACTGGGTGACATTTAACATGTGTGACAGGATGACATTCTCAATGTGTGACAGGGTGACATTCTGAATGTGTGACAGGATGACATTTACTGTGAAAGTTTTCTAGCTCAATTTCGGCAGTGCTCGTGAGAGTCTAGTAATTTGTTTGTTTTCATGGTTCCCTAAGCACTAATGACTGATATATAATCTTTATATAATACTTTTTTATTGTCTAGTATTATTTCATTTTCGTACAGTGTTATGGCAGCCATCTTCTTTTGACGCGAAGCATGGATCTAGTGATGCCTTTTAATACTGCTCTTATGACAGCGTGGATACTTTTTATGTGTTTGATTTGTGTGTAAATGGCAGGACTATATGCAAGCTGAGATGAAAGACAGAATGTTATCGAGCCTGCATGAAAATAAACCTTATTCAATTGTTCGTACTCGAAGTATCCTAAGACATCCAGTTGTTTTTTGTTTTATTTCCTGTTAACAGCAAGAATGTTTTTATGTAAAATTGTATGATACGTGCAACATGAAGCTTGCATAATCATCATATACAAATTATTCATTAATCATCACTGCAAGGTTATAATACGAGGGCTATTCCACAATCGACCTCCGATTGGCTGGTAAAAATTTTAAATAATTGACAATAACATCTAAATGCATACAAAAGTTACATACATCACTGCTTTACTTTTTCACATAGTCACCACCCAAATTCAGGCACTTGACGTACCGTGGCACGAGTTTTTGTAACCCCTGGTCAAGGAACGGTGCCGCCAGGGTACTTAGCCAGTTGTTGACTCCATCCATGAGCTCCTTGGCGGTGTCGAAGCGTCGGGTAGCCAGGCAGACCTTCATCTTGTCGAAGAGATGATAATCGCTTGGTGCCAAGTCTGGGCTGTAAAGGGGGTAGGGGAGGGGGGGGTGGTTGAATATTTCCCACGTAAACTGCTCAAGTAAAGCCTTTGTGCAAGCAGCAGTGTGGGGCCGCGCGTTGTCGTGCAGGATAATGACACCACTGGTGAGCATTTCGTGCCTTTTGTTTTGAATCGACTTTTGTTGACGGAATTCATGACACCAGGGACCATAATAACGTCAGAAGTTTATTGTGGAACACTGAAGAAGCTTCGTCGGTCGAACATGTTTTGTGCAAGTTTGTTGAATAAAGGTTATGCAGAGTTGAGACACTATCCTTCTTCTAAAGAGAAAAAAGTGTATTATTCATCTTCTTCTTCTTTGATCCTTAGCCGCCAACTGTCATAGCAATCAGTAGCCATCACGCCTAGTGGCGTCTTGCAGGGCGGCAACAAACTACTTCCACTTTGTTCGGTCGGAGGTCATCCTTCATGCAGTGCCCCAGCTCTGGTTCATTCTTTGCATCTCGGCCTCCACAGTTCTTCGCAAAGTATTTTTGGTCGGCCTCTCTTTCGCTTTCCTTCGGGGGTCGATAGCATAGCTGTTCTTGTGATGGCATCGATGTTCTTCCGAGGACGTGGGCAACCCAACTCCAGCGTCTGCCAACTATGATGGTGTGCATGTCCTCTTGGTTACTCCGAGTACGTAGTTCTTGGTTAGTGATAGTATTCGGCCCAAAGAATCGGAGAACTTTCCTTAGGCAGATTGTGTGGAAGGAGGACAGTTTCGACGTTTCCTTCTCTGTTACTCTCCAGCATTCCGCACCATGGAGAAGCACAGAAAGTACACAACTCTCATATAATCTTAATTTGGTGTTTGTGCTGTACTGGGAAGACTTCCAAATGTTGTTGAGACTATCAAAAGCTGTTCTCGCTGTATTCATTATCTTCATGATGTCTTTGCTTGTTCTGCGTGTATTATTCATGCATGCCATAACTTATGATGCTTTCTAACCAGGCTTTGAAGTATTGATTTTTACCAATACAATAGCTGAACTAAAGAAAACACAATCAATTTTTTAAGTAACGCCAATAATGGCATAAATTTAAATGCTTCATAATATTAACTAATGTTCTGACTCTTAACAACATGTCTTACATACGTATACAATTAGCAAATTTTTAACCACATTTTAAAATACAGGCAGTTTGAAAGCACATCAACAATGATTTTATCACATAGACAATGTTTTGATAAAGATTAAAAACAGAATACGCCAACAAATGTAGCATGTACAAACTCAGGAACATCTTCTGCAATAAATCTTAGTCAATGAACACAAGACAAAATGTTTCTGAAATTTAACTTCAATCCCAGGCGAATAAAACACAACAGGAGAGTTACACCTAGGAAGTCATGAACCAAGCAGGCCCGCTTCCCTACAGCGTCAATGATGTAACGGGTCGAAACACATGACCAACTGTGGAACCGCTTCTGGTTACCTGTGACGAAATTGATCAATCTCTTGTCCACTCCGGCAGTGTTCAGTTAAATTATTTTGTGTGTACTGATTACTTACAATTTCCGGGGGAAGACATATTTTCCTTATCTGCTATCAAGCAGATAATTGGTATTTCTAATCCCCATACAATCCTTTCTGTAATATTCGTCATGTTTGCCTTGTGATTCACGGCTTTGCTAAGATTAGGTGCAGGTAAAAACCCATATGGGCCTTGTCAAATTTCGCAAAGCGACCAAATTTTTGTGTTTACACAACCCGGGTCAGGCGATAAAATTATTCTTCTGTGCAACATATTTCGGGCGTGCACTGGACAGACAAGAATGACATACTCGATTCCTGTACGACGTATTACGAACTTACCGCTTTAGATAAATTAAGATGCTGTATTTGTAAATATTGCCAAGAGAGGAATCGGAAGTTTTGATTACCATATATGGGAGATGTGTCCTTTACAATCATGCACTGATCTTTCTATGAGGAAACAATTTGAATTACTTCACCTAAACACGCAGGTTTTGAAACGAATGGAGGGCATTCGAAATATAGGAAGAATAGCATTCCTGACTGGATCCAACCTACATAGTAACAAACAAATGCAGGGGACGAAAACTTAATTTAATCTGACACTTTCGCAAGAATAGTTCACTGAGAAAATCACCTCGCGCCAAGAAGATAACAAGACCTGCCAGAGTTAAAATCATATTTCATATATCAGACCGGACTATATTGGAGCCTCTTGAGGAATTCGGCCCAGAAAAACGCTACCATTTTTAACAAGAAAAACCAGAATACGAGGAAACTGAAACATGGAGTCAATGTGGGAACTTATTGTTAAAGTAACGACCCCCCAGAACACGTCTTAGAGGCATCCTCAAGTGCCTTACACTATTTCTCTGAGCAAGCAGTCTGTGAGCCAAGATCGGCGTATCTTGTACATTTTCAATTATAAATTTTGCATTACTAACATGTAAACTAATATCTATATATTAATATGTGAAAATTGCTAGTGGATGTCCAATTCATTTGAGGCTGACAACCTCAGCATATAGATTTCACGAATCACTACTGCAAGGGCTGGTGGCCGCTTCATGCGAGTTTCGTATAGAGGAACAAAGGCAGAGGCAGTCCCGCGTTCCATATGGAGCAGGGAGGGAAAGATAATAGAAATGATTAACATTCTTAGTATAATATTAACATTATCAAACCACTGTAAATTTCTATGTAAACATATTCACTATGAAAATAATGAAAGATTTTAAGCTTTTCAACCAGTGTAGATGTAAATGAAAACATATTCAATATATATTGTGACCATTTTCCAACAAGTGTCGATGTAAATGTAAACATATTCTATCAATACTATTAACCTTTTCATTTAAATGTAAAGTAAATATAAAGCTATTCAATTTATAGGTGAAGAAAGTTTTCTCTTGAGGGAATTAAGCTTAATTCTCATCGAGGGTAAAGTTCTGAGATAGATGGGATGGTGGAATAGGAAGAGGGGACAAATAACTTTGTGTCGGGAAACTCAATACTCAGAAGAGTATTTCAATCTTATGTTGGACAAATATTTGTTTCTCTTCTTTTGTCATACAAGTTGGTGGTAGCAGCTGAGGGTACTATTTCTTGAACAATTGAAGGGTATTAGTGGTCTGAAGACGACGCTAGACACCATGATCAGACGGGTTTTAGAGACGCGGGACCAACTTCGTAGACACTCCCTGAAGCTTCTGGGAACGTGCTGCGCCCTACAACAGTGACCAGGGAAGCAAGAAATCCAGTCACCCATCTGCAAAGAATCAAACACCAGCGGCAGCAGAAACCACATTGGCAGATACGTAGTCAAATAAAAGCTGCCAAGTGACTTCCAATGTAAACTGCCACTACATCACACATTGATGAAAATTTTCTGATAAATAATTAGAATTATTCATTTTTCTAAAACCCTGTTGAAACCTGAGTGATTATTAAATTTGTTATTGGTAAATATACTAATTTAACGATGATTTAAATCGTTTCTGAAAGCACTATATTTGTATGCCTCACTCAATTTCTTAAATACATTTTGAACAGAGCTATACCATAATAAGAAGAATTCCACCGAGTAAATCAGGGTGGGGGCTTGAACGCGCTCATAAATCATTGCATAAAATCTTTATAAAAGTGACAGCTCCTAGCTTTTTGCGGTTTTCGGGACGACAACAAAATCAGGCGGCGAATATGTGACAGCGCCATCTTGTCATCGCCATTTTGTCTGTTGTTCTCTACCTTTTTACTACAACATAGCGATTTGGCAGCCATTTTAGTGTTACTCAGTCAGGATCTAAAAATAGAACATTAGTCATATCGCTTACGGATAGCAGTAAATCAGAGAAGAGAAGCGTCCAGTCTATGGCGTCAGTTTAAATTCTTTATCATTCTGATCGCCTGTCGCGGAGAGAGAACACGCTATTGAGAAATACTGAAGTCCAGTTCAAGCAAGAACATGCCTTAAATTTGTGAGTAGATATAATATTATTCTCCAAGATTCTAAAGTCTTTATAGTGTTAGAAAGGATATAGGATCACCATCTTTGTGCCGTAGTATTTTAAATAATTATATACTTAGTTCAATGTTATTTAGATTTCGTGTGCGGTTGGTTTCAGATTTAAATTTATTCAGACATGGCGTGGTTGGAGCAGATGGTCCATGCTCAGGAAATATAACACGTGGCCGGTACTAGAACTGACATATTCGATTATTACATTTGTGTAAATGGAATTAATGGTTAAGTATTTCCATATTGTTTGGGGTTAAGGAAACCTTCAATGATGTTCTGTAAATCCGACACGTCGGTTTGAATAATATTTAATACTGGCGCGATTAAATTGTTATATTTATTAACTACGGTGCTGATGCCGAAATAGTTTATTTTAGTTTGGTGAGTGCTGCAATTTATTAATATGTTACAGCTTACTAGAATAAAGTCCTGTGCTTCTTCAGTAATGTTAGACTGATAATGTGGTGTAAGTATTAGTAAGATCGGCTATAGCTAATTGGTGTTAGCTTTATTAGTTTCATATTCCTTTATACAGTGTAAAATCTCTGTTGGTTAACTGTACTGCTTTAAATAGCTTTGTTAAGCCATTATTTCTATATTTAGTATTATAATGTAAGGTTACTATAGAATGTACAACCACGCAGCTTAGCTGGGTTGTTAGCGTGGCTGTATGCTGTCCTCGCAAGATGGCAGCCACGTGTTATAGGCCTAGTGATGTATTTAGTTCTAGTCATTAATATGCCTTGTAAATATGATACCCCTACTTTTGGTACGTGGAGCCCATTTGAGACATAAACGTTCCTGTTTGCACCTTAGCGGAGCAGGGCGACACCAGTGCGGCTGAATACAACAGAAGCCTGCACGAAGCATTTAGATAGTAAACTCTTTACAGAGCGATACAACAGGAAGCAATCTGATCATCAGAAGAAGTCCCCCCATCCGACAAGTGTTTCGGCCCAATTACTCCTTTACACTCCAAGGGGGGTGGGCCGACTTGGGTCATGACTCCCAAGCGTCTCAGCTTCCTGTTGTCTTGTATCGAAAATGAACCCATTTCACTTATGGTAGCAACTTTTAAATCCACAACGCCAGCCGTGGAGGCAATTGTGAAAGTAACAAAGAGAAGACAAATTATTCCGTTCGTTCCGTCGCCCTTCACAACTAAGGACACACACTGAGACACTAGCGCGCAGCCGACGAGCCTTAGCCACTGCGCGCCGCAAGCCACTGAAATTCTGTACCTGACACTCCCTATAGTATACATCGCCTGTTGCCCCAGAGTCGCAGCCCTTTCACTAGTACACCAAAGAAACTCAGCGTTGTGGACTTAGAAAAATTTTGGTGTTTTCTGTACCGTTCAATCAGTATGACCTGAAGCGTTGCTGAAGAATGAAGCACTATATCCGGCCGTCTCCGCGATTTTCTGATACTCTCTGGATATGCCCCCCGTCCAGGTAGGTCTACCGCCATCTCCCAGTCGTTTGCACAGTCAAGAAGAGATGGTAAACTGCTACCAGGTTTACTCGGTTTGGGGTGTGCTGACTTTCCTGCCCTCAGAAAGTATGTGTTTGCGGTGTCTGGCCGGACTTTGCTATTCGCTTTCATTCTTGCCTGATCTATTGTCGCAGCAAGCTCATTTAGCACTTTGTTAAGGCGCCAAGTGTATCGCCCTTGCCCTAATGCCACCTTACACGCTGAGAGTACATGTTCAAGTGTCTGCCTCCCCTGGCACAGGGGGCACTGCTCATCATCCGACTTTCCCCATTTCACAAGGTTGGTGGCCGACGGCAGCAGGTCATACATTGATCTAACCACGAAGCTAAGCCTAAGAGGTGTCATATGCCATATATCATTCCATGTCAAGGACCTCTGCAGGGCTCCTTCTCATGTAGTCCATTGGCCTTGTTGGACCTGCTGCACTGCTTTTTGCAACCTCGTATCATTCTCAGCTCCCCGTATCTCCTGAACTACCATGTCTCTGCGCTCCCTGCTTGATGCCTTGCACCACCAGCGGATGTCACCATGCCCAAATCCCCGTCTATTCGTTTGTGTGTATCCGATTACCTCTCTCAGTTTGAGTGACTCTTCAGCAGCATCAACAGCTTCTTTCACTCTCCACTTCCTTCCCGTTTTCAGTGTGGGCTGAATCAGTTTAACCACGTCATCAGCTGACTCGCGTAGCATCATTGCAAGACTTGAAGGGAAGAAGAAGTTTTGACTTTTTGCAGTACAGTGCTACATCTGACAGACCTGGTGGTACCCTTAGCCATTTTCTCATGAACTTGTTGACCTTCTGTTCTATAGCTTCCACTGTGCTTGTGCTTATTTCATATATAAGCACTGGCCACAGCAACTTCGGTATCAACATGAACTGGAGGCACCACAGTTTGAACTTTCCCAGGAGTCTGCTTTGGTATATGATCTGTAGTCCTCTGTCTGCCATTTCTATTGTCTGTTGCACTGCCTTCGAGTCTTTTACAGAGGCATCGTACACCCTGCCAAGACTTTTAACAGGTTCCTCAATGACAGTAGGGATTCTTTGGCTGGAAACCGTGAATATGACCTCTGCTATCTTCCCTTTCCTGACTGATAGGCTTCTCGCCTTCTTGGGTTTGAAGCTCATTCTGCACCAGCTGACTAGTTCATCCAGGCGTGCTAACATCCTCCGGGCCTGATGTTCATCTGATGTCAGAATTGTTGGGTCATCCATGAATGTTTTGAGCGGTGGCATGTGACACATTCCACCTAGCTTTGGCCTATAGCCATTCCTTCAGCCGCATTGAGGATTACCTGCATAGCCATGACGAATAGTATCGGAGAGATGGTACATCCCATCGCAATTCCAACTTCAAGGCCAATCCACTTCGTTGTGTACTCTCTGGTTGAAAATCTGACAGCAAACCCTGCGAAATACAGCTTCAGCATTGCTGCAATCTCTTGTGGAACATGATACATTTCTAGGGCCTGCCACGACATCTGGTGTGGAACGGATCCATAAGCATTCGCTAGATCCAACCAGATTACATGGAGGTTTGTTCAGTCAGACTTTGCCTTTTGGATTGCTTCCCAGATCATTGCGGCATGCTCTAGACATCCTGGTGTACCAGGGATACCTCCTTTCTGAATGGCAGTGTCAATGTACCCATTTGCCAGGAGGTATGTAGTTAGTCTTTTCGCCATTACTGAGAAGAATATCTTCCCTTCCACATTGAGTAGTGAGATTGGCCTGAACTGACTGATGTCTGTGGAATTTTGTTCCTTCGGGATGTAGACTCCATTTGCCTTTCTCCATTCCTTGCTTACGAGTTGGGTTTTCCACGTATTCTTCAGTAAAAGGAGCAGTCGTTTGAGAACTTCATGGCATCTTTTATACACCACATATGGAACACCATTAGGAAAGGAGCTGACTTGCACCGAGCTTTCTGGACAATGCTGTCTACCTCTTGCACCGTTGGGGGCTTGGTGTTAAATTCAGCTCCTGGCTTACACGGCCATTTAAGGCCTGCCATGCTGCTGAGCGGCTCATCTTTGCGACCATCTGAATATGTCATTCTAAGGATTTCTTCCAGGTCTTCTTTCCTGATGTTTAGCGTACCCGACCGTGGCTGCTCAAACAGTTCTTTGGCAAACTTGAAGGGCTCCCAAAAGAATCTTTCCCTATCCCTTCGAGTCTTCCTTCTCTTCCTGCACAACCTTTCCGCTCTACAAAGGGCATTATGTTGGCCTTTCCGGTGCTCCCAAACTTGCCATAACCCTTCCTTCTCTGTGGCAACTGCGTTCTTGAACAGTTTTCGGGTATGCTTCTTCTGTTTCCTGATTTCATCTATTTTAATTTGTCTTCTACCTTTCCGTGGTGGGTTACTTTCCCTTGCCTCCCTCACTCCGAACACTTTGCGGCAGTGCAGATATATTATGTCGCCGAAGATTTCCAGCTTCTTCTCCAAAGTTAGCTGCTTCAGGTTGTTATCCAACTCTTTTGCCAAAGCTTCGTCCAGCTGTTCCCAAAGCCCTTTTGCACTGGCAGGTGGAAACTTTATTGCATCTCTCTTCCCGTCCAAGAAGTGTGTGAGATCATCATCTGGCAGATCAACTTGAATGTACTCAGCACTGTGGATTGACTCCTGACTGCGTTCTTCTAACGTCTTATCCGTCGAGACAGAGCGCTGTTGATCTCCCCCTGATGACCTCCCACACCCCTTTTTCGTTCTGTGGATTTTCATTCCTCTCTGAGTAGAGAATTCCCTACCACAGTGTGGTGAAGTGGGATGTTATAAATATTTATAGGGGACTTAGTGTACTGACTGAGATCAGCTGTGAAGGTATCTATATCTATTAAGAGTAGTGTATTATAGATAACCTTACTTGCTACCACATATCTATATATCTCAGTCAGAATTATTCTGCAATAGTGTGATGACTACGTTATGTGTCTAGGGTATGTGTAGGATGAAGTGTAAGTCAAAACAACAACAGACAGATAAACAATTTAATTTATTCCACTACACTTGACAACACTGTGACACTCACATACATATAACACTCTAAGGATATCTTAAAGGAGTCACTGATAACTTTTCAAATAACAATATGTATTCATTGCTGTCATGAATGTATATGTGTCCTGATTCAAATACAAAGGGACCAGGAATCACAATCAATTTTAATTACAAGTTATGTACAGAATGTATCAATATGAATATTGTAGTGACATATATTATTAAAAATATCCTATGTGTGTCAGTTGTGTAGTAGTAAAATGAGGTAATACTGGTTTTGTTTTGTTCAAGCTCTGTTGGTATTTGTCATCATGACTTCAATAGTTTGTCTTAAGGAAACTAGTATTGGAGATGTTCTCAGTTCCTGATATTAAGACAATTAAATCCCCCTCTGAATGTTATTTTTATAAAGTCATTTCAAGATGAGGGGACATAATGTTGAGCTCAGCTGGCCAAATCAGCTTATCTTGAGTGATGGCGGCAGGATAGGACTCCTCTGCTCAAATTCTCATCTGGGCTCTGGAGACACCTCACTGATAGCTAAATGGACCAAGGAGTATGCTGTCCGACTCTGGATTCAGCAAAGCTCTGACCAGGTGCAGCTCAATACCATCAAGACCACGGTCCCTGAAAACAAGAAGGATATACCTTCTACTTCATAACTAATTGATACTCTAGTTCTACACTGAACACAATACAACACAAACATTGAGTTCAGAGCGTTAGGCCAACTGTCAGCTTCATCTGAAATACTTTATACCAGCATTACCCTCCTTAATGGTCACTACGCCTCTGCACTTCCAGCATTATTTCTGTCTAATCAATCATCCAGGTGTCAGTGTACTATTTGGCCATTCCATGCCGTTTTACTTCCCTCCGACACCCTCTGTTCAGGCTGGAGCATTATAGGCTTTATCTCTTGTTTGCCACTGAACTACACATATATATACAGGCATAAATTATGTGTTTGTATTTACCCTTCCAAGATGGAGGTGAAATTCGTTTCTCACCTTAGACGCCGAAAGAAAAACATCAGGAATGTGTATATTTCGATGGATATCACCATGTTATGTTAAATTATAGAATAAGAGATACACCAGAGTATCTAGTGGTGTAGATATTTTCCTATAACTGACCTCGAAACCCTTGAATCGGTCGGTTGGATCGGAGGGTTGATCAGTGAGTTAACAATTCACTATCGTAAAACAAGCTATTGTTACCGAAACAGAACCAGGCTCGACAGTAAACATGACTCACTCTAATATCTTGGGGGCTAAGGAGATTTCTAAAATTGGATACTGGAATGTAAGAACTATGTATCAAGACGGAAAATTGGAAGAAGTAATTAAAGAAATGGATAATTATAAGTTGGACTTATTGGGTGTCAGCGAGTGTAGATGGACGGGGAAGGGCATAAAATATATTTCAGAAGAAAAAAAGCAAATTATATACTCTGGTAGTAATGATAATCGTCACACAGAGGGAGTAGCCATCCTAATGACACAGAAAGCAGCAGCATCGCTTATCAGCTGGGTACCTATCAATGAGAGGCTAATATTAGCTAGATTTCAGACACGATTTTTCAAGCTCTCAATTGTACAATGTTATGCACCAACTAACGACGCTCTTGATACCACAAAAGATGACTTCTATGAAGCACTTCTAAGTACCATCAACACAATACCCAAGCATGACATAATAGCAGTCATGGGTGATTTTAACGCCAAAGTAGGTGACAACAACGATGGAGTACAAAGATATCTCGGTACTCATGGCATAGGCTGTATGAATCAAAATGGCGAAAGACTTCTAGAACTTTGTGAAATATCAAACCTCGTTGTGGCAGACACCATCTTTCCACATAAGAATATCCACAAGATAACATGGAATTCACCTGATGGCAGAACTAAGAACCAGATAGATCACTTCTGCATAAGCGCTAAATTTCGCTCATCAGTTCAAGACGTCAGAGCATACAGAGGTGCAGAGATCGGAAGCGATCATAACCTCTGCATAGCTAAAATGAGAATTAAACTGAAGAAGTTATACCAACCGAATAAAAATAGAAGAATAGATGTACACAGACTGCAATCAAATGATATAAAGAAGGAATATAATGTCAAAATGAACAACTATTTCGATGCTTTAGGCAAAATTGACAACGATATCACCACCAAGACAATCGATACTAAATGGGAACAACTGAGAACAGCAATGACAGAAGCAGCTGTAGCGACCACCGGATACCTAGTACATAAAAAGAAAAAAATGGATGAGAGAAGATACTTGGGATAAAATACAAGAAAGGAAAACAGCAAAACTTAAACTACTAGCGGCAAGTACACATAATGCAGTTGAATCTTGCAAACTAACTTATAACTTGTTAAATAAAGAAGTGAAGACAAAAACTCGAAGAGATAAAAGACATTTCATCAATGAACTGGCCGTAGAAGCTGAAAATGCTGCAAGAACTGGTAATAGTAGGTGCCTTTATCAAATTACAAAACAACTATGTCACCAGCCTACTGCTATGGAAACACCTGTTAAAGGTAAATTAGGGAATTCAATACCAACAGAAAAAGAACAAATGAAGAGATGGGCTGAGCACTTCATGGAGGTGCTAAACAGACCACCACCAACAGTAACACCTGATTTTAATAATGAAACATCCACAACCACTTTGCCAATAACTTGCGATGAATTCACGCTGGACGAGATCAAACAAGCCGTTAAAAGATTAAAAAATTTTAAAGCTGCTGGAGTTGACGAAATTTCAGGGGAAATGATTAAAGCAGTTAATGACAACAACCTCTTGAGAATTTTAGATATTATAAATGAAGTATGGAGAGAAGAACAACCACCACAACAATGGAAAGACAGTATTATTGTAAAGTTACCGAAGAAAGGTGATCTATCAGACTGTAATAACTGGCGTGGTATATCTCTATTATCAGTACCTGGAAAATTATTATGTTGCATGATGTTAGAAAGACTTAAATTGCATGCTGACGAAAAGATCAGAGAAGAACAAGCGGGTTTCAGGCCGAAACGATCATGTATTGATCAAATATTCACACTAAGAACAATTATAGAAGAATCAGTGGAAAGGCAATCGCCACTTATTATCACCTTCGTCGATTTTCAAAAAGCCTTTGATAGTCTACACCGCCCATCATTGTGGAAGATACTTACAATCTATGGTTTTCCAACAAAATATGTGAATATAATCAAAGCGCTATATGACAATGCAAGATGTTGTGTTAGAACAAATAAAGGGAATACAGAATGGTTTACAGTAGAAACAGGGGTGAAACAAGGCTGTATTATGTCACCACTACTTTTTGGAATAGCTATTGATTGGGTTATGAGAAACTATACCCACAATGAACAATTGGGTATAAAATGGACAAATGGAAAATTCCTGGGGGACCTGGATTTCGCAGATGATGTAGCATTCTTAAGTTCAACACCAAGACAATCCCAAGAAGCAATAAATAATTTGTGTCATCTCTCGGTTAAAATTGGTCTCCAAATAAATGCCTCTAAAACTAAAGCTATGAACTTTTCTAACGAGACCTTTGATATCATCTTGAACGGGGAAAAACTACAGAAAGTTGAAAGTTTCAATTATTTAGGCAGTAAAATGACTCAGGATGGTGACACAACAAGAGAAATCCATACTAGAATTGCTTTGGCAGCTAGCGCCTTCAATAGATTATCTAACATTTGGAAATTACGATCATTGAATATACATACCAAGCTTCGTCTGTTTAATTCAAATGTTATCTCAGTGTTAACATACGGCTGTGAGAGTTGGAAAATAACAAAATCATTGGAGAACAAGCTGAATACATTCGAGAACAAATGTCTTAGAAAACTCATGAACATCAGTTGGAAAGAATTCAAGACTAATCGACAAATAAGAGAAGACTCTAGGCAGAAATATGTCTCCGACTATATAAGGAAAAGACGATGGTCATATATCGGTCATGTCCTACGAATGCAAAACAACAGAATACCACTACAGGCGCTCACTTGGGGTTCCTGAGGGTAAGCGGAAAAAAGGAAGACCAAAAGAAAACACTCAGAAGAACAATAATAAGAGAAGGAAGAACGTTGGGCCTAAATAATGTGCAAGAGCTAAGAGGAGTGGCGTCACAACGAACAACCTGGAGAGCACTGGTTTCTGCCTTATGCGCCGTGTTTGGCGCTTAAAGAATTTATTATTATTATTATTTATAAATTAACAATTTACATTCAATTTTCATTAAAAGATACTGAATGGTTCAAGCTTACCACAATTTCATGGAAATAAACACAGATACGTTGATTAGCAATGAATTCTGGCACAATTACTGGCACAAATTCCCATCTGCTTATGTTCCAGGCTTTTATTTTAGCAAAAATGTGAGCTGGCTTCAACGCACTGTCGCTTTATCAAGATTATTTGCACTAGTGGTCTCGAACTAACGCTCCTAAGTGAGTATATCAGCAAGTCTAGCCAATGAGGCCACGTTTCGACAAGTGTTTGAAAAAATGTTACCTTTCTACGTCTCCCTAACAACCAAGATAGTATTTATAGTCCGACCAATCGTGGTTCGTCTTTCATTTGTTGCGCTCCAATCAATTTGGAGTTTACATGGTAGGCTATTTCTGTAACGCAAGGTTTTTTCAAACATGTTATAAAAAAATTTTATGAGCAGAAATGATTTCATGCTGTCAGGCATCCCCACTATTTTATTTTGGTTATAATTTATTAATTCCTGGACTATTTGCGTAACGTTTTACATATTCTTTGGCAGCAAGCCCTAAGGAACCCAAATATCCAAATTTAAAAGAGCTACGTGGCTGCGTTCAAAATATGTATTTTCTACCTCCTGTTTCGAAGATGTGCTGTCTGGGTACTGTTATGTTTTCAACCGTAAACCCATCTATTGTTATCTTTCCTAATAAGCGTTTTTTATGATTTTAAAACCTAACTCTGGGAAGGGTAGTGAATTTATCACTGTCCGTCTGAAAAAAGAATTAGTGCATGTAGTCTTACACGCGTGATGGCAGCATTTGTGTATCGCGCGAAGCGTGTTGCATGCGTTCCTGGTTTTTCAGCCCTCCCTCTCTCTTTATCGTTCGTTTTGGTAACGCAGTGTAGAAAAAGACATGAATGGAATTTAAAATTTAGGTCAACTTGCATATTTCAAGGTTTTTCTTAGAAAGGCAGCACATTTTATTGTGTGTTTGGGAAACGCGTGTATGTTGCAGAAGGCCTATATTTAACGTGGAAACGTTACAATTTGCAGACGAAGCATAAAACAAAGGGGATTTCGAGTACTGTCATTGTGACAGCACTGTTCTTTACCATTCTTCTTCCTTTATTTATTATATGGATTTATTAGGCTTTATATTTACTAGATAATTTATATATGTGGATTAGAATATTCCACGACACCTCCCCTCTTAAAACAGACATTATATGTCAGTCCTTTATTCTATATACACATAGAGAAATTTATTATTATTTCTGGGGTTACGGTGATTCTCATCACACGGATGGCGGCTTAAAAAATCCGCTCCCAAATTGGTTTTTCCAGATATATACTCAATGCTAAAATTATATGGAGCCAAAAGTAAAGACCATCGGAGTAACCTGGAGTTCTCATGCCTAGCCTGTGCTAGTTGAGTAGTTGATTTCAGCTTTATTCAACTTTCTGCTAGCATATGCCACTGGGCTTAATTCCCCATCCTATGCATCTGATTTCTGTAGTAGAGTTGCACCTAACCCAATATTACTTGCATCCGTCGACCTTTTGATCCTGATTTCCTGGGACTTAAGTCAGGTAATTTCAAAAATGGGGTTTACTTGTGAGCGTTTTTTCAATTCTTGGTAAGGC
>JAMPIV010003026.1:617500-643362 GCA_024509875.1 Oreohelix idahoensis
AGATAACCTTACTTGCTGCCACATATGTATACCTCAGTCAGAATTATTCTGGAATAGTGTGATGACTACGTTATATGTCTAGGGTATGTGTATGATGAAGTGTAAGTCACAACAACAACAGACAGATAAACAATTTAATTTATTCCACCACACTTGACAACACTGTGACACTCACATACATATAACACTCTATGAGGATATCTTAAATGAGTCACTGATAACTTTTCAAATAACAATATGTATTCAGTGCTGTCATGAATGTATATGTGTCCTGATTCAAATACAAAGGGAACCAGGAATCACAATCAATTTTAATTACAAGTTATATGTACAGAATTTATTAATATGATTCTTGTAGTGACATATATTATTAATAGTATCCTATGTGTGTCAGTTGTGTAGTAGTAATATGAGGTAATACTGGTTTTGTTTTGTTCAAGCTCTGTTGGTATTTGTCATCATGACTTCAATAGTTTGTTTCTATTGGAACTAGTATTGGAGATGTTCTCAGTTCCTGGTATTAAAACAATTAAATTCCCCTCTTAATTTTATTTTACAATGTCATTTTAAGATGGGGGTACATAATGTTGAGCTCCATGGCCACACTCTCTTATCTTTCGTGATGACTGCAGCAAAAGACTCCTCTGCTCGATTACTTTAATGAGTTCTGGAGCCACCCCACTGGTTGCTATATGGACCAAGGAGTATGCTGTCCACCTCTGGCTTCAGCAAAGCTCTGACCAGGTGCTGCTCAATAACTTTAAGACCACGGTCCCACAATTCATGGAAATAATAAACAGTTTCGTTGACTGGCAATGAATATAGCACAACTCCGATCTGCCGATGTCCAGGCTTTATTTTATAAAAAATATACACTGGTGCTCAACTGTCATGGAATATTCTAATCCACATATATAAATTATCAATTAAATATAAAGCCTAATAAATACATATAATAAAGAAAAGAGCAATGGTAAAATGACAGTGCTATCACAAAGAATGTACTCGAAATCCCCCTTGTTTTCTGCTTCGTCTGCAAATTGTAACGCTTTCACGTTGATAGTAAAGCTTACTGTATTATTACCCGCCTTCTTCAATGAAACGTGTGCTGTATTTCTTGGAAAAGCATTGAGACGTACTGCGTAATGACCTAAATTAACCCTAACATTAATTATACTGCGTTACCAAAACGAACGAACAGATGGACTAAAGGGATAAAAAGAGAAGGGAGAGGCAGAAAGCCGAACACTAAACCCGCTTCGCGCGATACACAATTACTACCATCACGCGTGTAAGTCTACATGCACTAATTTTTTTTTCAGACGGACAGTGATAAAATACACTACCGTTTCCCAGAGTTAGGTTTATAAATCATAACAGACTCTTATTAGAAAAGACAACATTATATGGGTTTACGTTTGAACACATAACAGTACCCAGACAGCACATCTTCTAAACAGGAGATAGAAGAAATTGCATATTTTGAACGCAGCCACGTAGCTCCTTTAAATTAGTATTTTTGGGTTCCTTAGGGTTTGCTGACAAATAATATGTAAAACGTTACGCCAATAGTCCAGGAATTAATAAATTATACCCAAAATAAAATATTGGGGGTGCCTGACAGCATAAAATCATTTCTGCTCATAAAATTTTTTTTTATAACGTGTTTGAAAAAACCTTACGTTACATAAATAGCCTACCATGTAAACTCCAAATTGATTGGAGCGCAACAAATGAAAGCCTAACCACGATTGGTCGGGCTATAAATACTATCTTGGTTGTTGGGGGAGACGGGAAAAGATAACATTTTTTCAAACACTTGTCGAAACGTGGCTCATTGGCCAGTCTCGCTGATATACACACTTGGGAGCGTTAGTTCGAGACCACTAATTCAAATAAGCTTGATAAAGCGACAGTACGTTGAAGCTAGCTCACATTTTTGCTAAAATAAAAGCCTGGAACATAGGCAGAACGGAATTTGTGCCAGTTTGTGCCAGAATTCATTGCTAATCAACGTATCTGTGTTTATTTCCATGAAATTGTGGTAAGCTTGAACCATTCAGTATCTTTTAATGAAAAATTGAATGTGAATTGTTGATTTATGCCTGTATATATATGTGTAGTTCAGTGGCAAACGTGAGGTAAAGCCTATAATGCTCCAGCCTGAACAGAGGGTGTCGGAGAGAAGTAAAACGGCATGGAATGGCCAAATAGTACACTGACACCTGGATGATGGACTAGAAAGAAATAATGCTGGAAGTGCAGAGGCGTAGTAACCATTAAGAAGGGTAATACTGGAATAAAGTATTTCAAATGAAGCTGACTGTTGGCCTAACGCTCTGAACGCAATGTTTGTGCTGTATTGTGATCAGTGTAAAAGAGAATATAAATTAGTTATGAAGTAGAAGGTACATCCTTCTTGATTTCAGGGACAGTGGTCTTGATGGTAGTGAGCAGCACCTGGTCAGAGATTTGCTGAATCCAGAGTCGGACAGCATACTCCTTGGTCTTTTTAGCTATCAGTGAGGTGTCTCCTGAGCCCAGAGGAGAATTCGAGCAGAGGAGTCCTTTCCTGCCGCCATCACGCCAGATAAGCGAATTGGCCAGCTGAGCTCAACATTATGTCCCCTCATCTTGAAATAACTTTATAAAAATACCATTCAGAGGGGAATTTACTTGTCTTAAAATCAGGAACTGTGAACATCTCCAATAATAGTCCCTAAAGACAAACTATTGAAGTCATGATGACCAATACCAACAGAGCTTGAACAAAACAAAACCAGTATTACCTCATTTTACTACTACAAAACTGACACACATAGAACATTTGTAATAAAATATGTCACTACAATATTCATATTAAATACATTCTGTACATAACTTGTAATTTAAATTGATTGTGATTCCTGGTTCCCTTGTAGTTGAATCAGGACACATATTCATTCATGCTAGTAATGAATACATATTGTTATTTGAACCGTTACGAGTGACTTCTTTAAGCTATTCTCATAGAGTGTTTATATGTATGTGAGTGTCACAGTGTTGTTAAGAGTAGTGGATTAAATTAAATTGTTTATCTGTCTGTTGTTGTGACTTACACTTCACCATACTCATACCCTAGACACATAACGTAGCATCACACTATTCCAGAATAATTCTGACTGAGATAAGAGATATGTGGTAGCAAGTAAGGTTATCTATAATACACTACTTTTAATAGATATATAGATACCTTCACAGCTGATCTCAGTCAGTACACTAAGTCCCCTATAAATATTTATAACATCCCACTTCACCACATATATTGGGGTCTCGCTCTTGGGATTTTGAATCTTTCACTATTAAAAATATTGGGGGGTAATTCACTTCAGGGAATATAAGAATTAAAAGGTATCCTTGGGTGGAGTTAAATAAGGTTGAGCTCACGGTGCCTGTGTTGTCCATTAGAGATTGAATTGTTGGTTAGACATTGTATAAATTTACATAATAGACAATGGCGGACCTGGCCAAATTTCGATCTGCTGCGGTTCAGACTGCAAAAGAGTTAGGATTAGATGGGCAAGTTATGGTTGCCTATGTCACAACGGAATGTGACAAATTTATTGAACGCGAAGAAAGAAGATTAGAAAAAGAAGCCGAAAGAAGGTTAGAGGCTGAAAGGGAAATTAAGAAGTTACAATTTGAAGCTGAGGCTGAGACTAAGAGGTTGCAAGCTGAGGCTGAGACTAAGAGGTTGCAGATTGAGGCTGACAAAGAGGCTAAAGCATTGGAAGCCGAGGAAAGAAGACAGGCTGCAGAAAGGGAAGCAGAAAGAGAAGAGAAGAAAGTAGCTGCAGAAGAAAGAAGATTGACTGCAGAGAGGGAAGCAGAAAAGGAGGAGAAGAGATTACAAAGGGAACATGAGTTACGACTAAGGGAGTTTGAGTTTCAGGGCCATGCTCCTGAAAATGGTGCCAGTCCCTTTGCCTCTGATGCTACGGTTACTCAGGGAGCCTCAATCTCAGCTATGAACTTTCATTTAGATCACTTTGTTGAGAAAGACGATGATATTGAGAGCTATATAAATAGGTACGAACTATTAGCTACCACGTATGGGTTAGAGAGAGAAAGGTGGAGCTTAAAGTTATCTCAGGGACTTCGTGGGGCAGCTTATGAAGTTTTTGCAAAAATGAGCAGAGGTGATCAGGAAAATTATGACATGCTAAAGCAGGCTCTTTTGTTAAGGTATGAAAAGAATGCAGAGTTTTACAGGAAAAAATTTAGGAATGCTAAACTACTGTCAGGTGAAACCTATCACCAGTTCTCTGCACGAATAGAGACATACTTGGAGAAATGGACTTCTCTGGGGAAAACCCAAGACCTTAAGGAAATGGTCCTTATAGAGCAAGTAAGAGAGTCCATGGCTCCAGACCTGAGAAAGTTTCTCATGGAACAAGGTGCAGAGAGGCTGGGTGAGTTGCTAAATGTTGCTGAAAGGTATCAAGCAGCTCAAGCAGAGGTAACAGGTAATAAAAAGAAACAGGTGGACAACTTTAGGGCACCACAGAACTTTAATAAATTTGATCCTAGGGATCAAAATAAAGGTAAGCACCAATTTGATAGGCCACGGTATGACAATAAAAATAAATTCCCACAATTCGATGAAAGGAAATATGATGAAAGAAAATCTTTCAACCAAGGAAAAAGGTGGTGTAAAAATTGTAAAATGAACAATCATGACACTGACCATTGTAGAAGGAAACCTCCTCATTTTGCTGCTATGACATCGGGGAAAAAGGAAAAGAAGGGCAAACCTGAAGAATTACAGGAACCATACCACCCCCCAGTGTGTGAAGATGTCATTTGTAATGGTGTCACTATAAGATGTTTATATGATACCGGTTTAGATTACGATTCCGTTGTGAGTTCTCACCTGGTGCAGGCCGATCAATACACCACAGAAACAGTGGAGATTCAAACTGCAACCAAGGATGTAGCTACCATGACACTTCCCGTCGCCCGAATAAAAGTGAAAACGCGATATGTGGAAGGAATCATAAAAGCAGCAGTGATAAATGAGCCAATCTACCCTCTAATATTGGGGTGTAGATATGTCTTCTTGGGGAATCCCAAGAGACCTGTGATATTGGCAACAGTGCAGACCAGATCACAGACAAAGAAGGAGGAGGATAATCCAATAAATACTCACCCAGATGAGATGAGGAAGGCACAGGCTGAGGACAAAACACTCAAGCCATGTTTCAAGAAGTTGCCCAAATCTCATACACCTCCAGGCAAGGGAGAGTTTTATATGAAGAACAAATTGATATATAGGAAGGCTGGATCTGAATCCAATGGTCACGGACAGCTGGTCCTTCCCACTTCATATAGGACTAAAGTGTTGGAACTAGGGCATGCGATTCCCTTCAGTGGTCATATGGGAATCAGCGCAACAGGACAGCGAATAGCTTGTCACTATTTCTGGCCAGGAATAACTGAAGATATCAAACGATATGTAAAATCCTGTCCAGAGTGCCAACGAGTAGCACCTAAACATTGGACTGCACCAGCAACTCTGGGGGAAATGCCCATAGTGGGAACACCCTTTGAGAGAGTTGCCGTGGATCTTGTGGGACCTCTCACCCGAACCAAGAGAAGGAACAGCTACATTCTGACTCTGGTGGACACTTGTTCTATGTGGGGAGAGGCAGTAGCCCTGTCATCGATTGATTCAAAACATGTGGCAGAGGCATTGCTCACAATTTTCACAAGGTTAGGCTTTCCCAATCAAATCTTGACTGATAATGGCTCTCAGTTCAAGGGGAAACTAACTGAAGAAGTTTTCAGGATCTTCCAGGCCAAACACTTCCATTGTAGTGTGTATCATCCCCAAGGGAACGGCCAAGTGGAAAGATTTAACGGCACATTGATGTCGATCCTGAGAAAGTTGGCACACGAAAAACCAGATACATGGGACCAGTACCTGCACGCCGCCCTCTTTGCTTATCGGGAGGTACCCCATAGTTCAACCGGTATGGCCCCGGCAACATTATTGTTTGGAAGGCCAATAAAAGGTCCACTCGAAGCTATGTTAAGAACGTGGACTGATGAAAAGGCAGAGGAAAACATTACATCTTCATACCAATATGTGAATGAGCTGACCACTCGGTTGAAAACTGGCTGGAAACTTGCCAATGAAAATTTGAAACAAGCCAGGAAGAAACATGCTGCCTATTATAACAGGAAGGCGAAAGACAGAAATTTGGCTGTGGGAGAGAAGGTACTGCTTCTTTTGCCCGGGAGTCAGAATAAGTTACAAATTGGATGGCAGGGTCCATATACAGTTCTAGAGAAGGTGTCTAGAACAAATTATAAGATAGATAAGAAGGGGAAAGAAAAAATCTATCATGTGAATCTCCTGAAGAAATATTTGGAAAGAGAACATCAGGAAGAGACACACTTGTTGACCTTGTCCATCGCCATGGAGATGAAAAAGGAACCACTTTCATCATTTGAATATCCATTACACCCCTGTGAGACAGCAGCACAGGTGAAAATCAGTACACATTTAACGAAAACTCAGAAAGAGAGAGTGCAACAGGTTCTAAATAATCATGCAGAGGTGTTAACAGACCGACCAGGGCATACAAACCTATTGGAATATGATATGAAATTAATAGACTCCACACCTGTCTGTATGAAACCATATTCGATTCCGTTTGCTAAGGAAAAAGCTTTGAAGGAAGAGATAGACTATCTGTTGAAGGAAGGAATTATTTCGCACAGTGAGTCTTCGTATAGTTCCGGTGTTGTACTTTTAAGGAAGCCCTCTGGAGAACATAGACTCTGTATAGATTACAGGAGACTGAATGCTATTACAGAAGGACAGGTGGATCCATTGCCGGATACAAATCAGCTGTTTGCCAGACTAAATAAAGCTAAATATTTCTCAAAAGTGGATCTGAGTAAAGGATACTATCAGATTCCAGTAAAGCCTGAGGTTAGACCATACCTAGCTTTTAGTACCTCAGAAGGACACTATGAGTTTAATAGATTGCCATTTGGATTGAAGAATGCGCCTAGTGTCTTCTCTAGAATGATGAGAAAATTATTGGATCCTCTGAATAATCCCTGTATAACAAATTTTATGGATGATATCCTTATAGCAACAGAAACATTTGAGGAACACATTGACTCTCTGAACATGCTGTTTGATCGACTTAGGGAGGCAAATTTAACAGCCCGACCAACCAAATGTTGCGTTGGATGTAAAGAATTGGAATTTTTGGGACACACAGTTTATCAGGGAAACATGACCCCTGACCCAAAGAATTTAGAGAAACTACAGAAAGCCCCGAGACCACAAACCAAGAAGGACGTGAGATCCTTTGTCTCATTATGTGGTTTCTACCAGAAGTATATCAAAAACTTTAATTCCATATGTGCACCTTTAACGGAATTGACACGTAAAGGACTTCCAGATCGCATTACATGGACACCACAATGTGAAATGACTTACCAAGAATTGAAGGAAAAGCTCACAAGTAAACCCATTTTGAAATTACCTGACTTAAGTCAAGAATTCATAGTAAGGACGGATGCAAGTAATATTGGGTTAGGTGCAACTTTACTACAGAAATCAGATACATTGGATGGGGAATTAAGCCCAGTGGCATATGCTAGCAGAAAGTTGAATAAAGCTGAAATCAACTACTCAACTAGCGAAAAAGAATGTCTTGCAGTAATATGGGCAATAAAGAAATTCAATATTTATCTATATGGGAAGGCATTTAAGTTGCAAACTGACCACAAACCTTTATCGTTTTTAGCACAGGCTAAGCATGAGAACTCTAGGTTACTCCGATGGTCTTTGCTTCTGGCTCCATATAATTTTAGCATTGAATATATATCTGGAAAAACCAATCTGGGAGCGGATTTTTTAAGCCGCCATCCGTGTGATGAGAATCACCGTAAACCCCAGAAATAATAATAAATTTCTCTATGTGTATATAGAATAAAGGACTGACATATAATGTCTGTTTTAAGAGGGGAGGTGTCATGGAATATTCTAATCCACATATATAAATTATCAATTAAATATAAAGCCTAATAAATACATATAATAAAGAAAAGAGCAATGGTAAAATGACAGTGCTATCACAAAGAATGTACTCGAAATCCCCCTTGTTTTCTGCTTCGTCTGCAAATTGTAACGCTTTCACGTTGATAGTAAAGCTTACTGTATTATTACCCGCCTTCTTCAATGAAACGTGTGCTGTATTTCTTGGAAAAGCATTGAGACGTACTGCGTAATGACCTAAATTAACCCTAACATTAAATTATACTGCGTTACCAAAACGAACGAACAGATGGACTAAAGGGATAAAAAGAGAAGGGAGAGGCAGAAAGCCGAACACTAAACCCGCTTCGCGCGATACACAATTACTACCATCACGCGTGTAAGTCTACATGCACTAATTTTTTTTTCAGACGGACAGTGATAAAATACACTACCCTTTCCCAGAGTTAGGTTTATAAATCATAACAGACTCTTATTAGAAAAGACAACATTATATGGGTTTACGTTTGAACACATAACAGTACCCAGACAGCACATCTTCTAAACAGGAGATAGAAGAAATTGCATATTTTGAACGCAGCCACGTAGCTCCTTTAAATTAGTATTTTTGGGTTCCTTAGGGTTTGCTGACAAATAATATGTAAAACGTTACGCCAATAGTCCAGGAATTAATAAATTATACCCAAAATAAAATATTGGGGGTGCCTGACAGCATAAAATCATTTCTGCTCATAAAATTTTTTTTATAACGTGTTTGAAAAAACCTTACGTTACATAAATAGCCTACCATGTAAACTCCAAATTGATTGGAGCGCAACAAATGAAAGCCTAACCACGATTGGTCGGGCTATAAATACTATCTTGGTTGTTGGGGGAGGGAAAAGATAACATTTTTTCAAACACTTGTCGAAACGTGGCTCATTGGCCAGTCTCGCTGATATACACACTTGGGAGCGTTAGTTCGAGACCACTAATTCAAATAAGCTTGATAAAGCGACAGTACGTTGAAGCTAGCTCACATTTTTGCTAAAATAAAAGCCTGGAACATAGGCAGAACGGAATTTGTGCCAGTTTGTGCCAGAATTCATTGCTAATCAACGTATCTGTGTTTATTTCCATGAAATTGTGGTAAGCTTGAACCATTCAGTATCTTTTAATGAAAAATTGAATGTGAATTGTTGATTTATGCCTGTATATATATGTGTAGTTCAGTGGCAAACGTGAGGTAAAGCCTATAATGCTCCAGCCTGAACAGAGGGTGTCGGAGAGAAGTAAAACGGCATGGAATGGCCAAATAGTACACTGACACCTGGATGATGGACTAGAAAGAAATAATGCTGGAAGTGCAGAGGCGTAGTAACCATTAAGAAGGGTAATACTGGAATAAAGTATTTCAAATGAAGCTGACTGTTGGCCTAACGCTCTGAACGCAATGTTTGTGCTGTATTGTGATCAGTGTAAAAGAGAATATAAATTAGTTATGAAGTAGAAGGTACATCCTTCTTGATTTCAGGGACAGTGGTCTTGATGGTAGTGAGCAGCATCTGGTCAGAGATTTGCTGAATCCAGAGTCGGACAGCATACTCCTTGGTCTTTTTAGCTATCAGTGAGGTGTCTCCTGAGCCCAGAGGAGAATTCGAGCAGAGGAGTCCTTTCCTGCCGCCATCACGCCAGATAAGCAGAATTGGCCAGCTGAGCTCAACATTATGTCCCCTCATCTTGAAATAACTTTATAAAAATACCATTCAGAGGGGAATTTACTTGTCTTAAAATCAGGAACTGTGAACATCTCCAATAATAGTCCCTAAAGACAAACTATTGAAGTCATGATGACCAATACCAACAGAGCTTGAACAAAACAAAACCAGTATTACCTCATTTTACTACTACAAAACTGACACACATAGAACATTTGTAATAAAATATGTCACTACAATATTCATATTAAATACATTCTGTACATAACTTGTAATTTAAATTGATTGTGATTCCTGGTTCCCTTGTAGTTGAATCAGGACACATATTCATTCATGCTAGTAATGAATACATATTGTTATTTGAACCGTTACGAGTGACTTCTTTAAGCTATTCTCATAGAGTGTTATATGTATGTGAGTGTCACAGTGTTGTTAAGAGTAGTGGATTAAATTAAATTGTTTATCTGTCTGTTGTTGTGACTTACACTTCACCATACTCATACCCTAGACACATAACGTAGCATCACACTATTCCAGAATAATTCTGACTGAGATAAGAGATATGTGGTAACGCACTGCTTCTTAGTAGGTTTATTACAAGATGTGGCAAGGAACAGACGCTCTGAATTGAGTATATTCGCAGCTCTACCCAATCAAACCATATCTACACATCTTTTCAAAAAAGTACCCCTTTTCACGTTCCCCCTGACAACACAAGATAGTATTTATAGCCCGACCAATCGTGTTTAGTCTTACATTTGTTGCGCTCCAATCAAATAGGAGTTAACATGGTAGGCTATTTCCGTAACGTAATGTTTTTTCAAACACGTTATAAAAAAAAATTTTATGAGCAGAAATGATTTCATGCTGTCAGGCACCCCCACTATTTTATTTTGGCCATAACTTGGTAATTCCTAGACTATTTGCGTAACGTTTTACATATTCTTTGTCAGCAAACCCTAAGGAACCCAAATATACGAATTTAAAAGAGCTAAGTGGCTGCGTTCAAAATATGTGTTTTCCAAAGATAGTCGTATATTTGTTCTTTATTCCTTTTCGTTGTTTAGAACCGCCACCTGTCCTGCCTTTTCCACTGTTATGTCATACTAAAGTCAGGAGCTTAGATGTAAATCAGTAGAATTTCATATTTCCTAATAAGCATTTTTCATATTTTAAAACCTGATTCTTGTAGTAGTAGTGTTTCTTTTTCACTGACTATATGAAAAAAAGTTATTGCTAGTGGCCTTACACGTGGGATTTGCGTTACTATTAATCGCGCGACGCGTGTAGTGTTGCATGCTTCCTGCCTTCATTCGCCCCTCTCTCTCTCCTGCTTTATCTGTCTTTTAGTTACGCCGTGTATGGAATGAATGAAATATTAAATCTAGGTCATTGATCAGCTTGCGTATCTCAAGGTTTTTCCAAGAAATACAGTACACGTTTCATTGAAGAAAGCGTGTAATAATACAGTAGGCTTTTACTATCAACGTGCAAGCGTTACAATTTGCAGACGAAGTAGAAAACAAGGGGGATTTCGAGTACAGTCATTGTGACAGCACTGTTCTTTTACCATTTCTCTTTTCTTTTATTAAATTTATTTGTTAGGCTTTACATTTACCTTTTAATTTATATATGTGGATTAGAATATTTCACGACATCGAGCTTGATTTGCTACTTGTTTCTCTTGATTGTAGCCGTTACACATTGTAGCCGTTAAGATCGTGTTCTTTATTACGGATTAGCAGAGAACTGCATTCCATTTTTGAGTCATGCTTCATTCTATGAGCAATGGCAATGCTTCTGGGACCTCCTAATGCCCTGAATAAACTTAGAAGTTATATCCCTGCCTCTCACAGAATTTTGCGCACAGCGGAAGATTTAAAAAAAAAAAAACTTATAAAATGCATATGGAAAAAAATAGGAACCGCTTTACATCGAAAAAGCGCTAATCGAACAGCATAAGACTAGGGGATTGATGTAATGTAAAATGTCTGCATGGACACAAAAAGTCACATGACAGTTACTTTGATTAATTAGGGCAGACACGCTCTAAAAGTATTTGGAGATAGATAACATATATATATATATATATATATATATATATATATATATATATATATATATATATATATATATATATATATATATATATATATATATATATATATATGTATATATATATATATATATGTGAGCACAACAGTCAGCATATGGATAGAGAGATAAGAGATAGATATGTGACGGTATTGCCTCCCCTGCTTTGCAGTAGTGGTCCGACAGTGTCCAAAACTCAAGAATATCTAATATAGGCTTCATTGGAGTCTATCTTTACACAAGATTACTCTTGGCATAAATGTAGATAGAAGAGTATTAAAGCTTCTATCACATGGGAGTCTTCACAAGATATTCAGATAAGCGAAAACAATGCTAGCTGTTGATGAGCACGTTAATTCTGTAATCTGCCGACAGCTTTTGTGAAGGATTTAAGCACTTGTTACTTTCAGCTCGTTTAAGCCCCCACCACTGATTTACTCAGTGGAATTCTATTATTCTAGTTTAGCTCTGTTTAGAATGTGTGTAGTAATTTGACTGAGACAAACATGCAGGAACTTTAAAATGATTAAATCGAAGTTAAATTTGTAACATTACAAATAACAAAATTTAATAATCACTTTAGGTTTTAACAGTTGGAAAATAATTTGAATAGTTATGAATCAAGAAAAGTTACTCATCACGTTGGTGATGGTAGTATTGGGTTATAAAACGTTCAAGTGGCAGCATATAGGTTAACTTAGCTGCCAATGACGATTCTAATCTTCTGATGGGTAGGTTTTCTGTACAGTGCTGTCACTTGTCTCTGGTCAAGGCTTGTAGGTCGAAGCTCGTTTCCCAGAAAAGTCTAGGAGAGTCTTCAAAGCTGATCTGCCATCTTAATGCGTAAACCACTTGTCCCTGCTTGTGCCAGAAATGGTCTTTTCTGCTGGTACCACTAATAACTGGTGAATAGAAATAGAAACGAAACGCTCTGATGAGTATGGCGTTTTCCGACACATAGTAATAAGCACCCTCTTCTATTTTACCATCCCATGCCAGAATTTACCATCGATGATAATTAAATTTAATCCCTCGGGATAAAACTTTCTTTACATTTAAACTGAATAGCTTTAACTTTACATTACATTTAAATGAAAAGGTTAAACGTACAGATATAATATGTTTTACATTTACATCTCCACTGTTTGAAAAGTTTTCACAATATGAATTCATTTATGTTTCATTTATCTTTACACTTGTTGAAAAGTTTGAAACTTCTATTAATTTTAACATGAATATGTTTTTTTATTTACATTTACACTGAGTGAAAAGGTTTGAAACTGTAAGTATTATTCTTAGAATGTACACCATTTCTTGCATCTTTCCCTCTCTGCTCCATAGGGAATCTGGAACTACTTTATGCTTTTAGTTCTCTTTACGAAACTATCAATAAAGCAATCACCAGCCCGTGGAGTGGTGGTTCATGAATCATCATTCTATACGCTGAGGTTGCCAGCCTCAAATGACTTTGACATCCACAAGCGAGTTTCACACATATAATTACTCACACGGTAATGCATACATATTAGTTCACATGTTAGTAATAAATATAAAAGGTAAATCACAACTTACGCCAATCTTGGCTACAGGCTTGTTGCTCAGATGAATGAAAGAGACGAGTCGGTCTCTTAAACGTGTCTGGGGGCTCTTTAATTTGACAATAGATTCCCTCTCTGACTCCGTGTGTTTCAGTTTTCCTTAGTCCTGGGTTTCGTTGTTACAATGCTAGAGATTTCCTAAGCTGTTTTTTGTAAGTCCTTTTGAAATACTCTAATAAAAGGTCCAGTTAGATAAAATTCTTGAAATCTAACTTGGCAAGTCTGGGTTCTTCTGGCGAGCGTGAAATTCACAGCGAAATAAAACTACGAAATGGTCAAACTATATTCCTATCTTCCCAGGCATTGTTGTTATGAAACAAATCAGAAAGATCCAATCATTTCAAATCATGCCTTGCGGGTGTGATATTTTCAAAATAGTTCCACGTGAAATAAGGTGCGTGCCTGCAAATGTCCCGTATTACCATATATGGACATCTGATGCCTTGCATACACTCTCACAAACACATGAGTAGACACACAATACAACATGTGTACTCTGTAATACTTCTTTATTAGAAAGTAATGTTGTCATAACAAGTCGGCCCGGAAGCGGTTATGTCACATTTGCCTGCCCAAATGTAATCTCGTTATCTGTCGTATGAGTACGCAAAACTGCGTGTTCGCCCAGTCTGTGTCAACAAACGAGTCGCTTATCAGCGGTTCAATCTAAACCCGCCGGCGACTATCTTAGCTCAGTTACTCATCGCAGACTGGGATAAACGGGTAACTAACAGAAGACAGTATCTGCAGTGAGTGTCACAAATGTTTGAACATACAAACTACTGGCTCCTTAACCGATAATGAGAAAAATATTGGTACTTTTAAAAGTACTTACTACTTACTTAGTCGTTTCCCTTCTACCGTGAGGTGTAGAGGTTTGGAAGAGAGAGCGCCAGACTACCCTATCGGCTGTCTTCCTCCTGGCCTGGTTCCATTCTAGTCCTCGGTCCTTCAAAGATTGTCTAATGTTGTCCTCCCAGCGGACTCTGAGTCGTCCTGGGGGTCTAGATCAGTGGCACTTTGTTTCCCATGCTTGTCGTGGTAGCCGATCTTCTCCCATTGTGCAGACATGGCAAAACCATCTTAGTTGAGACTGTTCTACTTGGGTCTGCAGGTGGTGGGATTTTAGGCCTTGACGTATCGTGTGGTTGCGAACCATGTCTCTTCTTGTTACTTCAACCACCTTCCTCAGATACCTCATTTCTGAGGTTTGGATCTGGCTTTTGTGGGTTGTAGTCATTGCCCATGACTCGCATCCATATGTCAAGACTGGGACATAGGTGGAGTGGTATACAGCCATCTTCGTTTTCTTAACAACCTCTCTCTTGTTGAGGAATCCTCGATTTATGGCCTGAAAAAGTCTCCCAGCTGCTGCTTTTCCAGAGGCCAACTCGTCTTTGATGCCTCCCTTTCGGTTTATAATAGACTTTTAAAAGTACACAAATAAAAATCAGTACAAAAATATGCCTCTGATCCTGCCGAAGTGAAACAAAGATCGTGAACAGGTCGTCCATTTCGTCACAAGATAGATAGATAGATATATAGATAGACAGATAGACTGATAGATAGATAGATAGATAGATAGATAGATAGATAGATAGATAGATAGATAGATAGATAGATAGATAGATAGATAGATAGATAGATAGATATCATATCCGGGTTATGTGGGGGATCGTGCTAAACATCTGTCGGCGAAGCATTATTTTTGTAGTGCCCAGCTGGCAGAGTGAATAGTGGCGATTCGCTCCCGTGGCTAGGCGGTGGGTGCCGTTCGGAAGGTCCTGGTTCGATTCCGGTAAGCCTATCACTTCTGCTATATTTCTGTTGTGTGGTCTTCTACTTCTTTATTTCTCACTGAGTGCCGGATAACATATCTTTGTGTGTTGTTTGTTTATTTATTTACTGTTTACAGGCGTCAGGTTTCCCCTCATTATACAGCGTGTCCGGCAGAATCACTACCAATAACAAATGTCAATATTTCCTCATCCATGTAAGTTAGATTTATTTTTTTTATGGTTACCTCGTATAGAAACCATCACATTTTTAGGAGCAGTGAGATAATTGATAAATTGTCCGATAATGTGCAGATAACGCCTACGTAATGCACAGCCGTGGAATGTGATAACGCGTGTATTGAAAATGGCGGAGTTCACGGTGCAGCAGAAAGTGCAATGCTGTTATTGGCTTGCGGAATTAAAGTTTCCCATTGTTGTGCAAAGGTGATTCAGGCAGGAATATGGACAGAAACCTCCAGAGCGACACACCATAGTGAAATGGCACAAGCAACTGTTGGAAACAAGTTCTTTGTTGAAAAAGAAGTGAAGCTGCAATGAAGCGTTGTCTCCAGAAAGAGTTTGAAGCAGTTAGCGAAGCTTTTCAAGGTAGCCCGCGGAAATCCATTCGACGGGCAAGTGGAGAATTGGGTATTCCAAAATCTACTGTTCACGACATTGTGCACAAAAGATTGCGGCTTAGAGCCTACAAGATCCAGCTAGTGCAGAAGTTACAGTCAAATGATAAACCCTGACGGGCCGAGTTCGCAAATGGAATGCTATGTCACCTCGATGATGACAATGAATTTCTCAATCGTGTGATATTCTCCGATGAAGGACCTTTCACACTTGTGGCAAAGTTCACCGGCATAATTGTAGGATATGGGGAAATGAAAACCCACATGTAATGGAGCATGAGCGAGACAGCCCTAAACTTAACGTGTGGTGTGCCTTAACCTCGAATTATGTGATCGGGCCATTTTTCTTTGCCGAAGCAACAGTCAGAGGAGCAACATACCTAAACATGCTGTAGAATTTTGCAGTTTCTAGAATTCCAGAAGGATTCATATTCCAGCAAGATGGAGCACCTCCACACTATGCCAATGAAGTAAGAAACTATCTTCATCAACAATTTCCAGATAGATGGATTGGAAGATTAGGTCCCATTGATTGGCCACCAAGGTCACCAGATTTGACCCTCTTAGATTTCTTTCTTTGGGGATACGTAAAAAGCTTTGTCTATCAAACTCCGGTGCAAGGACTGGATAATCTTCGACAGCGAATAATTGACGTTTGTGCATTCGTCACACCTCAGATGCTGCAAAACACGTGGAGAGAGATAGAATACCGTCTTGACATTCTTCGAGCCACTAAAGGCGCTCATGTGGAGATCTACTGAAACTTGGTGAGTTGCTACTGAAACTTAATGAGTTTGCCTAACAGAAAATCAAAATCCGGTCAGTCTGCTATTATTAGTATAAGAAATATTGACATTTGTTATTGGTAGTGATTCTGCCGGACACACTGTATGTTTAAGTGTTGAAGCACACTGACCTTTGAAAATCTGACAAGAGACATGCTAAGAATGTCCTCTGCTTGCTGGCTTTAAGAGACATTCTCTAGCTGGCAGGATAACGCTTTATATTTGTTCACACGCATAAGCAAGAGAATTAAATTAAATATATATATATATATATAATATATATATATATATATATATATAATATATATATATATATATATATATATATATATATATATATCTTCTTCTTCGATCCTTAACCACCGACCGTCAAAGCAGTCAGTGGCCATCACGCCTAGTGGCGTCTTGTAGGGGCAACAACAAATTGATTCCACTTTGCACGGTCGGTGGCCATCCTTCGTACAGTGCCCCAACTCTGGTTCATTCTTTGCATCTCAGCCTCCACAGTCCTCCATCAAGTTGTTTTTGGTCGGCCTCTCTTTCGCTTTCCTTCAGGGGTCCAAAGCATAGCTGTTCTTGTGATGGCATCGGGGTCTCTTCTGAGGACATGACCAACCCAGCTCCAGCGTCTGCCAGCTATGATGGTGTGCATGTCCTCTTGCTTGCTACGAGTAAGCAGATCTTGGTTGGTGATGGTATTCGGCCAAAAGATGCGGTGAATTTTTCTTAGGCATGTTGTGTGAAAAGAGGACAATTTTGACATTTCCTTCTCTGTGACTCTCCAGCATTCCGCACCATAGAGAAGCACAGAAAGCACGCAACTCTGGTATAATCTTAATTTTGTGCTTGTGCTGTATTGGGAGGACTTCCAGATGTTATTTAGGCTAAAGAAGGCTGTTCTTGCCTTATTCATTCTGATGTTGATGTCTTTGCCTGCCCCACCGTCTGGTGTTACTATGCTTCCTAGGTATGTGAAGGTATCTGTCTGTACCAATTGCTGATTCCTTACTGATATGGGCTCAGGGTTGCTCACATTGAGCGTCATGACCTCAGACTTCTTTAAATTGATGTTCAAGCCCACCTGCTGGCTAAATTTATTAAGTCTATCCGTTTTTTTCCTGGATGTGTTGATGTGAATGTGCCAGCAGTGCAATGTCATCTGCATATTCCAGATCTTCCAATGTAGAAAATGTAGTCCATCTTATTCCTCTTGGACTGCCCTCTGTTGTCTGGCGCATCACCCAGTCTATGACTGTTAAAAAAAGAGTGGTTGATAAGGGGCATCCCTGTCGTACTCCTGTCTTCACCTCGAAGGTTAGGTTGCTCTGCCCAACACTACACGTAAAGTTGGCATAGAGGTTTTTTATGATTGACACTATGCAGCTTGGAATTCCATAAGCCCTCAGTATATATATATATATATATAGAAAAGTTGTATCTCGTGATTGCCCGTACATGTTTAGGTGACGATTCAGTTAGCCATTGGTTTCGTGGAACCGTATGCTATCAGTCAATACTTCTTAGTTCCCAGCCGAGTATAATACCTCAACAAAAACATGCTTAGCCCTCGTGTCACGTGCCATCCTTTCAACGTATTTCCATGTCTTCTTTTCTGTTCATGTATATCTTCAGTTCTCTTCTTCGTGTGTCATTGTCTTCCTGAGAATTTTCAGTGGTCCGTGGTTCGATCCCCAGTTGAGGTGTGATTTTTTAGACATCAAACGGCTCCAGGGTCGACCCTGCCTCATGAATTGGGTACCAGAGCAACTCTGGGAAGGTTAAGGCGGCCGGCATGATGCTGGCTACATCATCCCTAGTGTGTCATATGGTCAAGAAAATATGACCTAACACCATATTTCCAATATACCACAATGGCCGTGTAATGGGACCATTTACAAGGATTGCATTGTACCGCTAACCTTACGCTACGCTAGCAGAAAATTCTCAAGTGGTTTTTTTTTCTTTGATTCCAGATGACGTTTTCGTTCCATTTAAAATGTGACAATGGACCCTACTAAGCTGTTAATTCTGCCACAATGAGCTTATTCTACAAACGACACAGCAGCATTAAGTCTTAATGCCGTGAAGTTTGTATCTTACAGATACATATTCTTAGCATTTCTATCTCACCAGGACTTTCCCGTGTTCTCCTGCTCATTTCCTGCGTAAATATGGAATGCGTTCTTAACCATAAGCCTTACGACTCATCTGTAAAATCTTACGCGTCTTCGATTAAACCGCACGACTTGCAACTAAAGCCTTACGACCCACATATGCAGGCGTATGAAAATCATCTTAAGTCGTACGAATCGCTGATGAAACCTTATGAAACTGCATCCAGGCCCTATGACAGACCTTATGACACACCACCGAAACTATGTGACCAGTCAGTAGCTTTGCCTGTCTCCAGTGGCCATAATGTATGTGAGACTAAAAGGACACTTTCGAGTCTCGCAGTCCCTGATGATATTGGAAATGGTGGCTGCGGTAACAACAGTTGCAGCAGAAGTGATCATGAGGAAGCTGAGAGCGACGAGGAGACTCCAAATACTACTACAAATCCACCAGAGAGTCCTGAAGATGAGGAAAAGAGCGGGAAAAAATCTGGAACTAGACGATCAGAAAAACCACCGTATTCATACATCGCCTTGATAGTCATGGCTATTCAGGCGTCTGCAACTAAACGATGCACGCTAAGCGAGATTTATCAGTTCCTTCAACAGCGTTTTCCGTTCTTCAGAGGAAAACTACCTAGGCTGGAAGAACTCAGTCAGGCACAACCTATCACTCAACGAGTGTTTCATAAAGCTTCCTAAAGGTATAGGACGCCCAGGCAAGGGTCACTTCTGGACAATTGATCCTGGTGCTGAATTTATGTTTGAAGAGGGCTCCTTCAGGCGAAGACCACGGGGGTTCCGCAGAAAAATGTCAGACTCTGAAGCCGTTTGGTTTTTTTTAATGGAATGGCAGGTGGTGGTCCAATAATTGGTCATTATGACTTCATGAGCCCGCACAACACAGTAATATCTTCCATGAACATGCCTTACGGCACGTCTGGTAGTCAGATGGCGCCTTGCGATCCTTATTCCCAGCGTTTAGTGGCAGGAAACCATATGCAACAGATGGGTATGGGCTCTTGCTACAACCCGTACAACAAATATGCCCAAAGTTCCTGCAATATGCCGGCAATGACGGATTTCCATGCACCAGTGAATAGTTTATCCAATATGACAGGGGGTTTACCAAACATTTCGACTTCCCAAGAGGTATCAGATAAACACAACACGCCGTCTTCCACAGTTTCAAGCTTCCATCACAATTTCGGTAGCTTAAATTCCTTAAATCATGGGGAGGAAGCTACAGGGTACAACCTTGACGGAATGGAGAACCTCAGCGCCTGTAATGGCTTCTCACCCCTACCATCTTCCACACCAAACATAACGTCAAGCTCGTTTGACCATGACGCTATAAGGTCCTCTATGAGAGGGCAGACTTCCAGAAGTACTCATTATTTACTAGATGCAAACAGATCAGAAAAACTTGCTAGAGATCCTTCCACAGTCGCAGAAGCATCAAATGCAACACCACCAACTGCAAGACACAAACATATAGCATCGTCCTTTAGCATAAGTCCTCCATCCGTTTCCACTGTAAACAAATGTGCCGTAAGTAATCCATCAACATACTCGACAAAAGATACTTTTTTGGGTCGAGATTTGCCCAGTCATTCACAGGATAAGAGCTTATATTCAAAAGAAGCAGCCAATGTACAAAGCAACATATTTTCCTCTATGTACTATGGTGACAAATATTCTGATTCCTTGCGCAACACCTCAGCGTACCATCGAGACCATCATGGTAAAATGTCAAGGGAATTTTCAACCGAATCTGGAGGTCCAGTGGAATACTTTCCAGCACATTACCAGTGGGGTGGGCAGATAGTTAGAGGTTGTTATTTGAATGGATTGAAGCAACAGCCGCTGTCACCGACGGGGAGTACTGGATCGCTAGAGAGTTCATCGCCACCTTCCAATAGCGACCAAAGTCCGTATCACTCAAACAACGGAAACGGAATAGCAGAAAGTATGGATCTATCTGGGACAGGTTAGTCTGAGTATGATTTGTTGATAGTTGTTTTTCTTCCTTAAGCATAATCTTTATTTCTCAGCCAAAAGATAGTGATAAGCATCATCACCCCCACCATCATCATCACCACACGACCATCACTACCATCATCATCAACTTCATCATCATTCCCACCATCGCCATTGTAGCAAAGTTAGATTTTGCTGGGGAGGTTATGATGGTATCCTAAAAAAATGAAATCTGTGTATGTATGAACCGTGTGAGGTCAAGCACATGTAGGCCCCTGACTCTATAAATGATGATGATGAATTATGTGCAGGGAACCTAACGCTACCTCCCTAGATCTCACACGGTCACTGTGTTGGCTCTAGTGAATGATGTATGATGTACCTAGTGTCTAGGGGAGAAATGAAATGATGGTACACAACACAAAACACTTTAAGTTAATATGAGGAAGTAAATAAAACCTGTGGTTAAGTTTTTCTTTAAATTAATTTTTTTTGTACAATTTATTTTGCCTGTCCAGTCATATCGTTTGGACAGATAAGAGATAAGAGATAACGGTCGTCATAGACAATAGCATTTCTGTAAGAGATAACGGTCGTCATAGACAATAGTATTTCTGTAAGAGATAACGGTCGTCATAGACAATAGTATTTCTGTAAGAGATAACGGTCGTCATAGACAATAGTATATCTGTAAGAGATAACGGTCGTCATAGACAATAGTATTTCTGTAAGAGATAACGGTCGTCATAGACAATAGTATTTCTGTAAGAGATAACGGTCGTCATAGAGAATAGTATTTCTGTAAGAGATAACGGTCGTCATAGACAATAGTACTTCTGTAAGAGATAACGGTCGTCATAGACAATAGTATTTCTGTAAGAGATAACGGTAGTCATAGACAATAGTATTTCTGTAAGAGATAACGGTCGTCATAGACAATAGAATTTCTGTAAGAGATAACGGTCGTCATAGACAATAGTACTTCTGTAAGAGATAACGGTCGTCATAGACAATAGTATTTCTGTAAGAGATAACGGTCGTCATAAACAATAGTATTTCTGTAAGAGATAACGGTCGTCATAGACAATAGTATTTCTGTAAGAGATAACGGTCGTCATAGACAATAGTATTTCTGTAAGAGATAACGGTCGTCATAGACAATAGTATTTCTGTAAGAGATAACGGTCGTCATAGACAATAGTATTTCTGTAAGAGATAACGGTCGTCATAGACAATAGTATTTCTGTAAGAGATAACGGTCGTCATAGACAATAGTATTTCTGTAAGAGATAACGTCGTCGTCGTCATAGACAATAGTATTTCTGTAAGAGATAACGGTCGTCATAGACAATAGTATTTCTGTAAGAGATAACGGTCGTCATAGACAATAGTATTTCTGTAAGAGATAACGGTCGTCATAGACAATAGCATTTCTGTAAGAGATAACGGTCGTCATAGACAATAGCATTTCTGTAAGAGATAACGGTCGTCATAGACAATAGCATTTCTGTAAGAGATAACGGTCGTCATAGACAATAGCATTTCTGTAAGAGATAACGGTCGTCATAGACAATAGCATTTCTGTAAGAGATAACGGTCGTCATAGACAATAGCATTTCTGTAAGAGATAACGGTCGTCATAGACAATAGCATTTCTGTAAGAGATAACGGTCGTCATAGACAATAGCATTTCTGTAAGAGATAACGGTCGTCATAGACAATAGCATTCCTGTAAGAGATAACGGTCGTCATAGACAATAGCATTTCTGTAAGAGATTACGGTCGTCATAGACAATAGCATTTCTTTAAGAGATAACGGTCGTCATAGACAATAGCATTTCTGTAAGAGATAACGGTCGTCATAGACAATAACATTTCTGTAAGAGATAACGGTCGTCATAGACAATAACATTTCTGTAAGAGATAACGGTCGTCATAGACAATAGCATTTCTGTAAGAGATAACGGTCGTCATAGACAATAGCATTTCTGTAATAGATAACGGTCGTCATAGACAATATTATTTCTGTAAGAGATAACGGTCGTCATAGACAATAGCATTTCTGTAAGAGATAACGGTCGTCATAGACAATAGTATTTCTGTAAGAGATAACGGTCGTCATAGACAATAGTATTTCTGTAAGAGAAAACGGTCGTCATAGACAATAGTATTTCTGTAAGAGATAACGGTCGTCATAGACAATAGTATTTCTGTAAGAGATAACGGTCGTCATAGACAAGATAACGGTCGTCATAGACAATAGTATTTCTGTAAGAGATAACGGTCGTCATAGACAATAGTATTTCTGTAAGAGATAACGGTCGTCATAGACAATAGTATTTCTGTAAGAGATAACGGTCGTCATAGACAATAGTATTTCTGTAAGAGATAACGGTCGTCATAGACAATAGCATTTCTGTAAGAGATAACGGTCGTCATAGACAATAGCATTTCTGTAAGAGATAACGGTCGTCATAGACAATAGCATTTCTGTAAGAGATAACGGTCGTCATAGACAATAGCATTTCTGCAAGAGATAACGGTCGTCATAGACAATAGCATTTCTGTAATAGATAACGGTCGTCATAGACAATAGCATTTCTGTAAGAGATAACGGTCGTCATAGACAATAGCATTTCTGTAAGAGATAACGGTCGTCATAGACAATAGTATTTCTGTAAGAGATAACGGTCGTCATAGACAATAGTATTTCTGTAAGAGATAACGGTCGTCATAGACAATAGTATTTCTGTAAGGATAACGGTCGTCATAGACAATAGTATTTCTGTAAGAGATAACGGTCGTCATAGACAATAGTATTTCTGTAAGAGATAACGGTCGTCATAGACAATAGTATATTTCTGTAAGAGATAACGGTCGTCATAGACAATAGTATTTCTGTAAGAGATAACGGTCGTCATAGACAATAGTATTTCTGTAAGAGATAACGGTCCGTCATAGACAATAGTATTTCTGTAAGAGATAACGGTCGTCATAGACAATAGTATTTCTGTAAGAGATAACGGTCGTCATAGACAATAGTATTTCTGTAAGAGATAACGGTCGTCATAGACAATAGTATTTCTGTAAGAGATAACGGTCGTCATAGACAATAGTATTTCTGTAAGAGATAACGGTCGTCATAGACAATAGTATTTCTGTAAGAGATAACGGTCGTCATAGACAATAGTATTTCTGTAAGAGATAACGGTCGTCATAGACAATAGTATTTCTGTAAGAGATAACGGTCGTGACATAGACAATAGTATTTCTGTAAGAGATAACGGTCGTCATAGACAATAGTATTTCTGTAAGAGATAACGGTCGTCATAGACAATAGTATTTCTGTAAGAGATAACGGTCGTCATAGACAATAGTATTTCTGTAAGAGATAACGGTCGTCATAGACAATAGTATTTCTGTAAGAGATAACGGTCGTCATAGACAATAGTATTTCTGTAAGAGATAACGGTCGTCATAGACAATAGTATTTCTGTAAGAGATAACGGTCGTCATAGACAATAGTATTTCTGTAAGAGATAACGGTCGTCATAGACAATAGTATTTCTGTAAGAGATAACGGTCGTCATAGACAATAGTATTTCTGTAAGAGATAACGAACGGTCGTCATAGACAATAGTATTTCTGTAAGAGATAACGGTCGTCATAGACAATAGTATTTCTGTGAGAGATAACGGTCGTCATTTTCTGTAAGAGATAACGGTCGTCATAGACAATAGTATTTCTGTAAGAGATAACGGTCGTCATAGACAATAGTATTTCTGTAAGCGATAACCGACGTCCTAGACAAAAGTATTTCTGTAAGAGATAACGGTCGGTCATAGACAATAGTATTTCTGTAAGAGATAACGGTCGTCATAGACAATAGTATTTCTGTAAGAGATAACGGTCGTCATAGACAATAGTATTTCTGTAAGAGGATAACGGTCGTCATAGACAATAGTATTTCTGTAAGAGATAACGGTCGTCATAGACAATAGTATTTCTGTAAGAGATAACGGACAATAGTAATTTTCGTCATAGACAATAGTATTTCTGTAAGATATAACGGTCGTCATAGACAATAGTATTTCTGTAAGAGATAACGGTCGTCATAGACAATAGATATTTTCTGTAAGAGATAACGTCGTCATAGACAATAGTAATTTCTGTAAGAGATAACGGTCGTCATAGACAATAGTATTTCTGTAAGAGATAACGGTCGTCATAGACAATAGTATTTCTGTAAGAGATAACGGTCGTCATAGACAATAGTATTTCTGTAAAGATAACGGTCGTCATAGACAATTAACGATTAACGTCGTCATAGACAATAGTAATTTCTGTAAGAGATAACGGTCGTCATAGACAATAGTATTTCCTGTAAGAGATAACGGTCGTCATAGACAATAGTATTTCTGTAAGAGATAACGGTCGTCATAGACAATAGTATTTCTGTAAGAGATAACGTCGTCATAGACAATAGTATTTCTGTAAGAGATAACGGTCGTCATAGACAATAGTATTTCTGTAAGAGATAACGGTCGTCATAGACAATAGTATTTCTGTAAGAGATAACGGTCGTCATAGACAATAGTATTTTTCTGTAAGAGATAACGGTCGTCATAGACAATAGTATTTCTGTAAGAGATAACGGTCGTCATAGACAATAGTATTTCTGTAAGAGATAAACGGTCGTCATAGACAATTAGTATTTCTGTAAGAGATAACGGTCGTCATAGACAATAGTATATTCTGTAAGAGTAACGGTCGTCATAGACAATTAGTATTTCTGTAAGAGATAACGGTCGTCTTTAGACAATAGTATTTCTGTAAGAGATAACGGTCGTCATTAGACAATAGTATTTCTGTAAGAGATAACGGTCGTCATAGACAATAGTATTTCTGTAAGAGTAAGATAGGACAAAGTACTGTAAGAGATAACGGTCGTCATAGACAATAGTATTTCTGTATAGAGATAACGGTCGTCATAGACAATATTTCTGTAAGAGATAACGGTCGTCTAGCCATTTCTGTAGAGAGACAAATAAAATTTCAGTAAGAGATACCGGTCGTCATAGACAATAGTATTTCTGTAAGAGATAAAACGGTCGTCCCCCAT
>JAMPIV010003027.1:0-88951 GCA_024509875.1 Oreohelix idahoensis
ACGTTATGTGTCTAGGGTATGTGAAGTATGAATGAAGTGTTAATTCACAACAACATACAGATCAAACGCAATATAATGTAATCCACTACTCTTGACAACACTGTGACACTCACATACATATAACACTCTATGAGAATATCTTAAAGGAGGCACTGATAACTTTCAAATAACAAAATGTATTCATTACTGGCATGAATGAATATGTGTCCTGATTCAACTACAAGGGAACCAGGAATCACAATCAATTTAAATTACAAGTTATGTACAGAATGTATTTAATATGAATATTGTAGTGACATATATTATTACAAATGTTTCTATGTGTGTCATTTTGTGTATAGTATAAAATGAGGTAATACTGGTTTTGTTTTGTTCAAGCTCTGTTGGTATTTGTCATCATGACTTCAATAGTTTGTCTTTAGGGACCAGTATTGGAGATGTTCACAGTTCCTGATTTTAAGACAAGTAAATTCCCCTCTTAATATTAATTTTAAAAAGTCAGTTCAAGATGAGGGGACATAATGTTGAGCTCAGCTGGCCAACTCTGCTTATCTTGAGTGATGGCGGCATGAAAGGACTCCTCTGCTCGAATTCTCCTCTGGGCTCAGGAGACACCTCACTGATAGCTAAAAAGACCAAGGAGTATGCTGTCCGACTCTGGATTCAGCAAATCTCTGACCAGGTGCTGCTCAGTACCATCAAGACCACTGTCCCTGAAATCAAGAAGGATGTACCTTCTACTTCATAACTAATTTATATTCTCTTTTACACTGATCACAATACATCACAAACATTGCGTTCAGAGCGTTAGGCCAACAGTCAGCTTCATCTGAAATACTTTATACCAGTATTACCCTTCTTAATGGTTACTACGCCTCTGCACTTCCAGCATTATTTCTTTCTAGTCAATCATCCAGGTGTCAGTGTACTGTTTGGCCATTCCATGCCGTTTTACTTCTCTCCGACACCCTCTGTTCAGGCTGGAGCATTTTAGGCTTTACCTCACGTTTGCCACTGAACTACACATATATATACAGGCATAAATCAACAATTCACATTCAATTTTCATTAAAAGATATTAAATGGTTCAAGCTTACCACAATTCATACGAATAACACAGATACGTTGATTAGCAATGAATTCTGGCACAAACTGGCACAAATTTCCATCTGCTTATCTTCCAGGCGTTTATTTAGTAAAATATAAGCTGGCTTCAACGCACTGATGCTTTATCAAGTGTATTTAAACAAGTGGTTTCGAACTAACGCTCCCAAGTGTGTATATCAGCGAGACTGGCCAATGAGCCACGTTTCGACAAGTGTTTGAAAAAATGTTATCTTTTCCCGTCTCCCCTAACAACCAAGATAGTATTTATAGCCCGACCAATCGTGGTTAGGCTTTCATTTGTTGCGCTCCAATCAATTTGAAGTTTACATGGTAGGCTATTTCTGTAACGTAAATTTTTTTCAAACACGTTAAAAAAAAATCTTATGAGCAGAAATGATTTTATGCTGTCAGGCACCCCCAATATTTTATTTTGGGTATAATTTATTAATTCCTGGACTATTTGCGTAACGTTTTTACATATTATTTGTCAGCAAGCCCTAAGGAACCCAAAAATACTAATTTAAAGGAGCTACGTGGCTGCGTTCAAAATATGCAATTTCTTCTACCTCCTGTTTCGAAGATGTGCTGTCTGGGTACTGTTATGTGTTCAAACGTAAACCCATCTAATGTTGTCTTTTCTAATAAGAGTTTGTTATGATTTATAAACCTAACTCTGGGAAAGGGTAGTGTATTTTATCACTGTCCGTCTGAAAAAGTTAGTGCTTGTAGACTTACACGCGTGATGCCAGCATTTGTATATCGCGCGTCGCGTGTTGCATGCGTTCCTGATTTTCAGCCCTCCCCTCTCGCTATCCTTTTGTCCATCTGTTCGTTCGTTTTGGTAACGTAATGTAATTAATGTTAGGATTAATTTAGGTCATTACGCAGTACGTCTTAATGTTTTTCTTAGAAATGCAGCACACGTTTCATTGAAGAAGGCGGGTAATAATACAGTAAGCTTTTATATCAACGTGAAAGCGTTACAATTTGCAGACGAAGCAGAAAACAAGGGGGATTTTGAGTACATTCTTTGTGACAGCACTGTTATTTTACCATTGCTCTTCTCTTTATTAATTTTATTTGTTAGGATTCTTTAGTGTCCTATTAAGACGTTCAAACCAATCCATTGGACATTGGATGATAAATACTACTGAGAGACCTTTTTAATGTCCAGAGTAGCCATCACCTGAGGACATAGTGTCCGATATCAATTGAGTTGCCGTGGATCTGATAGTATTTCTCCGGGAAATCCCAGCCGAGAAAATATGAGCCCAAGAGCATCTGCGATATCGACAGTTGATATGCTTTTTTTAAGAGGAATAGCTCTGGCCAACGAGGTGCACATGTCAACGCAAGTAAGGATAAAATTGATGTCCTCTGGCTTGACTTAAATCTTAAACGGGCCAATAATGTCTATTGCCATTTTCTGAAACTGGCCGAATAGGAATATCTGCCGCCTGAATAGGTGCAGCATGTCTTGGACCTCCTAGGACTTGACCTCTTGGCAAATTTTGCAAGACCGGCTAAATAAATTCGTATGTCTTTGTTCACGAATGGGTCAAAAGAAAGGGACGCAAGGGACTCTAGTCTTAGTTCTGAAAAAACCCATATTGTACCAGCACACTGAGAATCGTGTGCATGTTGAAGGAAGAATTAAGGCTCTCCATACACTCTTAGAGCACAAGAAATTTGCGAATGCTTAGACTTGTCCGAGTGATTTGTACCATTCGTACCAATATATCCATTCATTCATAATGAATATTACGATCTGTGATTGTATTCTGATTAGGATCACCTTTCTTTGCGAGAAGAAAGAATTTCCTCAAAGAAGGATCCTCTTTCTTGTCGTTTAAACAAACGTGTCATGCGAAATCACCAAGTGATCATCTTGGCTATCAACTCCATTACATATCATACAGCTATGAAGTTGGAGGGATAAGAGCTTGGGCTCTGTTAACACTGCATTGACCGCTTGGATATTTTGTTCCTCCCAAATAGGACCATTTGTTGCGGGGTGCATTTCTTAATCCCATGAATACGACCCAATTATAAAGATCCGAAATAGGATTAGGAAGAAGACAACGCGTGGGACATGTCCTGTAAAAGAAAGGAAGTGTCAATGCTAATGATAGATGCAGTAGGATATTTTCCATCGGGTACCACCAAACGTAACACATTTGACCACCTTTCCCGAGTTAACAGCGAGTAATCTATCAGAGAGACTACCTGCTCGCCTAACCCCCGACAGCTAGAATGCAACCAGAATAAAAAAAGCAGCACTGATACTAGCCTATCATTCACTAGACCTTTATGCAAGATGAGAGATCCTCTCCCATCATGCGCAACTGTAGGCAGGTATAGAGCGGAAGAGGGTGACCATACAAACTTAAGGTAGATACAGACGATGGCTCGAACAATGTTGAGCATTGGGGGCATTCAGGTTGCTCTCCCAAAATCGAAAGCACAACCAGTGATAGCATTAGAGTTCCCACTATCATTTACTTGATTTGATGTACAGGCTCCATTTAAACATTCTTGTTGTGCAGAGTTTGCCTGTTGGAAAGCTTTCCTTTTGTGTTATATCTAGGTCTACCGCGATTATCATTTCCCTGTAATTGTTATCATATTGTCTATTGTAATTACATTCCGGTTTGAATCCCGGTTTGTATATCACCATCGTCATATTCGTGACTGTCTCGAAATGGTTATCCCGAGCAGAAAAGCTTTGCGTAGTTTTTTTATTGTGATAACCTTTGCGAAAGTGTTCTAAAAAATAATTACCACCAAAAATTACGAGAACTCCCATCCTCGTCTCCAGTTCTTAGAAGAAGAACCATCATATGTTGTTAATTACTCTGCTTATGAGTGTAATTCTGATTTCCTTTTCCTATTCCAGTTTTGTTGAGCACCCTGAAATTTCTTATTGAAAATTAAGGCCATATGAGGGCTGCCGAAGCAACTGGCATAGCATACCTTCTTTCACTTTAGAATTGCTAACTGTAGCATGGGGATGCGCGGTGGCATACTGACAACAGTATTCCTCCATATCTTTTAAGTTTTTAGGCTAACGCTCATGGGAGAAATGGCAAGGAAAGAACCATTAACAGATGACAAAACTTTGTCTCTAAGTAATAAAGTCCATTAGAACCTTCATATGTTTTCTCAGTTTGAGACCAACTCAACCCATCGTGTAAATGTACGACGGTATCTTTGTAAAACAAAATCAGAGAAATCTACTCCAATTTCTGGCAACATTGTACCCTAAAAACGAGACGATATCTTCTTCTTTTTAGTTGATTTATTTTTTTTATAATGCTGCTCTGACAACATCAATAATTAGTTCTATTATGCTCTTCTATTTGTCAATAAGAGTAGTCACTAGTTTCACCTGTAAAAAATTCCATCAGTTGTTCAACATAGTTTTCCATTTTTATTTTATGCATACCACATACAAATTCGAATCTATCAAGATAATCAATTATAGTCGTCCTTTAAAGGATTGAAATGAGGCAATTATTGATCTTACTAGACCTCTCCTTTGTTGTATCCCGAAGTTACTTGATGAGCACCCATATTTGTTACTTTCAATTTCTCTAATTCCAAAGTCGCAAGTCTTTCCTCATGATCCATTTTCTGTTTCCTTTTTCTTCGGCTTGAAGTTTTCCTTTCTTCTGCTTGAAGTTTTCTATTTCCTCAGGCAGCAGCTTGAAATTTTCTTTCCTCAGCTTGCATTTGCAACCTTAAATTCACAGCATCTATCTTCTTTGTTCACAGCTTGCATCTGCAATTCTTAAATCCTCAGCATTTATCTTCCTTTGCTCAGTTTCCGCTTTCAATTTATTTTCCTCTTTTTGTCTCTTTTCTTCTGACTTCGATGCTATGGCGTATTGAGCAGTTGCAAATTCTTCTAACTTGTCACCTGTCTCCCCAAGGACTTTCCCCTGTTCACAATGGGAAGAAGTCTAGTGTTTAGACATTCTATCTAATGAGGATCAGTAACCTGAAAAATAATTAAATTAAATTACCTTATGCTTATCCCACTTTAATGGGAGACAAGTCTTCAATGTTAGACTTGTTATACTCTCTTTCAGTTTATTTCACTCTCTTTGAGAGTCAAGTTCTTAATCAAAGACCTTGTATGGTTACCTTTATTTCTTTATAACAATTTTCTATCAATACTCCCAATATGAATAGTGTATCATAATTTATAACGACGATAACAATACATGTACCAAGTATATGTATGAAGACTGTGTATGACAATAATAAATACAAAAGACAAGGATACAGAACAACAACAACCGAAAACGTTCACAGAAGTCAAATAACAATACAGCGAAACTAAGGAAAAATGTTACAAAAATGTGTATAAGATGACTGCGAAAAAGTAACAACACAAGGACAAATGGAACACTGTTATAAACAAAAATGTTTAAAGAAAAATAAACCAAAGGAAGGAGAGACGAACAGATACAAACAACAACAAATCGAAAATCAAAGAATGAGGAAAAATAACGAAAACAACACTAACTCATGTCGTCACAGCTAAACGTAAACAGCAACAATTGTCGATAGCAAATTCCAATTAAGGAAATTTGCAGTCCCTAAGTCCTTAACAACACTCCTCTCAATAGATGACCTCTATTACGTGGTATTTTATCTAAAGGAGTCACCCTTATCCAACCAGCCCGCTGAAAACAACAACAGAAAATAATACACCACAATTACATATCAAATAAACATATAACATTGAACATAATAGAATGTGCAAACTGCAAACAAATTTTAGTTACAAATTACAATACAATTAACTCTCTTGTTCTTCTGTCAACACTGGAGTTTAATGTCCAAGCGCGCACTGAGTTGTTCGATCCACAATAACATGTAGTGGTCTCCAGGGAACATAATGTCACTATGGACCTTCTCGATGAATAGTTGAGACTTGACCAAAAGTTCGTAGACGGTACTGTTTTACAAAAAAAATTTGACCTCGAACTATGTGACTTGAATGTACAGATGTTGAAAAGTCTGTTGCCTGAAACGGTAAACAAACCAGCGGTAAACTGTTTACAAAAGACTTGACTTGTGTGCAGCTGTAACGTGTAAACAACCATCGGTACTGTTTACAAAAAGAATCGACTTGTGTGCAGACTGTGGTCCACGTAGCAATATTGCCTAGATGCCAACACATGTTTATGTGGGTCAACAGTCAAAGACCTAATTCTGCTGTCCTGTGTAGCCAAAACTTGAAAATGTATCGTACTACGGATGTGTGTTATCATCAAATGTAAACCTCAATCGTTCCCATCTGTAACATCAACCAAAATTGAAGCAGTAAAGCCCACGGACTTGGCCTACCAGAAATGTTACTTGATTTTTCTTGCTCCATTAGCTGTTTGTTTCTGCGTGTTGCATATGTTGATGAAGAGACATGGGTGTACAGAGACGCGAATGTGTTTAGGCTCATATGTAGTGTACAAACACCCAGTCACACTCGTACTACAGTCAATGATGGTTGGAACTACTTGTGATGGTTCATACATTTATTAACAGGACTAATATGTAGAATCACACAGTAACAGTCTATGTAAACTACTTCATGTATATCATTTCAATTGAAATCGCTTGGTACATATCATCATTCCGGCTGGTGAACAATTCATATATGTATGCATGTCAATAGTGTTATGTTCTTTTTCATGTACTGTTCATAATGCCGCTTTTGGTATATCTGACTGAACGAGTGTCAGATACCTTCATAACTCCGTCAATACAAAAGACCGAACGCAGCCCTTCACTCAAATAATCCTATTACTAGGGCCGTCCATACACCTTGGCATAACACCGCAATATCCCAATCCTGTCGGTACATGCCGTAGAATAGTTGCCATTACACAGACCTGACGATGACGTCAGCTGTGCATTCTTCATTAAGCAGGTTGCATGAATTATGCTTTAATGCTTGTGTAGATATACCGCCAACCTGCAGTTTCCACCATATATAACTTCATCACTGGACTTCTGATCATATAAGACAAATAGTCTTGAATAGCTACCTTGAGCACAAATATAAGTTCTGCTTTACAGGAATCGTGAACTGTTCTCACAGCTAGGTAAGCCTTTACCAAATTCTGTCACCGAATACATAATAATGGCAAAGTCGGTGTTACATTGAAACGAATCCTCAAAACACAATACTAACACTGTCGTCCTTCCTGACGCACAGAGAATCAATGGGGAAAACTGACAACGCAGTCACTTCGAAGATTTTCCTCCCCAGAGTACAATGGACATACATCGTCCCACAGAAGCCAGATCGCAACTCAACAAGACGGAAGTCTAATTTCGCGCTCTCCACTGCGCATCGCATATAGCCCAGAACTGTATTACCTTTGATCCAAAAGGTCAAACACAATGAATGAACAAACAAGGGAGATAACCCCTAATCAACCTGACACAGCAAAGTCAAGACATAGTTACTAAACTTTGACCAGGGTGAAAAACCTACAACCAATAGATCGATGTTTGAAACTCCATCAAAAATGACCGCAACAATGACCTAAACAGTACTCCATTACACAATAAAGCCTGCACACACTGCAGCAATAATAATCTTCATATGGCCTAAACAGTACTCCATTACACAATAAAGCCTGCTCACACGGCAGCTATAATAATCTTCATATGGCCTAAACAATACTCCATTACACAATAAAGCCTGCTCACCCGGCAGCTATAATAATCTTCATATGGCCTAAACAATACTCCATTACACAATAAAGCCTGCTCACCCGGATGCTATAATAATCTTCATAAGCCCTAAACAGTACTCCATTACACAATAAAGCCTGCACACACTGCAGCTATAATAATCTTCATATGGCCTAAACAGTACTTCATTACACAATAAAGCCTGCTCACCCGGCAGCAATAATAATCTTCATATGGCCTAAACAGTACTCCATTACACAATAAAGCCTGCTCACACGGCAGCTATAATAATCTTCATATGGCCTAAACAATACTCCATTACACAATAAAGCCTGCTCACCCGGCAGCTATAATTATCTTCATATGGCCTAAACAATACTCCATTACACAATAAAGCCTGCTCACCCGGCAGCTATAATAATCTTCATATGGCCTAAACAGTACTCCATTACACAATAAAGCCTGCTCACACGGCAGCTATAATAATCTTCATAAGGCCTAAACAGTACTCCATTACACAATAAAGCCTGCTCACCCGGCAGCTATAATAATCTTCATATGGCCTAAACAGTACTCCATTACACAATAAAGCCTGCTCACACGGCATCTATAATAATCTTCATAAGGCCTAATAAATCTTTACTTTAGTTTATCACATAGGCTGTACACCCAGCGAAATATATAAGTCGACATGTTCTTAAGCACTACGTAGGCATACACTATCCAAAAACCACTGGGACTCGACCTACACGGTCCACGCCCAAAACACAACTCCTCTAATCACACACTAGTCCCGCCAAAAATCCACGTCACGAGACTCGGCTGTTTTGAACACCGCTCTCAATAATATATGCAGACTAGCTGCGAGCTATTCACATGGCTCAAAACAGTACAGAATAAATACATCTCTACATTTGAGATTAAACAGCGTTCACACGCTTATCTGTACCCTGCCACTCCAAAAATAGGAAAAGATAATTCTATCATAAAGTCAAACATGGGTCCGCTTAATCAAGCGTTGCAACTCGAAATTTAACTTGTCCAAAAAATTCTAAAGATTACTTCCCTTCCATAAAATCCACTTGCAACAATAACACCTTATCGAAATCAATAATGGAAAGAACAGTTAAAGTCTATCATGCACGAGGAGGACAGAGCTATACGTGTAAAGATAACAATAAGAGATGAAATGGAAAGAATACATCACAGTGCTCCATCAAGACTAGACGTATAAGACGACGGAGATCCATTGCAGGTGACCTTCGATGTGGAGATGGCAGCTGATGATGATGATGTCTTAAGAAAATGTCCACCTTCCTATAGTCCAAATTGTGTTTCACTATGATGTTTGCTCAATGTTGCTAAGGCACGACACTTTCTGTGTAAAAGTCGTTCAATTATTCATTACTTTTCAGACGCACACGGATCATATGCCTTCAACAAACACATGGAACATATGCCTTCAACAAACACATGGAACATATGCCTTCAACAAACACACGGAACATATGCCTTCAACAAACACATGTCAAGTCATTCAAAGTATTTCCAAGTAGTCCGTATGATTTCAATTTCAGTCTCCAGTTTCTTCTCCATGTGATTTTTACTCTATCTTCACTTCTTTTACCATAGGGTTTCAGAATAAAGACTGCCTTGTAATACTACCAATAGGTTCCCTCAATGTGTGTCTGATTCATCACCAGCGTTTTCTTCGCATAATTTGTTCCATTGGCACTTGTCTGGTTCTTGTCATCAGTTCTACATCGGTGGTCTCGTCATACCATTTCAATCAATCGTTTCTACACATGCATCCATTTATGAAAGTCTGTAACTTGTTGACTGTCGTTTGCGTTGTTTTCTTTGCTTCAGAGCCGTAAAATAACCTTCACAACGCCCTTCGATTTTATTAAGGCTCAGTAGTCAGTTACTAATAAGAGAATTTAACGCCTGCATTCTATTGCAGCGTTGTCAAACACTTAAGCCCTGACGAGGGTAACTACAATCTATCTGCTAGCAAGATTGAGCTGTGAGAAGAACTACTGTTTCACATACGAACAAGTCAGACTCCGATCTCAACACATCAACTAAAACATAATCGTGTATCTAAAGTGATCTTTTTCCTTGAAGTTAACATAAAGAACAGTAGCTTACACGTAACGCGGTGTATTTTATTGCGCGCGTGTCCGGTGCAGGTAGACTTTATTTGCCAGCTCGCAGTAGCTTCACGCCTCGCTGGCTCCTTGCACGTGTGTCAATATCAGTCCCTGGTCGTGATGTGCTGTGGAACAACCGCAATGGGCTATGGAACTCGGGACAGTAATTTGTTTTCAACATAAGGGTTACTTTCAAAATTGCCTCCAGCTGGCGGAAAATTGTGGATTTTAAAACTGCAACCAAGGTGGGGTGGGTTCAATTTTCTACACAAGACAACAGGAGGCTGACACTTGAGAGTTATGACCCAGGTGGCCCCCAACCCCCCCCCCCCCCCCCTTTTTTTTAGAGTGTAAAGGAGAGTAAGGGCCAAAACACTTGATCTACGAGGGACCACTTCTGATGTTCAGATTGTCTCCTGTTGTATCGCTCTGTATAGAGTTTCCTATAATCTCATCTTTAAAGTTTTCCACCGCTCTATAGGAAGTAGATCGTACGGCCGAGATAAAAGTGACATGTATGCTGCAATTATTCTAAATTCCAGATACTCTAAAACCTGAAAACAAACATTATTTTATCCAAGTAGATCCTTACAGGGCTCAGTGTTTCTAAAGAAGATCCCCCTAGTCAAAGGTCGTGTCAACAAGCTAAAAGTTCATAGTTAAAGAAAGATTGGTTTACAGCCGAGAGACTCCAGCACTCACTTTTATTTCAATGCTTTTCTTGCTCTCGTAACTAATCCATTCATCTTGGTGAACAAGGTAAGAATTCTTCTGGTTATCGTCGAAATATGTCTTCGTTGATTTATCGGAGAAAAGTTCACATATCTTTAAAATAGAAATAATAGAATAATAATGAATTTTATATACTGTCGGCATTATAACAGTAGGCAAGATTGACACAGAACACTAACAATAATCATAATTCACAAGGATTATTTATTTAACGTTTTACTATGTCGCCTGCCTTGATATTGAATGGAAATATGATCACATATGTGTATATCGTCATCATCATTATGGAGCATGAAGTCATCATTGGAAAGGGTCCCATTGCAAAAAGGCCTAGATCAAGCATTCACAAACTCTCGCTGACTGGTTTCTATGATAATTTGTTTGACATGATGATGTTGCCAGCCACTTGTATAACCTCATATTTGAAGGACTAGTCATGAAGGACTAATAGTCCTATTATATCCTTGTCTCCTCATTAACCGCCAGCTAATACACTGGACATACAAGGGGATTGACTTAAGTCTTGGGCCTGACCATGAAGGAGTCACAGGAGGAAGATGAAACTTGACACATTTAAAGTTCATCATATTTGCACTGAGTGTGTGAAGTACGCTTTTGTTTCTTCAATGGGTTTTCCCGCTACGGTGCACGGCGCAATGTACCCTATTGACCGGATCTGCAGCTCCAAAGATTTGACAAAACAATGGAAAAGAAGGAGGCCAGAGCTGTGATAAAATTACTGATGTTTCAGTGAAAAACACCTACATAAATACACAGGGAGATGGAACCAGTGTTTCGTGAGTCTTGTCCTTCATATACTTCGGTGTCAACAGTTTAAGTGCGGCCGCTCAAATGTTGCTGATCTGCCAAGATCTGGTAGACCAGCCTCAGAGTGCAATGATGAACATGCAACAAGAGTGAAGAAAATCATTGACCAGGATCAAAAAATGACAATTGTGGAGATAGCTAGTAGAGTAAAACTAAATGAAAGAACAGTTTATAGAATTTTACACAATAGACTGAACATGAGAAAAGTGTGTGCACGCTAGGTTCCGCGACTGTTGACACGTTAACAGAAGCAAACAAGGGTAAATTGCTGTCAACAGTTGCTCAAATAGTGTCAGTCAAAAAAATTTTAGACCATGGTGACAGTAGATGAGACTTGGGTACACCATTATGACCCCGAATCCAAAATTGCCAGCATGCAATGGAAAACCCCGGGCTCCCCAACACCTGTCAAGCCGAGAGCGCAGAAATCTGCAGGAAAGGTGATGCTGACTGTTTTTTGGGACGGCAAAGGTGTCCTTTTGAAAGATTATCTGCCTCGTGGCAACACAGTTAATGGACAGTACTATGCAGATCTTCTCACCAAACTAAGAAAGGTTGTGACCAGGAAACGAGGGATAACGTGCACTCAAAATCTTCCTTTGCTTTAAGACAACGCACCCTCTCACAAAGCACGGCTTCTGCAGCTAGCAGCCAACGATTTGAATATTGAAATTCTTCCACACCCACCATATTCTCCAGATTTGGCTCCATTAGACTTTTTTCTATTCCCAAATCTTAAAAAACAGCAAAACGGAAATCATTTTGACAGCGATGAAGAGGTTATACTGGCATGTGATGACTGGTTTAGATTGAAAAATAGGGTGCTCTACTCCCAAGGTCTTTTCAAGGTCAAGCAGAGATGGCAGAAGTGTGTCAATTCAGACGGTGGCTATATTGAAAAGGAATAAACACTATACAAAATTTCAGCTCTCTGTGACATGTCCTTCATGGTCAGGCCCAAGACTTATGTCAATCCCCTTGTATGTAATATATTTACTTACTGTCGCGGGTTGCCTCCCTCGCTCTGTAGTAGTGGTTTAACAATGGTCAAATTCTGACTAAAAGGATGAGTGTTTTGACAGGTATCAACCTTCGCCCAAGATTACGCTTGGCAGAGATATGCATAGAAAAAAGATGCTTTTATTTCAGTGAGTCTCACAGGAATTTTACATAACGGCAAGTCTAACAACTAATATCATGATTAAGCTATAAGACAACTGTTTTAACTCTCTATAACTGATTACTCTCCTCCTGGGCGATAAATCTGTGAGAAAAGCGTTTTCAATCATATTTTAGGAACACACACCCCCCCCCCACCCCAACACCCCCCCCAACAACACCCCCCCAAAAACCAAAACCCCCAAATACAAAACCCCCCCCACCCCCCCAACCCCCCCCACCACCACCCCCCCCCCCCCCTCCCGTTTCCTCCCAGCTGATTGTGATTATATTAATGTTATAGATATTTAAGTGTATTCCCCAAAAAGGAGTCAAGCGGCTGTAAATTCACTTTCTAGTGATTAACTCAACTCTATATTTATATTTGCTTATGATTAATAATGATTTATTTGTTTAACAGAGTCAAATGTTTTTTTAAAAAATTAGTTTTATCAAAACAAAACCGGTAAACCTGTCTTCATCGGAAGATCTTAAATCAGGTGGATAAGAAAATTACGGTATCCATTTGTAGTGCCAATATTGTACTATATCTACCGGAGTGGGCCACTTTATCTACCGGTGTGGGCCAGTTGGAGTCTTGTTCATTCACTGTTGGTTCCCAAGAGGAGTTTTGATTGTTCTTTCTCTGCAGAAATCGGATACTTTGGCAGAAGAACTTCCTTTCCTGCAAGGTCGCGGTAACTACTGATGTTGCCTAGTATTTTTACGACCCGTCTGATGCAGGTGAGAATCGTCGACTGCCTGCAACGTGTCCCAAAAATTAATAATAAACACACTTTTGAGCATCGCGACACCCGAATTAGATGTTAGGCAACCTCCACCATTTCATCTTCCTCAGATGTTTCCCCGTTAATCCTGAGCATTAAATTTAAATCAATCGAATCGGATGAAGAGTTTTTGGAGAGCGGAATGCGACACATATATTCTATACATATATAAATATACATAAAAAACGTATTAAAAAGTTGGTATAATAAATATAAATATTATCATCATCCACTTTCTGCTCCCTATGGAGCCTGAAGCTACCTCTGCTATTGGTTTCTTGTGGGGAAACTCGCACACAGCAGTCAAATCAGCTCTTGCAAAGGTGGGTTTTGTGGCAAGTTCTTTTATATGATAACGCTGCCACCTCCACGTGCAACTCTTCATCCAAAAGTAATTTAGCAAATATAAATATTAAAAAATGTACATATTACAACTTACTCCAAATTTGGTCGAATTTATAGACGATGTCTAGAAAAGGCAGTATATTACTGCAACTAGTTTAAGGTGCAATTATTCCTCAGATAGATGGAGTTTCAGCGTACTGAATCCTACTCACGCTTGAGCTTCCAGTATTATTATGAGAGTTTTACACTATCTAATTTTAGCAGCTACTCCTAATTATGTGGCCGGTCCTATAAGGAATCCTGTTTACGAGCTCTTATTAAGGCTGTCTGAGATCTCCTATGATGAGATAGGAAAAGGCAGTGAGTAAGTCTTAATATGCTTTAGATTTTAAACTGACTTTTTCCTCCCACACACATGGCTCTTCGTAAGGTTCTATTTGGGGAAAATACGATCATAAGTAAGTCTAAGTTAGCACTCAAATATCGAACCAACCACAAGTAGAGCGTCTGATCTTAATAGAGGACTTCCGTCAGTCTCATCTGAGCATTACGCGTGACAAGCAAAAGTATTGCCCTTACATGTTATTTTCAACACGTTATTTTCAAAATTATTATATCACCAACCTTTTCTAATTATTACGAGTACTTCTCATCATCATCTCTCTTCCCAAGGTTCTTGCACTATACAATGTAGTCTTGTTTCATATTACAATGAGTTTCAAAATTAAGACATTATCTTAAAATGTCATCTTTTGTCCAGATTGAAAAACCGAGACAACATTGTCTTGTTGCAATTTTCTGCAAATCATATCCATGAATTAAACAGTCGTTATCTTCATTCTCCGACTCAAATTTAAGTTTGTCGCCATTTGCCGGCCGGTGCAACATTAGTCTGTCTGGCTTGAACGACACGGATGTCGCTTAATGTAGACTTAAGCCGCTTACACACGAGCGTTTCTTGACGCGCGTTTCTCACGCGTGATGAATGAAGGAGTAAGGGATTTACAGGCTGCTCAGCCGAGCGAGACTGTCTGTAAATCCGTACTCTTTCATTCGTCACGCGTGAGAAACGCGCGTCAAGAAACGCTCGTGTGTAAACGGCCTTAATCCATCTATTGATGGCGATTAACCAAACTACTCAACGTGGCTACAAAATAGGTCAAACGGTCATACATACATACACGTGAAGCCAGTCCTATTTTAAGGCTCGCAAGCTTCAACAACCAAGACGTTACAGACTTTCAAAAATGTGTTCTAGCTTAGAAAAGAAGGATTGTTATGGCATGACAAGACCCCCAATGTGGAACTAATGACAAAAACCAGGCAAGTGCCAGTAGAATAGGAGATGACAAGAAGATACTGGCGATGGATGGGACACATTAATTTTGTGCTTCCATTATGGTCTTCCTCATAGTGTTTATATATCCAAAATTTGTTATCCTTCTGACTTTGACAGCATTCAATACTTGTAATTGTATACGCATCTTTTCTATTAATTATTTATTGGGTTTCTTCTCTGTCCGTGAGATCCGCCCCATTCTTCTATATATCCATAGCTCGATGCCTTGTTCTGCCTGCTCATTTTACGTCTTCTACATCATACAGTAATGAAGAGTGTACATAATAATTGATAGCTCATGTTAAAGTCTAGCTAAGTTATTTTAACCAGGCCTTAGCAACAATAATTCTAACCACAATATCAAACCACCTTAACAAATTTTGTGTGAAGAAAAACTTCACATTTTTCAATTCACCAACTTCACTTATTTATTTACTCGTGCTAAACAATAATTGAAAATTAAATTTCTTATATGTATTTACAAATTAATAGTTGATTTAATTATTACAGCTAGAAGTGCACACGTGTGAATCAGGTATCTTAAATACATAACGCAACAGAGCTACTAAAGTAATATATTACTAATAATTCAGTTGATGGCTCAGAAATGAGCAAATATATCTTTCTCTTCATGGAAGGGGCTGGCAGATACAAAGTTCACGCCCGCTGTGAGAAAATCAGCGCTGTACTTGATTTCTGACAAAAATCCTATGAAGACTCCCTAAGCTAGAATACCATCATTCTATTTACAACTTTGCCAAGAGTAATCTTGAGCGAAGGTAGATACCTTTAAAGGTCCTCATTGTATACTCTAAATAGTGACCATTGTTGGACCATCACCACGGAGCAGAGGAGGCAATCACGTGACACTTATAGAGCATGGAACAACCACTTCAGCTCGTCCCCTTGCAGGAAGCCTACACCAAACAGTCACGTGCTCGTGCTGCGGTGGTTTACAATCTCAGTTTGTTTAACATGATCAGGCTGCCTGCTCTGTGCACAACCTTATATCAATCGCATTGAACGACATACCAAAGGATGCAGAAGCCATATCTTTCTTTGTCTCTTTAGTTCCCCCCACCCCTAACCCGCTGGGAATTTGGACTCACGAGACAAAAAATTACAGTAAATGTTTTCACTCTTTTCAAGTAAAACTCGTAAATGAAAATATAACCCAAAACTCAACTTGCCTCAGGATAAGCCAGACCTTCCTGTATATTGTAGTATGTTCCACTTCTAACCTCGCCTGTAACCGCTGCACCTGGGTCACGATTGTTGTCATCTTTCAGTACCTGTCTGCGACCGACCCCGGAGATGCCAACCACAATTTTGTTGAATGGCATGCCAGCCTTGTTCCAGTAACGAACTGAGTAATCCTTATGTGGCAGCCAAATAAAGATGGTGTTAATAATGTTGTTGAAACATCAGAGAACACAAAATTATTTATTAAATCATCAATTGTTGGTTCCCCAACAAAGATAAATCTTCAATTGTTAGTTCCTCAACAAACATAAATCATCAATTGTTAGTTCCCCAACAAACATAAATCATCAATTGTTGGTTCCCAACAAAGATAAATCATCAATTGTTAGTTCCCCAACAAAGATAAATCATCAATTGTTAGTTCCCAACAAACATAAATCATCAATTGTTAGTTCCCCAACAAAGATAAATCATCAATTGTTAGTTCCCCAACAAACATAAATCATCAATTGTTAGTTCCCCAACACACATAGATCATCAACAAACTTATGCCAAGTCTTCCTGTCTTCTGTCATTAGATCAAGGCCTTTCCATGTTTTTTTCATCCTCTTCACGATTGCTTCCAGTTCTCTTCTCCATGTATTCTTAGGTCTCCTTCTACCAATCTTAACCAGGGGATTCCAGAACAAGGACATCCTTGTGATGTTATCAACAGGTTTCTTCAATGTGTGTCCAATCCATCTCCAGTCGTAATGGCATATATCAGACGATGGTCTTCAAAGATTGTATACACTTGCTCAAACAGCGCAGCTTACGCTGGTTTGACCATGTCCGCCACATGGAAGATGGTCGCATCCCCAAAGATATTTTCAAATGTTTGACTAAATGCAGACATTTTTTTACGAAATAAAAGAAATGAAATACAATGGACAACAGATGGAAACAATCAAGGAAATGCCAGTGAAATAAACGCCCTGGAGGTGGTTAGGTCACATACGCCCTGGAGGTGGTTAGGTCACATACGCCCTGGAGTTGGGTAGACCAGATATTAAGGAAATCAAATGACAGCATTACAGAGCAGTACTTGGTGTGGAATCTCCACGGTAAGACAAGTCATTATTATCATAATTGACATTTCTGCTCTTTATGACGATTGGGTCCCCTACATCATCTGGCATCATTACATGAAGTCTACCCTAATGACGATTGGCGCCCCTACATCAGCTGGCATCATTACATGAAGTCTACCTTTATGACGATTGGAGCCTCTACATCAGCTGGCATCATTACATAAAGTCTACCTTTATGACGATTGGAGCCTGTACATCAGCTGGCATCATTACATAAAGTCTAACTTTATGACGATTGGCGCCCCTACATCAGCTGGCATCATTACATAAAGTCAACCTTTATGACGATTGGAGCCCCTACATCAGCTGGCATCATTACATAAAGTCTACCTTTATGACAATTGGCGCCCTTACATCAGCTAGCATAATTACATAAAGTCTACCTTTATGACGATTGGCGCCCCTACATCAGCTGGCATCATTACATGAAGTCTATCTTTATGACGATTGGAGCCTCTACATCAGCTGGCATCATTACATAAAGTCTACCTTTATGACGATTGGCGCCCCTACATCAGCTGGCATCATTACATTAAGTCTACTTTTATGACGATTGGAGCCCTTACATCAGCTGGCATCATTACATGAAGTCTACCTTTATGACGATTGGCGCCCCTACATCAGCTGGCATCATTACATGAAGTCTACATTTATGAGAATTGGCGCCCCTACATCAGCTGGCATCATTACATGAAGTCTACCTTTATGACGATTAGAGCCTCTACATTAGCTGGCATCATTACATGAAGTCGACCTTTATGAGAATTGGCGCCCCTACATCAGCTGGCATCATTACATGAAGTCTACCTTTATGAGAATTGGCGCCCCTATATCAGCTGGCATCATTACATGAAGTCTACCTTTACGACGATTAGAGCCTCTACATCAGCTGGGATCGTTACATGAAGTCTACCTTTATGACGATTGGAGCCCCTACATCAGCTGGCATCATTACATGAAGTCTATCTTTATGACGATTAGAGCCCCTACATCAGCTGGCATCATTACATGAAGTCTACCTTTATGACGATTGGCGCCCCTATATCAGCTGGCATCATTACATGAAGTCTACCTTTATGACGATTAGAGCCTCTACATAAGCTGGCATCATTACATGAAGTCTACCTTTATGAGAATTGGCGCCCCTATATCAGCTGGCATCATTACATGAAGTCTACCTTTATGACGATTGGCGCCCCTACATCAGCTGGTATCATTACATGAAGTCTACCTTTATGAGAATTGGCGCCCCTATATCAGCTGGCATCATTACATGAAGTCTACATTTATGAGAATTGGCGCCCCTATATCAGCTGGCATCATTACATGAAGTCTACCTTTATGACGATTAGAGCCTCTACATCAGCTGGCATCATTACATGATGTCTACCTTTATGACGATTAGAGCCTCTACATCAGCTGGCATCATTACATGAAGTCTACCTTTATGAGAATTGGCGCCCCTATATCAGCTGGTATCATTACATGAAGTCTACCTTTATGACGATTGGCGCCCCTACATCAGCTGGCATCATTACATGAAGTCTAACTTTATGAGAATTGGCGCCCCTATATCAGCTGGCATCATTACATGAAGTCTACCTTTATGAGAATTGGCGCCCCTATATCAGCTGGCATCATTACATGAAGTCTACCTTTATGACGATTAGAGCCTCTACATCAGCTGGCATCATTACATGAAGTCTACCTTTATGAGAATTGGCGCCCCTATATCAGCTGGCATCATTACATGAAGTCTACCTTTATGACGATTGGCGCCCCTACATCAGCTGGCATCATTACATGAAGTCTACCTTTATGAGAATTGGCGCCCCTATATCAGCTGGCATCATTACATGAAGTCTACCTTTATGAGAATTGGCGCCCCTATATCAGCTGGCATCATTACATGAAGTCTAAACCAACGCATTCCTGTGCTCTTGCAGCAGTGATATCTGTAGCTATTAGCTTGACTGGATCAGCATCCCATTCCCATGCACAAACTCATGGTAATCGTCTCTTACGACATGTTTGAGCATTAGCCCCGTGCTCTCGTTGTCTCCCAGCGTCCTCTGGAAGCTACACGGGGCAAGAGAAACAGCAGGCAACCTAGAAACACACCGAGAATAAAGCAGGAGAGAGACGTGAAACCAATAAAGGCATGAAATTTCTTTGAACGGATGACACAGGACAGGAAATCTTGTGTGAATTTTGAAGGCCCATAGTCCACATGGATCTGATGATGATGAAACATAAAGGAAGAAGGAAGCAAACGGGATTCAGGAAAAAGGATTAAATGTAAGCAAAAATGTGAGCAGATGAGACATGCTTACCACACTGAGGTATGGATTAGCTTTGTCGTGAGATGCTGAGTAAAGCGGGCTATTGAACGAGGCTGTTTTTTCTCCAGGTTTTGAAAAGTCATACGTCATTAGTAGAGCGTAATCAACATACCTGGAACAAGATTGTAAAACACTAATAAATATACGAGTCGAAAAGTATCTTGGACATATTGTCAATTTAGAATAAAAGCTGTTGCAGCTTGCTTTCACTCTTAAAAAAAAAACAGTTTGACAACACACATTTTGTCGACGATCTGGTTTTGCTGTACCATAATCATAACCAGATGCAAAATAAGTGAGGATACGTATGAACATAACCGGATAAACGACATATACAATGTAACTAACGAACACCAAAAGGCAATAGCTTTCATTGCTTATGGATATATATGAAGGAAAATAACAAAGATCAGAATCTTAAACTCAAATCAGTCAGTCGTACTGTATGGCGTTGAAACATACAGAAATACAGAAACAAGAACAAAAACTACACTCTAATAAATGAGTTCTTGCGTAGAACAGAGCGATTTAAATAGTTTAACTTGTTTACCAATCAGGAACTAAAGACAAGAACCAGACAAGCGCCAGTGACATAAGGGACGACATGTAGACGCTGGCAAGATGCAAGACACATTAAGGAAACCCGCTGGTAGAGTTACAAGGCAATTCTGTTTTTTCTGAAACCTCAGAGGAAGAGAAGTGAATGGAGACTAAAACACAGACACAGATAGAGAAGAGTTCCGACAGAAATGAAAGGTTCAGAAAAGACATCGTAACACCTTAAGGGATCGCACAAGGCAGGAGGACCTGGCACGATTTTTGATGAATAAATGAGGTGGGGAAGTCATCAACACAATTACCGTTGCCGCTGTTGACTACTTGTCCGAAAGACCACGGTTATACACTTTATCTTCAGAACTGAGTTGCTTCACAACTGACGTTGCTTTCCCAAAGAGATTTATTCACACCCCAAAAATTAATTTGTTAGCACAAATACAGTTACACGGCTGTTAAAATTACGAATATCGTTAATATACAGATGTATTTATAAATTAACATGACTGATAAAAAGTATGAATATCATTAATATACAGGTATTTAAAAAAAACGTGTTAGCAGTTACTTACACGTTAACCCAGTGCGAGTTCTAACATGAAATGTGTGTTGCTCACTTGAATAGAAAAGAACATCCGTTCCTAACCTTAGTGCCTAGCACTAGATAATTATTTGTTCTATACCACTTCACTTTAAGGAAATCTCTGGCGTCACTGGACGACTAGTAGTTAATGAATTTAAGGTCCTAGTTTATATAGGAAACATGCGCTTAACCCGATCACATCTTTGCTGAGTGTCGGTACTTTTCTTACGAGCACACGTGCGCAGAGAAACATATTTTAGACCAGAGACAAAGGCTCTGGGAAACGAGATGATTCCTCGTGGCAACTAAGATGAAAGATATTTTTCTCAGTCGCTTTTTCCCCACAAAAGAGTCATACGAATTCCTTCTGACCTTTGCTCAGACCGACGTAGATAAAACAATCAGGGAACTGGATTCTGCTATCATCCGCCCAGTTGGCTTGACGCTTCTTCGCATGCTTACAGTACAGTAGATTGCGTCACAGGCTGAGCCCAAGGGAATCGCTAATAAGTTAAAGATTGCAATGAACACCGGCCTACGTGAGGAACACGGAAAAAAATTTGTGACCAGATGGTCAACATAGACGTTCTAGCCGTCTCGTGAATCGTAAAATTTACTATGTTCTTTTAACCTTCTAATGATGTTCAGTTGCAACTTGATACTCTGTCTTAGCTCAGACGAACAACACTTGATGTAGATTACTGAATCGAAGGCTTGTGCTTTTTTTAAAACTTTATTTTCAGTCCCTTGAACAAACATATTACAGTAATCTGGTAATAATACACATGCAACGCGCCTTTCATTTTTTGTTCATCATTATGGGTAATGATTTTCTTCTCTGACTTCTTGCCTTCATCAGTTTGCATCAAAAATTATATCTGCTTCACCAACTATTCCTTTCTGTACAACCGGGCAACCACCGGGAAATATACTTTTATCAGTCGATAAGATCTTGTTCTATAACATGTCTTTCTCTACACTTTCGTCTATCTGCTACACATTCCCTAGGTTTCACAATGAATTATATCATGTCTTTTCCGGCACAACATTCTTGTTTACTAAACTGGTCGATTATAGTCAAATTCTTTGTTACATACCAATGGATCGTCGATGAGTCTCATGATATAATCTGGATCATGTAGTAATGTCGTTAATGGTGTGCCTATGTCGTATCTGAATATCCCAGATGGTGGCGCAGTTTTACAGCTACGTGTCTCGACTAGCTGAGTACAACGACATGTCTGGTCACTTACTGCAAGCAAAGTTTCAACTCGAGAGCGCAAATTGTCTCTCGGAAGTTCTTTATATAAGGGACCTTACGCCACTATCCCACGTGACCTCTAAGTAACTCTAGTCTCTGTGTTATCTCTTAATACCTAAGTCATTTCCTTCAGACCGTGTCTATGCATAGGACGCTCTCGTCATTATATTATAATGGTGCGTTAATTCAAGGGTGACACAATTAAAGGAATTCGGGTCACTGGCGGTCATCAAAATCATGCATCAAAGTACAGGCGGATAAAAAAATATATAAAAAAATATTTTAAACACAGGCTTTTAATGCACTAAAACGCCACAAATGATTTTTCACGAAGTTAATAGCTTGCAGTCAAAAAATGTAACATCAAATTGACAAAAAGCGTAGGGCGCAATCATATATTTTATCCATAGGTGTCTAATGAAGTATAAAGCAGAAGTTAATTTCATGTAGAATCAGCGCCCCAGGCTTTTTGTCAATTTTGCCTGTTAAAAATATTTATTACACAATGGGCTAATCACCTGTTTGTCAAACATTTTGATTACATGTTTTGCCCAGGAGCCTTGTGCTCTTTGGGTCACCTCTACACTTCATTTTATGGGGTAGAAGAGGTTCCGATTATGAGATGAGATGAGAAAAATATTTATATACATATTTTTTTTTCTTCTTTTTAGTGTTATTTTTTTTTTTTTACTGTTTGTACATTTAACTCAAATTTAATCGATCCACTAATGACATTATCAGTTTGCGATAAACGAGCCCAGAGCACAGTAGGCGGATTTCATTATTCAATATATTACACGGAAAGTTAATTTTTTTAATTTTTTTAAATTAAATTTTGATAAGAGTTGTAAATTACATTTTTTTTAATGTAGTTGTCAGTTGCGTGTATGTCTGTGCACGCGCATGCGATAGTGTGTGTGTGTGGAGGGGGAAGGAGTAGATGTTTCAATATTTCTCTCAAGGAAGACAATCTTGTTGGAAAGAATACACCTAGGTTATTTGCAGTTATCGCCCATTTATCTGATGAAACAATACACACATACACAAATTAATTTTAATGTTATTCTTTTTTTTAGGACTGATTATTGTATTGTCATAGGGAACACACAACTATGCCAAGTTTCAGAGCTATTGCTCATCTGGAAGTGATCAAAAAATGATTGCAAGATTTGAAGGTGACATACGTTGCAAGTTAAAGAAAAGCCGTAATAATAAAAATAAAAAAAAAATCACAAATAAGATTGGCACTAAGAAATCGGGGTTTCTTCGCCAGAAAGCGGCAAAAAATAGGAGGAGAGGTACAAGAATTACAGATAAAAATCACAATAATAATATTCGGATGTTGAGTAATGGTGACATTTGGTAAATCATTTCACTGCCTTTCTAACATCTTGTTTCAATTTGGCTACCTGGATCAGGGGTTTTCATTTCAAATTTATGATGGTTATTACTATTGTTTTACATTTGCAAATATTTTGATTGTATCAAGAGAGGAAAGTAAAAAAAAAAAAAAAAAAAAAAAACGACGTGACATGAGGAAAGCTAAATTATGGTATTGGTTCAGCAGTGCAGTGTTTAACCCCCGTCAAGTTCCCAGAGACAAAGAAAGAGTGCGCCTACTGTTGCCTACGAATGTCTTTATGAGACAACTATTATGAAGTTACACAATGGGCTGGAAACCTCATCATGTAAAACACTTTCCTACAGAAATCATCTTTGCAAGAAATTATGAATGCTTGGTACAGGCTTCCTGTAAGAAGAACAGGTGCAGTGGTCGCTCCATGATCCTAAAGAAGCGAAAAGAACAAGACATTTAATCGGCTCGACCCTTTTGTTTAAAACAAAAATGTACCAGGGTGTGACACAAACCTTTGTGCATGTACTTTTGTTCTCCTTTCTCACTCATTCATCCCCTCCGGCAGTATCACTACTTTTCTTCATTTTATTTATCGTCCTATTATTTGCCCTACATTCTTTTTACTGTGACCGCTGCCAGACTGTTTACATTTCACTAAATGAACGTAGTATTATCAGGCTAATACGTTTATCTCTTTGAGTCAGCCTAGCCAACTTAGATAGGAATCGATCACTATTGAACCAAGCTGGTCGCGCACGATCGACTCAAAGGAAGCCACTATTTTCTGTCTGGTGAAGCTGTCTGAGAGGAGCGAGGGCCCAGGCGATAATGAGATAACAGCTTCCGGGACCATCCCAGTATCAAGATTTTTACACATAATCTGTCTGGGCGAGGCAATATCGGAAGGTAGCATCGTGACATCAAATAAGTTCACATATTTGTTTCTGAGTTGGCGGAAGCATTACGACAGATTGAAACAGGTCACGGGATGGAATTTTAAAATGTAATATTAAAAAAAAAAAACGCGGGAGATAATTAAATTAAACACCCTTACCCATATAGTCCAGAGCTTTCAAATGGAGTGATTTGAGAGACCGGATAAACAATGGATTTCATTCGAAATTCGTTGGAAGCACAATCTGGGATTTAAACAGAGGTAGGGAAATATAATATAGCAAAACCGGAGTCTCAGATCAGACTTCAATGCATCGTCAAATTAGCAACTCCCTGGAGCCAGAAAGAGAAGATCGGACTAAGGATTCCCAACTTATAAGTGGCAGATCAGAAGTATTTGGGCAACTTTAAAACTTAAAAGTAAACCCGCATATTTAAATACAGAGACTGGGAACTTAAAAGGAAATGGACAAAAGTATTTGGGCAACTTTGAAACAAAACAAGTAAACCCGCATTTTAAATACGAAGTGTCGATAGATAAGGAATCAGCTTCACCTGTCATAAGAGAATTTATAATATTTCCAGACCAAGTGATTCACAGAACAACCGTCATAAGAGGATTTTTTTAAAATGTCACAGACAAAGTGTTTTGAAGCATCTAATAAAGTGATGTGTCAATTCTAAACTGTGCAATGAGATTGTGTTCCCAAAAGTTACTTTGGGGTAAGTGTAAACATTTATTTTAAAAATGTGAATTTGACATGTTTTTCTTGTTAAGTGGTTATATAAATGAGGCTGGCAACCTCAACATGTGAAAATAGTATATTCATAAATGTGACGTATAATGGAAAAAGAGTCTACAGTATAATCTGACAGTTTTTGCAACCTAATAGCTGCCCTCTGATTTGCTAGCTAAACAGCCATATATACCAACTGTCTATTTCTTCAACGTACCATTTTTGTACCACATTCTTTTCTTTTAACACGAGCTAACGTAATGTTTACAAACTGCGTGACCTGTCAGTCATAACAAGGAAGCAAATTAGACTGTGTTTACTTCGTCCCCTCACGCGAGCATCTGTCAATCATAATAGTTAGACTGGCAAGCACGTGGGAAAGACAAATAACACAGACACAGACCCTTTGAAGTTTCGTACTCATGGGAAGTTTGAAACCCCTGGGCTCTTTGATCTTCAGGAGCGGGCATTCTTAAAGAGAAACCCCCTAGACCAGTGTTTCTCAACGGGGGCGGTACCGCCCCCTGGGGGCGTTTTCAAGTTGTCTGGGGGCGTTCTGATGGGTCGCAACGATTGGGGGTCGCTGCTTCCATTCAGGGGGGCGTTGTGTACATTTTTACAAGAATCAATATGAAACAATTACAAAAGATTTTCCCTTCGCATAGCTTGTAACACGATAGTTTTTATTTGCCTTGCGTCCCATAGAGTCCCAAGGATTCCAAACGCACAATTTTAGTGCCTGGGATGTTATCATTGTCAGGAGACAGTAGGCGGAGATTTATGTCCCTTCAACACTCGAAACATTCATTAGCCTCTCGACACACCCAAGCTAACCTTCTCTCTCCACTCTCGACACCTATTTTCTTCTGGAAACACATTTTTGTTGGGAAAAAATTCCTTTTTCCAATGACATCGCATGCGCGACAGACGGAGTACCAGCTATGGTTGGTCGTCATCGTGGGTTTCAGGCCTACTTAAAAAATGTGGCACCAGGTGTTTTAACAATTTATTGTGTTATTCATCGACAACATTTAGTCGCCAAGCATCTTAGTGACAGATTCCACAAATCATTGAACGGTGTTATCAGTGTTATTAACAAAATTAAGGCGCATTCGTTGAACGATAGATTATTTCGTAAACTTTGTTGTGATAATGGTGAAGAGTTTAAACGTCTTCTCCTTCACACGGAAGTACGATGGCTGTCCAAAGGTAACTGTTTAAACAGATTATGGGCATTATTTGATTCTGTTTTAGAGTTTTTTGATTCAATCAAAGAAGAATGTAGAATCGAAAGAGAAGTATTGCAATAAGATGTGGCCTATATTTTAGATATATTTGAAAAGTTAAATGAGGTATCAAGGAAATTAGATCAGTCTGATCAAAGTGAAAGGAATTATCATGGGGTTCATCAACAAATTGACATTATATAAAAATAATCTTAGTCGCCGAGAACTTTCTCATTTTCCATGCTTACTACAGTTAGGTGAGGACAAGCTTAAAGATTCCGATTTATAAGTTTATTGCAGTCATTTGGACGCTATTAAAAATGATATGAGCATAAGATTTAAGGACTTGCAAGAACTAATAATACCGGACTGTGTGATTAATCCGTTTGAATCAGACGTGGAACTAGTTAGTCAACACTTACAAGAAGAATTAATTGAGCTACAAAATTACTTCGAGGCAAAAGCACGATTCAGTCACACACCTTACGAAAAATTTTGGATCCAGCAGAGGCTTGCGCATCCCGTTCTTTGGCGTGAAACTAAATTGCTAATTACAGCATTCCCAACGTCGTATTTGGTGGAGAAGGGGTTCAGTGCAGTAGTGTTGCTACTACAAAAGCAACGAAACCGACTGCAGATTTGTAACAAAGGAAATTTGAGACCTCTTTTAACAAACTTAGAACCAAATATTACAAAACTGGCTGAGTCACACCAAGAGCAAGGATCTCATTAAGCTTCACTAGTAAGTGAATTTTTATTTAATTATATCATTATTATCAACTAATAATTTTTCCAATTTTTTCATGTTTAAAGTGGTTACATAAGGAGAGGCTTAAATATTCAGATTTGAAGATATATATGCATTCATTTAGCCGCTATTAAAATGATATGATTATGAAAGTTATAGAGTTGTAAGAACTAATTTTATATCATTTGCTCTGCCAATTTGTAATTCAAGGATAATGAACCTGTGGTTATGTAACTCCGTACTTAAACACATATTTAATATAACTATGCTTTTATACAGTTGGGTGACCGCAGCTGAGGTTCAAAGATGTGTTCAAGAGAGATATGAGGGCACTGGACATAAATCCAGCAACGTGGGAGGATGAAGCTGCCGATCGCACCAAGTGGCGATGCTATTTACGGCGCCACCTCAGATTGGGCGAATAGAAGCTCACACAACAAGCTGAAGAGAGGAGACAACGTCGAAAATAAGCAGGAAAATAAGAAGCTGAGAGCTGCTACCTCTGGGGCGCATTCCCATAGTCAGTTATGACTGAAGGGGCTATTATTATTATTAAGATTTTATAAATGTGCTTTCTCTTTTTCTTTATATTATAAGAAAAGATAACTCATTAACTGCATTGCTTTTTTAAAAGTAAGGTGGAATATATGTGTGTGTGTGTTTGTGTATACACGATAAAGAGAAAGGGGGTGTTAAAAGGGTGGGGGGCTTTTTAAAATATTAGTTGTCAAAAGGGGGCGTTGCTACTATCAGGGTTGAAAAACACTGCCCTAGACGAACAGAAAGTCTTTTGATGCCGGTCGAAAACTCTCGACGAGAAACCTCGATAGACCGGCAGTAAGTCTTTTATCTTGATATGCCTAGCTTCTGAATTTTGGGTCTCACCGGGACGCGAAATTAACAACAAAAGAGATCAGAGAAATCCAATGATATATATACTGTCGTTTTCTTAACCCCATTGTCAGTGTCAGTCAGAATTTAAAAGTATTCTAGCCCGCAACCTTAAACTATTTCCTTGTTTGGATTTCATATAGCGTTTCGTAGAGATTTTCATTTCTGAATTTTCTGGTAAAAGGATAATAGTGCTAATGTTTTAAGAAGTGATAGCTTTTAACATTTATTCTTCACTTAGATTTTTCTCGCTAGTAAAACGAGGGAAATAAAGTAACGCGTAGCGATTTCATACCAGATATTATATTAAAATGTTAAATCACGCCACCCTCATACCATAGACCGTAATTATGTTAACAAGATAGGCAGACGTGACACTTAATCTACAGAAGAGAGATAAACCTGACGGTTTAGCTGACTGGACGTATAGGCAATAAAGTCACTGATAATGAAGGATAGAATACATCGTTATATTTCATTGTGCAAATTTGTTATAGTGTATATTATTTTAATAACATACTACAAAGCCAACAGACACCGAAAATTTAATAGCTATTTAATGACAGGCGATCATTGTTTAGGTAGCGCGTATGGAGAGATTAAATAATAATTAACATTGTACACTGATCACCGGTACGAGCAGGGGCCGGGCTGAATTAACATAATTCAGTTCGACCGAACTCAGCGCCAGCGGCGGTTCGTTAACGTCTAGCCGTAAGGAAACACCGTGTGCCTTTTAAATTTAATCGAGATGGAGTGAAGAAGAGATCGTCTTGTCCCCGTCTGTGTGTAGATATATAGGGTGATCCAGAAGTTTCTCCGCAGTGGGTTCAGTGCTTGAATACTATGAATCAAGGGAAACAATCCAAAAGATAAAATTATTATTAAAAGGTCGTAATTTACAACTCTACGTTTCTTTATTTTACATAGCAATTTAAATTGTTTAAACAGACACTAATGCTTTATGCGAAAATAAATAAAAAATATTTCTTTTATGTAGTAGTAAAGTAAATCTAATTAAAATCAATTAAAATAATGTTGTTTACTGGATCATAAAATGTTACATTCATATTATTAAAGCACTGAACCCACTGCGGAGAGACTTGTCGATCGCCCTGTAGCAGTACCATTTGTTTTCATCAATGTTTCCTTGTTTTCTTCGCAGACCTGATCACAAGGGCTGCCGTGAGTTGGTCTGTCTTCACAACACGTCCTTCTGTGTACTCTGACGAAACCGCGCGCCATACTTTATGATAACTGCTTGATACACTGACCAATCAGAAGGTACCGTTCTGCCGTGTTTACAAAAGTAGTGAACAGACAAAATGGCTAGGACTAATCCGTGCAACCGAGTGAAGGATGCCATTTAATTACATAAGTAGGAAAGAAGTACCACAAGGAAGAGGTCTCTAACTCTACAACGGGAATGTTGGTCTGCACGTCTGTGCAGAGACTTTCACGACCAGTAGTATAGGACGGGAGAAATCTTTGGTTGAATGTATCGAGGCCTCAGGTTTGTCCATAATTTGGCTATTTAAAGTACGCATAGAATAAAATGCATTTAGGAAAGTAACAGATTAGTAGCTAGGAAGGTGTAGAATAATACAGAGCGTATTTAAAGCTTTAGAAGAAGAAAATCGCTCCAGGAATAACGTAGATAAATAAAATCATAGTTTTCCTGATTTGCACACCTAGGCAGAATTTACAAACATTTTTGGATGCAAATACTAGCGAGCAGGGAAACCCCCTCTGACGACCGAGCTCACACTATACATAACGTGTTTTCTCAACAAATTGGGCCAGTCATTTTTAAAAATTACAGTGAGCGCAAAAGTGTTAGTGAACAGTGCTTTGCCTTCTGTATCTGAGAGCAGACCAGTATAACCATTACCAGCTCGACTGTATGTGCCTGAGGGTAAGAAAGAATATACGAATAAGTGATTTATTCAGTTGTGCGATAGGAAGTGTGTAGACTGTGTTAGAAAACTACGGTGTGTTGCTGGCGGACTTACAGGCCTGAGTATAATTCTGGAGGCAAAAGCCAGCCTTGTGAAATATTCAAAATAATTGAGAATGATGGCAAAAGTGTGTCTGTAGGTTTAGAAAAGCATTTAAAGAATTATTTCTTGATGGAATGACACACTCACCAGGAACGTAAGGAAGGATGAAAGTGATCGTTTTACTGGATTGTTTAAGTTGTTACTTAGTAATTTATACTAGACCAAATCATTGTATGGAGGCGGATCATAGACAAATGGATCTAACTAAGGATTTAGAGGGAAAGTGTAGTCACGGTGAACTGGATGTGGGTAATGCTGATATAAATTGTCCTATGCATCTGCTAGCACACTGTCTGAAACTGTCTATCATCCCCATCTTGGGTAATAATAGGATAGTGATGGACCATATAGGGGTTACATTTATTTTGTTTCAAGTTTTATCCTGTAAACCTCACAAACTTTAAAGAATCATCCACCTCTGCTGGACCCTGTGGTGCGAGCGCCCTTGTTGTCAACAAGGCCAGGTACCCAGTTTCCACTGCCTAGAGGAACTTCATAAGACTTGTCCGTCCATGGCAGGAGTGTGACAGATCTCTAAACAACAGATAAGTGGCCAAACAAAGCCACTTGTCAGCGTGTCCGGATTACACCGCTATATTAACAATCAAGATTCTAATAAAGACACAATGTATGATGAAACGTGTGGGCATAGATATACCCAGTAATAGCTTCACATTCAAGGAATAGTGACAGAAACTTGTTAGTATTATTTAAATGTTCTTCCAAAGGAGATAATTAACCAAAGTGATAACCTTCAACAAGTTTAATGTCTTTTGAGACTTTTTGATTATTTTCCAATGTTTATTGATTTAATGTTGTAATTGAATTTGATTTAATTTCAAGCTTTTCAAACAGAAAATGGAAACTGTATAAATAAATTGTAAATATTTACCAGCAGACTTACTTACTTATTTAAGTTGAGTTCAAGTTCTTGATGGTAAATAATTTTGTTAATACCCCTAGCAGAGTCAACAACAACAATAATAATAACAATAATAATAATATTACAATCATAGGGGATCTTGAGAGGGAGAAAATAGGGATTCAGGAACATACAATATCATCATACCTGGAAACTTATAAAGCTTGATCCTACCTTTAATGGGGATACACCCTTATTCTTTTCAGAAAAGGGGGTATTTCTTATAAGACCAGTCTCTTATCTGGCACTATCCTGGTATCCTCTGATACAACTTTTTGTCCAGGATATCTTATTCTTTCAATAACATCAACCCTGTCGTGACAAGGGCGTCCAGCGGTCTTTCTTTTTCTGATTTGTTATTTTTCTCCTTTGCTTGGCTTGTGCGTCACCAATGTCATTTGTGAACGGGCACTCGCCAGAGAGTATTGGAGGACAATAATTTTTTAAATACTGGACTTACCAAACCCAGATTATATACTGAAGCACATTAAAAACGCACCACTATTATATATACTGATGCCGAGAAAGTGGAAAAAAAAGTGTGGGAATGGATTTTCCCCTGTTTGTCATGAGGTAGAGAGCGAATGGCTGCTGGAATGGAAAGTGCATGATTCAACCCACGGGGTTTGTGTACAGACTACATGAAAACAATGAAAGTTACGCGTGCAACACGATTCCCAACAGCTATGACTCTGAAAATGTGTACGCGTTGTGGCAGTATACTCGGTACAAAAAGGCCGTTGAGACAAAACACCCAGTACATGTGCTTGAAATGCTACGACTATCTGAAAACAACCGCCAACGAGCCATTGGTATGTTGGAGACCGGAATGAGCTAGCGGGCCATTGCCAGAAGGATGAATTGCCACCACAGCACTATTGTACGTCTCAATGAACGTTACGGAACCACTAGCAGTGCTCGGGATAGACTTTGGAGAGGCCAACCACGAGTTACTACCCTTGAGCAAGATCGTCATATTGTGCTGAGTCACCTAAGGAATCGTTCTCTCCTGGCAAGTCAAACAGCAAGAGCAATAGTGGGTAGACGCGGGCAAGTCTCTCGAATGACAGTCATACGACGACTCAGAGATACAGGCCTTACTGCAAGACGACCTTATGTTGGGCCAAACTTGACTCACAGACATCGTCAGCTGCGCCTGCAATGGGCAGAGCAACATGTGAGATGGACTAGACTGCAGTGGAATGCTGTCCTATTCACAGTCGAGAGCAGATTCACCATATCCTTTGCTGATGGACGTATGCGGATTTGGCGACGGTGTGGAGAGCGCTTTACAGATTGCAGTGTTCGTCAGAACAATCGATTTGGAGGTGGCAGTATTCACATTTGGGGAGGACTCAGTTTGCACCATCGCTTGACGTTTCACGTCTTCCGTGGAAATGTTAATGCTGTGACATATCGAGATGAGGTTCTGGATGCATTGGTTGCTCCTGCGTTCACAAATTATCCAGACTTGCAGCTTCTCCAGCAGGATAACGCAAGTGCGCACACCGCATGCATTACGCAGCAATATCTACAGCAGCAGAACATTGTGACGATTGATTGGCCTGCCCTATCACCAGACATGTCCCCTATAGAACATCTGTGGGACGAGCTTGGGCGCAGAGCCTACAGGCAACGTTCTCCAGCTAATCTGCAACAGCTCGAAGCTGCTCTTACACGTGAATGGGACTTGATTCCACGGAATTTCGTTCAGAGACTTGTGCGTTCCATGCGGAGCCGCTGCCAAGCTTGTTTGCAAACACACGGTGGACATTCCAGATACTGAGGATAGTGTGAATGAATTTTTTTATTGGTTCCATTTTTGGTTTTCTCCCTTGCCTGCACAGAATGCAATGAATTTCATAACAATCAAATGTACAAATTAATGACCAGCATGGATTCATAATAAAATGAATAAAGATTCCAAATATGTAAACTTGTAAACACTTATATTTCCATTTCACACTCTGTTCCTGGATTATACAGGTGGTGCGTTTTTAATGTGCTTTAGTATATGTAATTAATTTTACCAGCCACAGTGAGAGGAAGATCTCTCTAGCTACCTACGCTGTGCAAAATCGGCGCGTCAACACAGAGTTGGCCGATAGAAGAACCATCATCACCATATGGATACAATTTTAGCAACCAGATGTTTCCCAATACTGGAAGTATTTTTTCCCGTTAAAGAGTAAACCTCAAGAACTCTCTCGGTTTTGACTGCGTGTAATAACACTTCTAGGAGAAGAACCAGATTAGCCGTTCACCTCATTAACTAATTTATGAGGGTGGAATGGGGCCAATTTGGATATGCGACGACTGGGGTGACAGAATATTAAGTGAAAATAGATAATATATTCATGGACTAATTCTATTACCAAGGGATATTACAGACCTACCATACCAGGCACCTAGGTAAGAGTGTAAGAGTAGCCACTGTTTGAAAGATTGTGCGAGTATTTTCATGTTTGGGGGAAAAAACTATCTATCTATCTATATCTATATCTATATCTATCTATCTATCTATCTATCTATCTATCTATCTATCTATCTATCTATCTATCTATCTATCTATCTATCGATCTATCTATCTATCTATCTATCTATCTATCTATCTATCTATCTATCTATCTATCTATATATATATATATATATATATATATATATATATATATATATATATATATATATGTGATGGACGAACTCAGCTGACCCGGATTGACCCTGAATTTTGTTGGATGAAAGAGTACGACCCTTTGTAATGACCCTTTCGTATAGCATCAGTGGCCCCGAAAATTGTTGTAATTCTTGTCATACGGGACTTCTTTTCACATGGATTCATTAGCTATGCAACTGTTCCACACAGAGGGCAAACACGTTTGCTGATTGATATACGGACAGTTTACATATCGTTCATTCTGGTCATCGCATTGATTTAAGGAGAGATTAAATCACGCCCACTAACAATCTCTTTGAACAATCATAGGCAGGTATTTTAACTAACTTGGCCAGTGGGGGGGGGGGGGTGGGCGGTGTTGCCAGAATCAAACAGATAATGCGACCACGATCAAAGAGACAGACTGAGGGATTTCAGGGGAGATTATCGGCGCTATCAAAGACAGTAGTGGTCCCTGATACGAGACGCAGTTTCTTGCCGCTATTTTCGCGCCTCGGTGTCAACCGCAGAACCGAATCGCCAGGGGAAAGCGAACGGGGAAAGCCGAAACGGGCAGCAGCGAGCGGAGATACGGAAACCAGGGGGCGGCTTTCCTCTCCTTGATTTGGCGGTCAGATCCCCCAAATGTTTCCTGGGATGAAAAAAGCTGTCAAGTGTTTTCATGTCCCGGAAACTCAACTTACATTCCATTTTAGATAAATAGACCATGAAGAATAGACACTTTATCACTCGCTGGCCAGACCTTTACAGAAGCACTAGCCTTATTGAAATCTTGTTATAGATTTTCCCCTGGATATATATATTGCAGTGATTTCTATTCTGTGCAAAGCGGTAATATATATTGTGTAAAGTGATCAGTGGTCTAGTTCAGTCATTCTATTTCAATGGATTTTGTGTTAATTTAAATCTATTAAATTTTAACCATCTCATAGTTCCAGTTTGTAAAATATAATGATCTATCTATTATATTATTTCAAAAGATAATAGATGCTTAAATTAACTTTTAAAGTCGCGAAGGAATTTATAATTAATAAATTCAGTTAAGTCCTAGTTTCATAGATGTGTGTTTTAACCACTAGAATTCGCGCAGTGTTTATTAAATACATAATTAAATACTCGAGTGTATTATAGGCTTAACGGGAAATTTATCGCGCTTGATTTTTCGGTATGTTACATGTTTTTTTCTTTCATACAGAGTGATCGTAACCTGCGGTCCCAGCTAAATAAAGAAAGAAATAAAGAAATCATCCTATAAACCTCCAGTCATATTGAAGAAACATTTCTTTTAAATATAATCTTTATGGCGGTCCTTTGCGACCTAGCTGTCATAATGAAATGAAATAAAGACCACCCAAGAACCTTTAAAAGAACAATCGTCAAATTACCATTACAAATCAGTAAGACAAACTGGAAGGTAATCATCGCCAGTATCGATAATACATTTACTGTTTACTGTGAGAGAGTACATATTTTCCTGACTGTGACTGAGCCTAGTTTTTCCTCAATTGGATTTAATAAAACTTTCCCGGTCAGTTACTATTCATACACGCATTGAAGAATTTTACCATAGCGGAAGATTAAAAGAGACAACTTCATTTTCACCCCTGTGCCGAACTGTGTCAGTGCCATCCCATAGACTCCTTTTTTATATAATAAAAACACGAGAACTCTTAGTCTTCAAGTCTTGCGATAAGTTAGAATATTTGTTACCAACAAACCCTCGCAAACATCTGGGGCGGGACATCGAAGGACTAGACAGTTTTTTCACGCTGGACATTGTCAAGAGAAGTGGCCGTTATTTTGCTGTTTTTTTTATATAATTTTTTATGGAACGTCTGAGGGCTGCATTCGGTAAGTGTGTGGGTGTGTGAATATATGAGTGTGGATTTTCACGCGTGTGCATGAATGACAGGAAATTTAATCTGTTTTTCTCCTGTAACCCTTTTGTTAACTTTCGTGCCTGGTAATATAATTTTTCTGTACTCCCAGCACTGTTCCTTTAAAGGGGAAGTGATAATTGGTTAACTCTGTTTTAAACCCCCCTCCTTTCCATTTGCTTAGTAAAGGGAAGAACAGTTGGGAAGAACAGGTTTTTTTTCTATCACCTATACTTAACTTTGTAACACCTCTATCAGAGCAATTAACTTCACTGTTACGTTAACGTATCCATGTTCCTGATATTATCTATCTCTGGACTGGGTTTATCTTTGTCTAATAAGCGGGAAGGGCTTAGTCGATACCAATCTTCTTCACCACTCCCAAACTTGTTATTTGCATTTGTGTACTTATGATAATTTATGTAATACATGATATTTGTTAGTGATTGATGTTTAAGGTTAATAAAATCACATAAACTCATTTAGTACTGTGTTGGAGATACCCAAAGCCCAACATTTCCCCTATTCGTTTAATATAGTTTGTATCTACGTCGTCTGTGTGTTTGAAAACACCAAATCGATGTGCGCGCAGAGGTGTGTCTGGAAAACTGGCAAATAATTGTTTGACCGGGAGAGTGGAAGAGAAGATTGAGAGAAACGATTTGTCGTAAATAAGTCTGTTTTTACTCTTCTCCAGCACGCTGTGAATCAACTATTAAATCTCTACATTTTCTATCACTGAGCTTTCCATCATCATTTTCCACTCTAAACCGGACCACTATTTCTAAGACTCTTTCTCTCAAAATAAATCTACGACAATATATATATATATATATATATATGTATATATATATATATATATATATATATATATATTATATATATATATATATATATATATATATATATATTTATATATATATATTATATATAATATATATAATAAATATTATATATATATATTATAATATATATATTTATATATATATATATATATATATATATATATATATATATATAAAATCTGTCTAATTTTTGTTTGTTTTACTGGTTCTCATAGAGTACCAATACTGTTTATTCTGTAACAGAGTGCTAACCTTCAACCTTTGAGTTAATAATTTTTGGGTTCTTTTCTCCTTTTCGGGGGAGGGTGCACTTTTCCTACTTTATTTCATATGCCTGTAAATGACTCTTTGATCGTTTCTTTGATATTTTTGATGCTGTCGAGTTTAAATGATAATAAACTACAAAGAAACTTACATTTGTGTGTTTGTCAGACCCATACCCATTTATCCTTAGTTTTTTCACGTTTGTGTCTTGTTGTCACATAGTTGTGTGGGTGTAGATTAACTTATCTATTCTTGATAGGGAGATAAAAGCTGTCTTGCAATAAAGTACAGTCGTACGGATAGGCTAGAAGAGATTACCTAATCACTCCAGAGACAGATCGTTTCCTCAGTTCTACCACCTGTGAAAATCTATTTCTATACCTTCTCGCGTATCTGTCGACATCCACTCTGTTCTCAGACGAGCCAAATAAAACAATTAACCTTCTGTACGACAATAAACCACAACAGCAAGCGCTGGTGATTTATTATTGCTAGTTGTATAGAAATCCGACAGCAGAGGTGACACCAGACACCGACTGGAGCAGTGATGTGATGATTACATCACATGTGCCTCAAGTGTATTACATCATTTTGTGAGATATATGTACCTTGTTGCTTGTAGTTCAGGCAAATCATTGCTTTTCGCGCTGTCCAACCACATATTTTCGCAGTTTAACACCCAGAAGAAAATTGGTGAGTTATTATCATATTCCCTGAGCTACGCTATGTATATTTAAAAATGTGATTCTTATGAGAGATTAACATTGGTGGGTGGACAGCGAGACATTGCGCCTTTTAATTAGCAGCGCACAAATGTACTTAGCAGAGGCATCTAAAATTCACCATCGTTCCACTACTATTTTAACTTGTTAAAACTAATTGATTATTAAATGTGTTACATGTTATTTTAAAACATAACAATCTTAGTTGATTCAGTTATTATAAGTGTGAAAGCATACGTATGAGCAAGACTGTTTAAGATATATATATATATATATATATATATATATATATATATATATACGTATAATATATATATATATATATATATATAATATATTATATATTAATATATATATATATATAAAAACTTCTATAAGAGCTTGCTACTTATAAAAGGGAATTTCGCTGGATTTACACCAGCTGGGGGCTTGTACGGCTATAACCATTGCTTAAATCTTTATAAAAGGCGGCGCACCGATAGTAAATTAACAATTGCTCAGCCAATGCCGCATTGTTCTTGACTTCGGAAATATCTTATGGAAACTGCCTTGAAATAAAAGCGTCTTTAGCCGTCTATTTACAACACTGCCAAGAGTAATCTTGTGCGAAGGTAGACACCTTTGACGACCCATTTTAGATGCTCTTGAGTTTTGGCCACTGGTGGACCACTACTGCAAACCATGGGAGGCAATCCGTGAGACATAGGCCGATTACTTTCTACTATGTTGTCAGTTTTCGTAAATAGCTGGCATACAAAATGTAAATGGGTTAACACAATGATTATAATTTGTGTACGTTGATAAACCCAGGAACGTTTGTTGTAATGTTCCTTCACGGATTTTCTTCTAAAGTTAATCCTGACGTCACTATAAATTAACAACTGTTATACAACCTTCAGCATACCTGCAGTTACCGTAGTCTCCAGCAGATCGGATGTCCTGTGACACAGCCAGGACAAGAACCTGTTCTCACTTAAAAATGTACTCACTTGGCTATTTGTGGTACATCAAATCCCCCGTCAACATCTGCTCGTCCACCGGGACCTTTGAAGGTCAGTATTAACTTAGGATCTGCATTATCAGCATCGAACTGTTCTCGTAGAGCCTGTAGAATGAGATGAGGAAGACGTTTTAATAACTAGTCCTTACTCTATCTATATGCTCATCATCTTTTTTTTTTTTTTTTTTTTTTTTTTTTTTTTTTTTTTTTTTTTTTTTTTTTTTTTTTTTTTTTTTTTTTTTATTTTTCTTTTTTTATTTTTTTTTTTTTTTTTTTTTTTTTTTTTTTTTTTTTTTTTTTTTTTTTTTTTTTATTTTTTTTTTTTTTTTTTTTTTTTTTTTTTTTTTTTTTTTTTTTTTTTTTTTTTTTTTTTTTTTTTTTTTTTTTTTCTTCCTTTTTGCCTACCACAAAACAAGGAACCACTACTGCAATAGGCGTACTGCAAGAAGCGTGCACCACACATTTCCCATGGTGCTGTTGTGGTGGTTTCTGTATAATTTTTAAAAAAATGAATTGATGTTGCTAAGCACGTAATTATTGAGCAGAATCGGCATAATTGCACTCCGGGCAAACCCCTTCTTCGGCCATTTAGGTATGAACGCTAACTGTTCCAGTAGAGAGCTGGTTGTATACACGACGGTTGCATTCTTGCATACGTCTGTCCCTGCTAGTCTTGTTGATTCATCGATTGCTGTGCTGTTCAACAGGCGTTCATTAATCGTCCCTAGTATCTCTCCCTTACCTATATGCAGTGTCCCCATCATGAATGCTCTCAAAGCTAGTCTGTCAACTCTTTCATTGCCGCGTACACACGCTTGGTTTCATGCATATCTGCCAGTATTCTATATATAGGAAATTATTATTCTCATGAAACATGTCACACAATTTATCACGTCCGTCTCTTTCCGTTCTTCATCAAGCATGAACTGAATCTTCAAGGTCACACTCTTAACTCAAACGCTGCTTCAACTATTGAACTATATTCCTTTACAATTTGTTCAATGTTTACTTCACCAATATCATTAAAGAACAAATAACTTCCAGTGGTTCTTAATGATGTCATTAACCCCCGCAGCCCCCCCCCCCCCCCCCCCACCCCCCCCCCAAAACCTCCAGCTGTTCTGGGTAGTGAGATCGGATGCCTAGTCTTCTCGGATAAGGGCGAAAAAGTAAGAGGTCCCGTGTGCAAGTTGCGCACGTTAAAAATCCAACGGCAGTTGGAAATCGAAAAGAGTAGGCCATAAGGCCGCTGCCCTAGCAAAATTTAAACATTAGAAGCCTACCCAACACAAACGTTGTTATAGAATGTGTGATTCCTACATACACATATTTTGATTCTCGCCGATGTTACGGAGTTCGTGCACTGTGCTGAGTTCCTCTTTGTGTATCTGAGAGAGGAGAGAGGAGCACTGGTGAAGCTGTCCGTGTGAATTTCAGATAGTCCTTAAAACCAAACCGCTTTAGTCCTGCTTTACCCCATCTCCACTTAAAAATGTTTTGAGAAAAACGCGTTCAAAATTTGTGGATTTCTGGTTGACAAGAAGAAGAAACCATATTAAAATGTAATATTTCTTGATGATCCAAACAGGTAACTGTAAGATAGTGTGTAAGATAGATTAAACTATAGGATGTCAAGTTATGGCCGCAGGTCAATTTTAACAACAAGTAGAGATAGAAGAAAGTAACACTGAGGCGACGCGTTAAAGAATAAATTTGCATAAGATAGATCTCACCAAAGTCAAATTTATTTCTCGAAGAAAGCAAAACAAATTGCACATTTGAAGCAAGCGTCGGGACACTAATCCCTCTGGCGAAAAAGAAGACCTATTCGGGGAAAAGAGAGCATTTGGTCACCTAACTTTACCAGTTTTGATCATTCTGAATTCAATGAGGATGTACTCAATACTGAAAAATGCCGAACTTACTCGAAGAGCCGTTTGACCTCCCTGATTACTGCTTCATCTGTTGCTTCCATGTCTACTGAAGCACAAGTTCAGTAAAACAGCTGTTGTTCTTTAAGATGTCTAACTTAAAGCAAAAGTCTACATGCCATGACACTGCTCACCAAACAGCCATTCAACAGTCATGAGCTCACGCAAGAGAACACAAATGTCCTGCACATGCTCCATATACATGTTCCACACACATGATCCACACACACATATATTCCACACACTGGCTCCACAAACACATGTTCCACATACATATGTTCCATCCACACATGTTTCACACGTGCATGTTCCACACAAGTTCCATACAGACATGATCGATACACATATATTCCTCAAATATGATCCACATACATATTTCACATATATATTCCACACAAATGTTCCTTCCACAAAAACATGTTCCACCAATGTGTCACACAGATGTCCCACACGCATGCTCTACATACATCCTACACGTGCATGTTTCACACACATGTTCCACGCACATGTTTCACACACATGCTGAACAAACACATGATCCACACACTCATATTCCACACACATACACACACACATGTTCCATAAGCATGTTCCACACAAATGTTCCACACACATGTTCCACACCACATGTTCCACACGCTTTGTCCACAGACCTGTTCCACAGACATGTTCCACGCACATGTTCCGCACACATGTTTTACACCACATTCTCTTTTGCCACGTACCCTAAGAAGTTTCACAAACTCGAGTTTCATTGTGACAGACGAATTCACTTTGCGTTCTTTGGAATCGCTTGATTCATCACTGGAATCGCTTGAATCATCCCCGGGAGGCGAGAACGAAGGACGATACTGCCAGTCAATATCGGAGTCAATCAAAATTTCTTCTGCCGTAGAAATTTCACCGCTTCTTTGGAAAAACTTTTGAGGTGTGAATCTTTTTTGCTTATGGAGTGGAATTCATCCTTCTTGTCTGTCTGCCCTCTTATAGATATCAGTGTCTTAAGAGAAGAAACCTCCCGTTTCAGGTTGTTAAATTCGCTGGGGACAAGAAAAATACAGCAAACTTTCAATTATTTTCTTTGCTTTGGTTTGAAGGAACATCTTCATTACACACGGACAACTATATCAGTGCTCCGATCTCCTCTCTTAGGTCACACAAGGAGGAGCTCAGCACAGTGCACGAACTCTAAATGTGTATATACAAGAGTCACACATTCTATAAATATTTTTGTGGTGGGTAGGTTTCCGTATGGTTTACTCTTTACGATTTCTAACTGCCGAGGGATTGTTAACATACGCAGTTTGCACACGTGGCTTCTTATTTTGTCGCTCTTATCCAAGAAGGCTAGGCATCCGATCTCACGACCCATGAGATCAGTGGAGAGTATAACATAATTAGCAACCACTGCATCTGAAAAAAAAATTCCATCAATTATATTCACTGTGCTGGGAGCGAAAGCGGTATCTTTAGAATTAGAGGCGGACACCATATCTCTGAGCCAGTCCGACCACCTGGAATATTTTCTTTAAAACTGGATGTGAAATTAAAAACAACAACAGCATAACTGATCAATACAATCGAAACACGGGATGCTTTAGCGTATACCATCGTCAGCCACAATGACTACATGAAAACACCAAACAGAAATCTAGATAGATTATCAGGATAATATAAACACTGAGACACAAGGGGGAAAATAGCTAAGCAAAAAGAAAGATATAACCAATAACGATACAGACTTCTATATACGGGTGCTTGCGTAGAAGACAAGGATGAAAGTGGTATGACACGATATCTAGTGTGGAATCTGTTGACAGGAGCCAGATAAGAGCCAGTAGAACACGTGATGCGAAGAAGACTCTGGAGATGGTTAGGACGCACATTGAGGAAACCTATTTATAGCATTACCGGAAAGTCCTTGTTCTGGAATTCTCACTGTAAGAGAGGTGGGGTGGGGGGTGGGGGGGATTAGGGGGGGGGGGGTAGAACACATGGGGAAGTGAACAGGAGACAGGCAAGATGAAGACATAGAAAAAAACCTTGAGCTGATGGCACGTGACAGGAAGACTTGTTGTAGCGCTATTCTGCACGTGGAGCTCAAAGTTGGTGATAAAAAAAAGAAAGATAAGATGTGCGGCCCAAAAAGATGAAAAAAAAAAATGCACGTGTACACGATGAAAAATGAACGCTAAATAGGTCAGTAAAAATACCGAACAAGAAAGATAGAAATAGCAACACAAAAGGTCTAACCATTAAAAAAAAATCAATCAGAATGGAAAATGAAATGATAAAACAATGAAAAAGTACACAAGAAAAAAATAGCCTGGTGTGAGATCCAAGATTTCTAAATATCCTGTCTTGTTCCCAATGTCTACTTACATCTTTAGTTTTAATGTCTCTGTTATCATTAGCTTAAAAGGTCCTTCATGCTATCAGTTACATTCGTCTGAGATTACAGGCATCTCATAATCCTCTAGTCGTTTCCTTGTTAGCTTGCTCTGTCCATGAATCTCTTCTGCCCAATAAAACGTATCTGATATTCAGTACTATTATTCTTTCGTTCAGCAACAGGGATTTGAATCAGAACATATTTTGTTTTAAAATCTGAAACACACTCATACATTCATTCTTGTTGCCTTTCAAAATGTACAGTAATAGTCATCATCACCATTTAGATCCTAGAGGAGCATAGGGATATATCAGATACATACGAAGTCCTCCTGTCGCGTGCCTTAAGCTCAAATTCTTTCTATGTCTTTCTCATGATTTTCATGACTTCTTCCAGTTCTTGTCTCCGTGTATTGTTCGCTCACTATCACCTGGAATTTTAGAAATAGGACTGCTTAGGAATGCTATTTACATGTTTACTCAGTGTGTGTCCAAGCCTTCTTCTCCACTCCTTTTTTCCTGTCACTTGTCTGGTTCTGATTGTCTGGTTCTTGTCTGGGTCTGATTTTCTGGTTCTTTTCTGGTTTTGATTATCTGGTATGATTGTCTGGTTCTTATCTGATTCTGATTGTCTGGTTCCGGTTGTCTGGTTCTGATTATCTGGTTCTGATTGTCTGGTTCTGATTGTCTGGTTATGATTGTCTGGTTCTGATAGTCTGGTTCTTGTCTGGTTCTGATTGTCTAGATCTGATTGCTTGGTTCTTGTCTGGATCTGATTGTCTAGTTCTGTCATCAGTTCCACATCAGTAATCTTGTCAGGCCATTATAATTCTTCTATTCGACGGAAGAATCCATTTATGAAAGTCTGTATCTTTTTGTTTGTTGTTTATTTGTTTGTTGTTGTTCTCCATGTTTCAGAGCCATACAATAGGATTGTATTGTCATTTCAGTTCAAGATTCTTATTTCAGTTTTGGACTGGATTTCTTGCGATGTTGATATATTTCGGTAGTATAAGTCAATTATAAAGTCGGTATACTGGTCTTTAATCTCTACCCATATGCTAATTTGTCTCATGTCTTTCATTCTTTCTCTTTCTCTCATTCTTTTTTTTTTTTAAATTTCTTTCTTTCTTTCTTTGTTTATTTCCTTATTAATTTCTTTCTCTCTCTACACCATCAGTGCAGATTATATTCCACCGTTATTTATGTATGTTACTAAAGCTTTAAATAACATCATATGTAGGTTTTAAAGATCATTTTCCTGTGTTCAATATTGATTATGATCATATCAGCTCAACCCGTAACCCGTCATGGGTCGTAGGGTTGCCATGGTGGAATCATCAGCAGACAGGGTCCTCCACTGCTCTCTATCCTCAGCAATGCGTACAAGTGTGGAAAAACCGTGCCCTGATTATGATAAGGAACTGTACGTTTATGTAACTTTTATCGTACTGTTACAATGGTGAGATTTTATTTTATTTTGTTTATTTTATTATTTAAAAAAAAAGTATAATATTTCAGATGCATGAGGGAATAAATGGATTCAGAATGGAAGACGAGAGAAAGAAAGGGCAGAATGTTAGACAGCCTGCGTGCCCAATTCAAAATCCTTTGAAAATAAAGTTCGTTCCTTCGTTCGTTCTCTCTCATGTCCGTTGCCCTCAATAAGAGTTTTTGTAGTTGACTTTCGTTGTATATACTAACATATACTCACCTATAATGGCTCTCTCTTCCTCTCTCGCTCTCTCTTTCTCTCTCTCATCCTGCGTGCCCAATTCTAAACCCTTTGAAAATAAAGTTCGTTCGTTCGTTCTCTCTCTCTCTCTCTCTCTCTCTCTCTCTCTCTCTCTCTCTCTCTCTCTCTCTCCCCCTCTAGTAAATGTGAGGATGAAAGGATACAGTATACATGATGAGAGAGAGAGAGAGGAAGGGCAGAATGTCAGACGGGCCTGCGTGCCCAATTCTTAACCATTTGAAAATAAATTTCGTTCGTTCGTTCGTTTTTTCTCTCTCTCTCTCTCTCTCTCTCTCTCTCTCTCTCTCTCTATTAAATACAAAATGGATAAATATGTACCTACCTGAACTTACCACTTTCACCTTCTTGTGCATTCGGAGCCAGAGCTTTGATTCTTTTATTCTTGCTGTCCAGCATTCCATAGGCGTAGATTAGGTGCGTGCACAGATTTGGGTCTATGTGCGTAAGATCGAATCTTGCAATGTTGTTTCTATTTGCAGCCGTACTTGGGAAATAGCACACCCGTACGAATTCTTCAGCGTGCACTGTGGAAGGTTACGAATCATACATGATTCCTACAATAATATAAAAATTAGGCGTGTCGCCCAGGCAACAATTATGGATTTGTGTCTGGGGCTAGATAACTCATCATGTGAAACAGATTGCAATATAAAAAAGAAAACTGCTGCAACAATACGTGAGTCATTTGTGCAGGCTTCATGCAAATGTAAAAGTTGCAGTGGAGGTTCAATGCTCCGGTAAGGAGTCTCAATACGCAACCCAGACAACTTTAACTTAATTGCAAGCTTGCTTCCCTCTTATTCTTTCAGCCAATCATAAATTCGCTTTCTTCACATGTCCAGCAAATACCAAAGGGGACTTAAATTAGTTCACCCCTGGCTCATGAAGTCTTGTCTTTGATCCACCATCGCTGAGAGTTAGTTCTTTGTGATGGCTCATGCCTTTAAAAAACAGAATTAGCTCACTGACGTTTCATTCATAACAAATGGACACCACCTGACATCTTAGATACACTCACGTAAGAGCATACGTACTTAACAGCTGCACAACGGGCCGCTACAATTACAGTTCAGCTTCCTGTCAAGCATAAACTTTCAACTAACTGACGCCAGACTATGCTGCCTGTGCCATCCCTGTTAAAGTGAATGGCCAATGAGTTGTTCCTCCCTTACGTTTATTTTTATTTGCTTTGATCTGTTGTTACACTTGTCCTAGTGTATTTCATTAATTTGTTTTCTAAGCTGTTAGTAGTATGCCAGGAAGCAACCTACTTTCTTTGGGCATGTTGTCAGGAGTAAAAAGAATGGATATAGCGGGACAACAGAAAAGACTGGTGGAGGAAAAATAATGAATGTAGCGGGACAACAGAAAAGACTGGAGGAGGAAAAAGAGATGGAGGACAACAGAGGGAAGGATGATGGATAGTTTAACTCCGCGGCATGAATGGAAGTAGAAAACAGAACTGATAATCAATAGTGGGGACAAGGAGGTGTAGAGTGACATGATCGCCCATACAGCTGGCAGGGAAACGTAAGAATAAGAATGATATAATGAGCATTGCCGTGTTCAACCAAATTTATGATATAATGAGCATGGCCGTGTTCAACCAAATCTGTTTCTCTAATTTCTTTGTCTTTTAATACACTTCTTTTTTTTGGTATGTTATGTAACGTGTAGATCTGGGAGAGGGGTCTCTCATGAGAGACACAAGAGTAGGTTACTGCGCACTCATGGACATCATGTCAGGAACTAATATGCCATTGTTCATGAGGCTGGCAACTTTCTCATGTAGAACAAATTGTGACAGAAATCACAGCTGCAGAAGCATGTGAATGTTTAGTGCAGGCGTCCTTGAAGAGGACAAGCTACAATGATCGTCTCATGCTTCGAAAGGAGCGTAACAGAAAATGATGATTATGTTAATAAATAAAGGAAGAAGAATGGTAAAGAACAGTGCTGTCACAATGACAGTACTCGAAATCCCCCTTCTTTTCTACTTCGTCGGCAAATTGTAACGCTTTCACGTTGATATTAAAGGCCTTCTGCAACATACACGCGTTTCCCAAACACACAATAAAATGTGCTGCCTTTCTAAGAAAAACCTTGAAATATGCAAGTTGACCTAAATTTTAAATTCCATTCATGTCTTTTTCTACACTATGTTACCAAAAACAAAAGACAGATGGACTAAAGGATAGCGAGAAGGGAGAGGCAGAAAGCCGAACACTAAACACGCGTCGCGCGATACACAAATGCTGCCATCACGCGTGTAAGACTACATGCACTAACTTTTTTTCGGACGGACAGTGATAAATTCACTACCCTTCCCAGAGTTAGGTTTTAAAATCCCAAAAAACGCTTATTAGGAAAGATAACAATAGATGGGTTTACGTTTGAAAACATTACAGTACCCAGACAGCACATCTTCGAAACAGGAGGTAGAAGGAATTGCATATTTTGAACGCAGCATATTAGTTCTATTAAATATATATATTTGGGTTCCTTAGGGTTTGCTGACAAAGAATATGTACAACGTTATGCAAATAGTCTAGGAATTAACAAGTTATAGCCAAAATAAAATGATGGTGCTGTCAGACAACACCCAAAATCAGAATCGCTCAGTGGTAGATTTTTTTAAATCCACCATTGTACGGGAAATGGGCCACAAGTTACATTTGAACTGATTGGCTGGAATGATATGTAAGGCTACACACGATTAGTCGGACTATAAATACTATCTTTGGTTGTTAGGGGAGACGTAGGAAGTTAAAATTTTTTCAAATACTTGTCGAAACGTGGCTCCATTGGCTAGACTCGCTGATATACTCACTTAGGAGCGTTAGTTCGAGACCACTAGTGCAAATAAGCTTGATAAAGCAACAGTGCGTTGAAGCCAGCTCATATTTGTGTTAAATAAAAGCCTGGAACATAAGCAGATGGGAATTTGTGCCAGTATTTTGTGCCAGAATTCATTGCTAATCAACGTATCTGTGTTTGTTTCCATGAATTGTGGTAAGCTTGAAACATTCAGTATCTTTTAATGAAAATTGAATGTGAATTGTTAATTTATGCCTGTATATATGTGTAGTTCAGTAGCAAACATGATATAAAGCCTATAATGCTCCAGCCTGAACAGAAGGTGTCGGAGGAAAGTAAAACTGCATGGAATGGCCAAACAGTACACTGACACCTAGATTATTGATTAGACAGAAATAATGCTGGAAGTGCAGAGGCGTAGTAACCATTAAGGAGGTTAATGCTGGTATAAAGTATTTCAGATGAAGCTGACAGTTGGCCTAACGCACTGAACTCAATGTTTGTGATGTATTGTGCTCAGTGTAAAAAGAGAGTATAAATTAGTTATGAAGTAGAAGGTACATCCTTCTTGTTTTCAGGGACCGTGGTCTTGATGGTATTGAGCAGCACCTGGTCAGAGCTTTGCTGAATCCAGAGTCGGACAGCACACTCCTTGGTCCATTTAGCTATCAGTGAGGTGTCTCCAGAGCCGAGGGGAGAGTCGAGCAGAGGAGTCTGTTCCTGCCGCCATCACGCCAGATAAGCTGATGTGGCCAGCTGAGCTCAAAATTATGTACCCCCAGCTTAAAATGACCTTGTAAAAATAACATTAAGAGGGGAATTAAATTGTGTTAATATCAGGAACTGAGAACATCTCCAATAATAGTTCCCCCTAAAGACAAACTATTGAAGTCATGATGACAAATACCAACAGAGCTTGAACAAAACAAAACCAGTATTACCTCATATTACTACTACACAACTGACACACATAGGATACTTTTAATAATATATGTCACTACTATATTCATATTGATAAATTCTGTACATATAACTTGTAATTTAAATTGATTGTGATTCCTGGTTCCCTTTGTAGTTGAATCAGGACACATATTCATTCATGCCAGCAATGAATACATATTGTTATTTGAAAAGTTATCAGTGACTCCTTTAAGATATCCTTGTAGAGTGTTTTATGTATGTGAGTGTCACAGTGTTGTCAAGTGTGGTGGAATAAATTAAATTGTTTATCCGTCTGTTGTTGTTATGACTTACACTTCATCATACACATACCCTAGACATACAACGTAGTCATCACACTATTCCAGAATAATTCTGACTGAGATATATATATATGTGGCAGCAAGTAAGGTTACCTATAATACACTACTCTTATTAGATATAGATACCTTCACAGCTGATCTCAGTCAGTACACTAAGTCCCCTATAAATATTTATAACATATGTGGCAGCAAGTAAGGTTATCTATAATACACTTATTAGATATAGATATAACAACAGCTGAAGCTTCATAGTTCCCAGGTGACACAAACCGTCATCGCCTACTTGAACTAAAAGAAACACTATGAAAAAAACCATATAAATGTTTCTTGTTTTTCTGACTGCTGACTACATTTTCCATCAGAAAACCTGTCATCTAACCTGTTATATTCATATTAGAGTTTATGAGTAATCCGTTCACTATAACAAATATTTAATTGCATCACCTTCTACTCGTTTAATCTTTTGTTATGAGTAGATTAACATCAAAAGACACGCCAACAAATTATATTTGCAAAGAAAATCAACACCATTAATGATTTAGGTTTGCATAATAAAATAACACATGCAAAAATTATATTTGCAGATGAAATGGTACCGTCAACAAATTCTATTTCCATACGAAATGACAGACTATTAAAAAAAAATTAATATTTGCAGACGAAATGATACCGTCAACAAATCATATTTCCAGACGAAATGACATTATTAAATAAATTATATATTCCAGAACGAAATGATACCGTCAACAAACTCTATTTCTAGACGAAATAACACCAGGAACGAAGTATGTTTGCAGATTACCAAAGCATGATATCAACGCAGAGGTAAATAATAATTGTAAACTAGATACTCATTCATCGCCCACGTTCGAGAGAGAGAGACAGAGAGAGAGAGAGAGAGAGAGAGAGAGAGAGAGAAAGAGAAAGAGGGAGAGAGAGCCATTATAAGTGAGTATCTGTTAGTATAAACAATGAAAGTCAACCACACAAAGTCATATTGAGTGCAAAGCACATACTGAAAAACAGATAGTAATCTTCACAGATGCCATATCAGTAATAACATCCCTGAAGAGCCACCATGCTTAGGGATTGAAAGATCTGATAAACTCTCATGAAAGACTGGCCAAATGCTTCAACAAGTGCACAGTCCAGTGGATACCCCATTGCAACATTGCAGGCAGCGAGGAGACAAAGATGCTAAATAAGGAGGATATACGACAAAATGATACATGGACAACTTATGAAACAGGAAATAGCTATTAAAGCCATATTCAAGTCCAAATGGAAACACCAGGTCATAAACAAAATGATGCCTTTCACCAGCTATCCACGCGAGACCAAGTCATCATTTTCCGTCTGCGCACTGGACACAACAGATTGAGGTATCATCTATACCACACGTACAGGATTTGTACAACAGATCTCTGCACCTGGGGCATCAACCCCATGACAGCCGAACATCTACTGCAGTCCTGCCCAACATACAGCAATGAACGGAGTAGCATTTGTCAACAACCTACTTCTGTCCATAAAATCTGTTTACAGATGTCAAAATCCTTGAGCGGACTACTGCCTTTATTATAGTCATTAATGTACAAGTCTGAAGGCGGAGGAAGAAGACAAGAAACTCACAGCGCAGTCCATTTAGAAAACTGTTTTTTTTTTTTTGTAACACCTCGATGACGATGAGATGGGGAACATTCTTGTGATCTGATTAACCAACGTTGCAATGCTCTTCGTGGCTATCGATCATAATTATCACACGCGGTAACACAGTTCAAATTACCTTGCAAGCAACTTCGCAGAAGGTTATAGAACGGACTTGGAAAATCGTCACCAAAAATATCAAAATGTCCACCATCGACAACAGTGGTTTATAAGATGTTAAAGTAGAAAATGGACTGTACAAAGTTACATGAATAGAGACGACTTGACAGTTGATGTTAAACCATTTGCTTTTGATTACATCTGACGTCATGAACAAGAAAACTTATTGGTACACCTACTGAATGGTGTGCACTGGTACAAAATGGGAAATACCCAAATATTTATATTGCTATTTTGGTCTGATTCGACATCACTGCACGCGGGCATAAAAAGTCATTCCACGAAGACACGAATGGAACAGTCCATTACGCTGTAAACACATCACAGCCCTTTGAAATACGCAGTTGTTTCAAACAAGGCTGCGTCCTGGCTTCGACCCTCTTTGGGATATTCATTGCCTTGCTCTTGAAACATGCATTCAAGGATGCAACCGAAGGAATGTGCCTCCCCATTATGTCAGATGGCCGACTGTTTAACCTTGTAGGGCTGAAGGCAAAAAGGAAAATCAAAGACCACTATGAAAGACGCTGCAATCTTCACTCAAAGTCAACAGGAGCTTCAGAGCTTGATGAATCGCTTCTCTCGAGCAACAATGGCTTGGTCGCACAATAGATCTAAAGAAAACAAATGTACTGGGTCAGGGTGTGAATCTACCTGGGATCTACCATCACCGACAAACTCTCTCTGGACACAAAAATAGTAAGCCACAATGGCAAAGCTGCAACAACATGTGTTCACCGCACAACGCGTGTTTAGGGAAACTCCAAACTCACAATGAAGACCAGCTGCGGTAAATAATACCTGCGTCACCAGCACACTTCTATATGGCAGCGAGATGTGGACAACCTATGATAAGAGAGAAAGAAGGAACCGTACCTTCCATCTACGGTGTCAACGCCACATCCTTGGTATTTCGTAAAATCAGAGAGAAGGCAGCATGTAGAGATCAGCAAGAGACAGCAGTGCAAGTAGCAAGTAGAGCAACATTTTAGACACCAAACTTTAAAAAATTTAGAGATAGAAACAGAAATAAGAAAAATATCTCTCTAAGACTCTTAGACAGCAAATCTTCAACATCAATCACTGCGTCTTCGTTACAAGTTTTCCTAACAAAGGAGAGGTAACAAATATCTATATATATATTATTAGTTGTGCCTGCTGAAAAACATTTTAAAAAGTTCGCCAGCTTATCAAATCTTAAATGATCTTATAAGTTTTGGATGCGAAAGACATCGAATAGAGGAGAACACTGTAGTTACATTTTTCTGAAGTTGATACAGCAATAAAGTTAATCGTCGCAAATAACTTGGTGTAGACGATCGAATAAGAAAGAACGACACGACTGACTTACGTCTTATAAGAAATAATCCAACTATGAATTGCACTGTTGTGAATTTGCAAATATTGTGAAAAAGAAAAAAAAAAACTGGAAGAAAGTGTTTAAAGGAGTTTTAAGCCAAATAAATATATAAACGACATATGAACTTTGTAAAAACATTATACGTATTTTTGTCGTGACGTCAAAGAAATAAATGTCAAGTTTCATCTTTGTGAACAGTGTTGGTGAACGTTTGTGTTTGTGAAGGTCATCTACATTGAACAACTCTGCCATCATGTGGTTGCTTAGAAAAAAAACCTGGAAAATGAGGTTTCCCATTTCCTCAAACACAAATGACCATAACCATCTCAGGTGTTAACCTGAAACCATCTGTACTACCACAAAACAGTACGATCACGCCAGTAAGACAAATAACCAGATAGACTGCAATATTTCAACACATTGATGAAAGAATATATTCGTTAACAAAGACTTCCACCTGACACACTAACAAACACTCATGATGGACAAATTTTCCATTCTACAAACACAACCAGACAATTAAAACAACAGACGACGTGGCCACACTAGGACGTGAGAAGAGTCAAAGATATCCAATTGTTCTGTCGTCAGTGATGACAGGATCATGAATTCCTGAAAACTTTCCCACAGAACAGCAAGGAAAACAGGTGCCAGGTGGAAAGTGTAAGCGTATAAATATTACTGTTCACACAGTGAACTTCAGAGAGCTTGGAGACAACCATGTAGAGTAGACTGCAGAAGTAAACACTTGCATTGCTAAATTAGTAGTTATGAGTAGTAAGTAGATAAAACAAAGAGCTCACCAAGAATTGTTAGAGTCATTAACTGATATTACTAAAGTAGTTCATCATCATCTGAAATAAAAACCTGCAGCAGTACCTACAAACATCTTCGGTGAGACGTTTCCGGGACAACGAGGTTACAAACCTTTACGTTCTAATAATTAGTGATGATACAAGACGAAAGCAAACTTATGATCCATCAAGAGATTTTTCTAAGAGCTTCCAGTAATGTCAACTTTAAGCTGCGGCTTAACGCTGATCAATTAGCAAGAGAACACTAGTGTAAAATTATTCATTTTGTAGACTTAAGAGAGCGGTTCTCAAATTAGTAAAGGGGACGAGAACATACCATTACCATTTTCAACTTGCAGATGTCTATCTGATGATAAGAAGAGAAACGTTGTAGTATCATAATCATTTTGGAACAAGAAATCTACGTTTAATACAGATTGCTGTTGAGAATTCAGATCAGTGATCGTCAAGCAGGCGATATTTTGATAGGAAACATTAACTTCAGTGACATAACTTCTGTGTAAGACTTTTAGATCAGGATTCGCAAACTGTTGATAGCCGTACTTGAAGACTCGACAAACTAGACAGCTTAAGACTTGATATAAAAGACCGACAATGTAGAATTTACTCCAACTTCTAAGAAGACGACCAACGACACGACGCCATTGGACTGGTCCACACACTGTAACGCGGCTGGATGTTTCCCTCCCATATTTAGTAATAAATGTTGTTACACACGAACGAAGCATTCTCATAAATACGACGCCCATCCCTGCTATTCTTAAATATGATTGACAAACTCCAAAAGCTTTGTGATTCATCGAATTGCAGTGTTTATTATCCTCTAACCAGGTGATCATCAATAGTCCTTAAAATCTCTCCAGTTGTCCATAACCATGGTCCCCCTCAATGGGAGCCTACACGCGAAGAAAGGTCAATTATCTCTTACTCACATATGCCGCGTACCCGTAAACATGACCACAGTAGAAGTATATGTAACACCAGTTCCCAGAAGAATTGAAGCTTTTTATGGTTTGTGACAGGGAGTAGCACTAATTTTGTCTTATAGTGTCATCACGGGAAGGGAAGTTTTGGTGAAATGTAAAATGGGAAGATCTCGAGTGTAACCTGGGGTTACCACCAGAGCTGTTGGTAACCCCCGACTAAGAAAGATGATTCAAACCAAGTACTTATTACTCAACTAAAGGAAAAGATAAGAAAGTGAAATAAAAGAATTTGGTAAACAATGGCGGCTTCTGCTAAGAACTACAACGTTGGTATAACGCCTACGCCTTCAGATTATTATTTGCTAACGAATAGCCGAAACAAAACGGTACCCAAATTTTTCGAAATTCGTCTTGACATAATCACTTTTCCTAGTTCTAAGAAAATATGTGCCTAAAAATGCATTGTGGAACGAGGAGGGGAAAGGATAGATGAAATGCTAATTCGTTTCGCATTGATTTTAAACTAAAAGCCAATACTAGCACAGGGGCAAGCCTTGCCTTAGGGGTTTCCCCCAAAATACGAGGAAAAAGTTAGAACATGTAGACAACTCGTGTCACAAAAACAACCTTAGCTCTTATTTCAAAGGACGTAATTATCACGTAAATAGAGAAGACAGCACATGGAAAAGAATTGAACGTGTAGTAGACTAAAAATAAAAAACACTAACTTAGAAAAAAAAAACTGTGTACTTCTGAACCAAGCCAACTAGTCCCATATAAATTGTATATTCGTGTACCTTAGGACTTGTTGACAAAGAATATGGTAATAGTTACGCAAATAGTCCATTAATTAACTAATTATAGCCATAATACTATAGTGGATCCGACCAGACTGTCAAGTAAAGATCATGCCTGCTTATAATTTTTTATGGCATGTTTTTGAAAAAAACGACTTTGGGTAAATGAGGTTAAAAGGTACGGGATATTTGATTGGGTGGATTTTAAAGGAAGGCGAAGTATGATTGGTTGACCTAAAACTAAAAATATATTTGCCTTGGAAACATATTGGGAGTTGTTATTTGAAACGATAGATTCAAAAATAAATGTAAACATGGTCCCATTGGACAAAGCAGTAGATACTGGTACGAAACGGGGACTGTTCACTGCCATTTCAAGTAAATTTTGTGTAAAGCAAGATCGATGAGAGCAGGCGGAGAAATTTTCTAACATAGGAAAAGCCTGGACATAGGGCAGATCGAAAATGTGCCATATTCTATTGCCTAGTCATCGTTTAACTTGTGTTATTTCCTTGCATCTGTGGTAAGATTGATTTTCTTAACATTTTATTTAAAATAAAATTTGAATGTGAAATAATAACATACGACTCAAAACTGTAAGTAAGTGAGTCTATGGCAGACTCAAAACAGAGTCTAGAGATTGATCCAGCATATGAAAGACTATCAGAGAGGTGTAGACCAACTAAATTATATAGGATTATCATCAGGAGCATAATACCTATCCTATTGTATGGACAACAGATTATTGCTGGAATTGCAGAGGCGTTGTAACTATTAGGGGAGAGGAATACTGGTATACCTGGTCACATCAAAAGAAACTGGTGAAAGGGATTGTCGTAAAGAGCTGATCTTGCATGTTTGTTTGTAATGTGCCTGTACTGGTTGTTGAGTATTATTGTAGGCTGTTGATTACGAAGGAGGCATATCCTTCTGATTTCAGAGGGTTTTGGTTGCTGTCAATAACTGGTGCCAGACTACAGTGGGCCGATATATTCATGCCACAGTCTTGCCTTTTTCGGAGACAACTGTAAACCACCATCATTCTTGAAGAAGTGGGAGCTGAAGGTTGTCGTTCAGCGAAGTGCAGGAAGATTCCTACATCATATTACAAAGATAGGTGCATGTTTCGGCACCTGATCGCTCAACTAACATTATATTAAAATATAAGAAACTGGGAATAGTGATATAAACATTCCATCAGTGTCCATAAAAACTTACAAACAACATGCAGAGATGATGATAATAAACAATCAACCAGTGTATACTAGAAGTCACCTCAGTTAGACAATACAACTACACCCTTATATAATAATATGTGTATTATGGTCAGAAGACCCATTGTGTAAATTGATTGATGTAATTAATTTCTATGATTTCACTTTGATTGTCAGTCCTGATTCCAAATAAATCAGATTCAGGACAATAAATTGAAAAACATTAACTTTACCAAACTTTCAACCACTGACTTACTAAAGATAGTCTTTTAAAGTGTAGTTCGTATGTGATTGTCGTGGTACTGTTGTGTTGTATTAGATAATAAAATAATTTGTGTAATTGTTTATATGTTTAGTTGGTTAATGCAACCTTACACTAACATTTCATAACCCTAGACACCAAACGTAGTCATCTTACATTCTATCTAGAATAAGTCTGAATGAGATCATAGTGGTGGTAGTAGAAAGGTGCCCCTGGAAATTTACTCTAATATTTATTATATTAACTGATACGTTAATTCCAAATTACATGAAGAACAGCTAAATTAACGTAATTAGAAAACCTTAAGTGCTATCTGATTTGATCGTTATGTTTTGTTTTGGAAGTTATATGCCACAGGATCTGCACAGGGCACTAAAGGCACAATTCATACTGATTGCAAACAAGTCATGTAGCCAATGTTCGTTGTTAGTGGTAGTAATTATATATTAACAAATAACTCAAAAACATTGTCAACAACTGTTGATGAACCATGTATCAAAAGTACAAAAAAAAATCATGTGATATTATTGCATCAACGTCAAGAAATACGTTACAAAAATAACACAATAAGGAAACAGTGAGTGATCGAAGTGAAAGTGGAAGTGAAGATGATATGAGTGTACAAAAAACTGAGGCGAATGGTCTGATAAGAGGTAATGTGGTGATCGTGAATTGTGATAATTAAGACGAAAACATCTTCTGGCTTTATCAAGTATAGCCAATACAAGTAAAAAAAAAATATCATCGCTGCGTATCATTATACAATATCTGAATCGCTGTCGTTAGAAAAATTACTAACTATGTAAACGAAACCCGCAATAAGATAGATCTGCAGTCAATAAGAAAAAACAGCTTAATACGATAAATATTTACAATTGTAAGACTTCGCATTTAGGAACAAGGTTTAATGAGCTGATGGATTGTCTGTGATCGTACAACTGTGAAAGTGAGGCAGTTTATGTGTCCATCAGTTAAGTCCCCCAAAACAAACTTGAGCTTGACCAATGAAAAAGGTTTACCATCCTTACGAAATCAACTTAAAGTATAGAAACATTAAGTTTGCATAGCAACTAAGGTTTCTAGTAACTGTAATGTCTCTCTACACAACATTGTCGAAAAAACACATAAGATCGAAGTTGTAATACAAAGTAATAACACTGACTAACAAAAAAAAACTTTTTTTTTTATTTCTTATTCACTCACATTTCTATAGCTTTTCCATGGTCAATTTTTAATGACGCAGTTATTTACGTCGTTCACTATCATGTAACAAGTTCTCGAATTGTTTGTCTGTTAACTAATGGCTCGCGTATTACATTTTTATGCCCGAGCTGCATACGATCCCGGATAGGCCACACCTTTCTTGCATAATGTTCCTGTCTGTTGCGGCTGTCCCATTCACATCGGAAGCAACAAAATTTAGTATACCCAGTCTGCATGCCCGTGAGAATTGCAATGACCTTTAGGTCTCCACAAATCCGCCATTGGTAGTCATTGTACTTTATTTTTTCCAAACGTATAGCCATATTGTCATAAGTTTCTTTCATATGAACAGAGTAGGCGACTGGAATTGATGAAAAAAAATTTATGTTATGCAATAACACGGCTTTTAGACTAGTCTTGGAAGAATCGATGAAAAATCGCCATTCGTTGACTATGTGCTCATGACCGTTTACATCTTTGCAATAGCAAATGTCATCATCCATCTCAAAGTATTGAACAAGTTCTCTGTGTCTATGACGAAATTTAGATATCGGAGTATTGGGCGCTAAAAGATTCCATTCTTTGAGTCGCGAACTGAGTAATTCCGCTTGTCCTTTGGTAACAGCGAGATCACGTATTAGATCTGAAAGTTCTGAATGGTTAATTAAGTAAACATCATCATTCACCGGTATGTAATCTGAGTCAGAATTAGTTTCTAAAACAGGTAAACTATCACTTTCTGATGGTTCATTTACGTCCAACAGATATTGTTTTGGTGGTACTTGGATCAGACACGTGATTGGATCATGAGGCACTGGTTTCGAAACCGATTCAATATTTGGATAAACCACAGACTTTCTAGTTTTAAAAGTGAAACCATAGATATTTGTCAAGCAGAAGTAACAATAAGTAGTAGTGTGATTTGTATGTTCACGCCATATTACTGGCACTCCAAAAGGCATCGACTTATGCTTCGGCGATTTTCGTAACCAACCTGCCAATGTATCGAACAAACTGCATTTGGGTTCCAAGATTTATTTGCATCATCAACTTTCAAATCGAGATAAAGTTCATATGCTTTCTTTAGTAATGGTATAAAGTTTTTCTGGTCAACACGATCGGTAAAATATCCGCACACGTAACAGAACAGATCAGCCGAATTTCTACAACTTCTAGAAGCCATATTTTGCTCAGAATTATTTCAAAATACAGTAACTATTTGAAAAATCGTGTAACATATGTCATGCATCTTTTAGCAGTATAAAAAGTAGAATTATGTTGCTTTTATTAATTTTTAATAAGTTATATAGTAAAAATGAAACGGAGCAAATAACGGTTTCCCAAAAATATATTTATTCACAAATATCTTAAGAACCCGACGTGATAGAGATAAACGGATTTCAGATTTGAAATCAGCGCAAGAAACTGACCTAAGAACACTTATTCTTATATAAGAAAGAAAAATGTTGTTTGTCAGTGTTATTAATAATCTCAGTGATATACTGATTGATTATGCTAAACAAGCACATAGTATTTTGCAATTCCGTCTGTAGTGGCCGTAAGGAAGTGACAAGAGTAATCGTCCATCTAGATGAGGAGTCGGATACGTCCTTGATCTTCTCAAAGAGTGTTGCATCACGTCACAAAAGATTGCTAGCCGGATGGGGTGTGACTATTATCGCACACTGCAAGGTCAAAAGAATGAGGTAACAACTCATTATCATTCTGAAACAGACTAAAAAAAAAACAATTATAAATGTTAGTATTTGGCAAGTACCATTCTGACCACTTCTAGAAGTGCGACATCTCGTGATAATAAGCGCTGATCATTTTGAGGGTTGTCTGTGTGGGGAGTAGTCGCGGTAATATGAGCGACGTGTTCATCAGGGTTACGAGGATGTGTACTGCCCGAAGAGGAGATGGGCAATTTTCGACGTTTTCTTCGAACTCGCAGCCTTACGTGTTCTTGTGTAGGTCTTATCAGCTTCGACAATGGAGCTGAATCAGTGGAGGACGATGAGTAATGACGTTTAACAGCGCATCGAGCAGGTATGTCAATTTCAATATCAGAATGGATATCTTCAGACACGGAGAGTGGTGGTAGTGTGTCAGAAGTTTTATCTCTCCATGATTCCGCTGTGATCGTGGCAGAGGAATCAGTCTGGTCATCTGGTGTAGGTTAGGGTTCCCATAATTTTTTGTTAAAACCCGGGACATTTCCAAATTTTTACTTAAAAAACCCGGGACATTTTGTAAAAAAACGGGACATGTTAAAAATTAAGGTAAAACACAAATAAATCTATTATATATTATATGTTGCACTTAAAATAAGATACTGGTATAAAAATACACACATTAACTAACACAACTTCCACTTTAAAAAAGAATTCTAAATTACAAACATACTTAATTAGAAAAATCGCACCTTTAAAAAATACACAATAGTCAAGTTTATATTTCAGATTCATCAGAATATTTATCAGATTTATGGGCCTGTTCAAGAAGTTTTTTTTTCTACTGATATTTGGACATAGAGCTCAGCACAAGAGAAATCCTTAAAATGGGTCTTTATAATGGTTAAAGCTTTCACTCTCTCAATTTTAAGTCCGTTTTTTTTCCTCGGTCCAAAGCGCATTTATTAATGAAAAAACACGTTCAACAGCTGCTGTAGTTAAATTTTTTTCGCACAGCTTGTCACTTCAACCTAAAATAAACTGTAACCACGCCCCACATATTGTCCCCCCGCTTATTATGCCCCCCATCTTGATGGTAACAAAAAAAAGCAAAAAAAACTGGCTTGCAACGAAACCCCCCCCCCCCCCCAACACCCCCAATTGAAAAAAAATTTTCCCCCTCACCAACCCCCAAAAACTCCCCCCCCCTCCCCCCCCCCACCCCCATGTTGCTCCCCCCAAAGGAAATCTGACCCCCACCCCAGGCAAATGTCCCCCCCTCCCCTTGAACCCCCCCCAAAAGGGACATTCCACTATCAAAAATGTCAAAAAAAATAACTAAAAAAATTAACCCAAGCTATGGGCCCACTTTTATTTTTGGTTCCCCCCTCCCCCTAAAAATTGGTGAAACCCCCAAAAGTGCATTGATATCCTCCCCCCCCCCATAATAAATGATTGGAAAGCTGGGAAAATGGTTGTTAATTTTTGGGGGTGAAGGTCAATAGGTAATCAAAGATTTTTATTCCTTTTAGATTCCCCCCCCCCCCCCCCCCGAAAACCCCCGGGCACAGGTGGAATACAATTCCCCCCACCCTACCCAAATTTTATTAATAAAACCGGGGGTAGTCCAAACCCATAGAAGTACGGACGAAGGGGCCAACTCCAAGAAATGATTAGGTGAATGAAAAATAAAACCCCCCCCCCCCCCCCCCCCCACCCCCCTCCCCCCAGAAAAAACAACTACAACTACGGTCTGTAAAGTTCAAAACACAAAATCGTAACATAGCAAAAACAAAAAAATAAATATCCAATCTGTCGTACAAACAAGCCACCTGGTATGTCAACCACTACAACGAAGACAAAAACTGTACCCAAACCCACTTTGGCCAGTACCCCCATTGCATCTACTCCCCCCCCCCCCCCCCCCCCCGAAGGTTTTGAATCCCCCCCCCCCCCCCCCAAATTCTCCCCCCCACCCCCATAATGGGAACCAGAGTACTTTCTACCCCCTCTCATAGACTTCCCTCATCCCTATGGGTTCAAAAAAAAAATGTATGTAAAAAAATCCCCCCCCACACCCCAGAAAATCAACACCCCCAGGTGCCCCCCCCCTTTTGTTAGTAGTCTCGTGCCAATAAGATGTAACCCTCCAAGAGCCCCCCCCCATAAACGCACCCCCCATACATAACTCATGCTTGAATTACACCAGACAAAATTTCAGGTAAAATGGAAATACCCATGGTATATTACCCCCCCCCCCCCCCCCCCCCCCCCCCCCCCCAATATTTGGTGGGTAACAAACAGACACGACAAAAAAATAATAAAGAAGAGGGGTAAGCTCCTCACGCACCCCACAGTTCTCCCCCACCTGAAAAACCAGTGCCCACCTCCTCCAAACGAAACTGCCCCCCCCCCCCTCACGCTTTACATGTTGTTGTGCACTGTACGATGTTTGTTAAGTTCCAAAAATAAAAAGTCGTGATTTCAATGCATGAAAAACCGATGCCTTGTTGCCTACTATCACAAAACCCAACACTCCAAAACACCCCATTTTATTTTCCACGTCTGGAAGCACCCGTGTGGTCCCCCCCAATCACCCCGCCCTATTACCCCCTGGGCCACACTACGCAGCCCCAACTCTTTCCCCCCCCCCACGGAAAAGGGTGGGGGAAAAAAGCTCGTTTTGAAAAAAAAAAAAAAAAAAAAACTTGCTGCCCAATAAAAAAAAGAAAAAAAAAAAAAAATTCACTAAAAGCCCCCCCCCCCTCCCCAGGTTCAACCCTATCCCCCAAAAAAACAATTTTTAGGGGCTCAAAATTAATAAAAATGACAAACTTCACAACCAAGCTGTAACCCCCAAAACAGATTGGGGCCCACAGAGTGCGACATGCGTTATTGCCCACATGACCCCCACAAAAGAAAACACAATGTTATATTTAAAGGGCCCCCCCACCTTTTACACTGCCATTATTGTGACAAAAACCATGGGTCTGTTACCTTCTTTTCCCCCATTTAAAACACGCAATATCGATAATCAAAAATTACCCCATTTTTAGTACTCTTCGCGTATAATATCCGCACCCTTGGGCCCCCCCGGGTCACCCCCCCCCCCTAAAAAAAAGGGGGGTGCCAACCAAATTAGGTAAAAAAAACAATAAGTGCACCCAACCATACCCGACCGCCAATTTATACTGTACCAATGTAGGGGAATCATGCTACACCAAGATTCTATAACACGTCGATCCAGCGGTTTCAAAACTTGAGTCTCAATACATACTTCTTAACCAGTTACAGACGGTGTACTCCACCCCATGGCACCACGTTGTCTAATGTTGCATTTTTAGTCACGCGACCAATTTCCGTCTGTCCCGAATGCTTTGGTGGCATTTCTTGTTTGTGCGATGCACCGCTGACCCCCGCCCTACCGATGTCATTTCATGCCAGTAGCATAGCACCTCACTTCTCTATTTGGAATACCCCTCCCTCCTACCGAAGGTATACTTCGACCCCTGGGCATGTCCCAGAACGTATCCACTTCCCCCCTCAGGAATCATAGTCCTTCTCATCCGTCCGACCTAACCACCCAGAAGGGCGAAAACCTGTTGGTCAATCGTTGGTATTGAATCGACCGTCGCCTCCAATTCATCGATGTGACCCCACCCGCCCTTTCAAACCTCCCCCCCACCCCCATTGCGTGTTCCACTAACCAAAGCTGAATCCTCTTGCAATGGCATCTAGATGGGTGGCGTGCATCCTTTCATTATCTTCCGCTACTGACTTGTGGGTGGTAAAAACTGGTTTCGTATGTTTTGATATTCAATGCCCACACCTACTGTAGATTAGAACGCCATCAGCTCCGTGAAACTCTGTATACCATTATCTGTAACTCTAGACTGTCGTTGGGGTAACCCTACCATGTCTGGGGGGAATATCTGCAATCTTCAACAAAAATCAGTGATGAAGAGTCAGTAAGGGCAATCCTCCGAAGTGCGTATGGAATAGGTGACAATACAGTTCAGGCACAAACTGATCACACTATCTTTACTATTACTTGTAGGATGAACGCTCTGTTCTTTCTCCAAAGTGCATCAAGTAATGACTCATGCATAATACTTCCGATTTACCTGATACTACTTCAATGGGAAATTGGAGATTAAGGTCATTTGTTGTAGTGGAACATTCGGTACCTTCAAGACGTGCTTTAGCTGGAGATACTAATCAATCAAGTCTTTGGAAACCAGTATCCCAATTATAATCTCTTCTATATGAAATGATTCAGATTGTAATCCTCTTCCGAGATGACTCGTGTACATCCCGGAAATTGGACTAAGACTCTCCTTCGCTACAACCAAGATCAGTACTTCGACCATAGTACCATTCCTTACTAACTTGACTAGCTCTTGACTTCGTCATCTTTTGTATACACCCAGAGGACACCATCATCAGGATCAGGAAGATACTCCTGAAACGTTTTCATCGTAGGTGGAGATTTCAAACTTGTCTGATCAATAGTGGAAGTGTACTGGGTCTTTTTCCAATGTTCATCTTCAATACCCTGCAAAAGGAAGTGTTTACGTAAAGTCTAGAAGCACGCTGATGTTGAACGTCAGGTGGTGGTATCCACACTTTGCTTCTTTCAACTTCTAGTTAATTCACTCTGCTACTGTCATGTCATAACTGTCCTTTGCAGCTAGATGATCGGCGTTCAGAGAACCTGTTGTCTGACTATCATCATATTGGAATACGGAACTCCAGTGGGAAAAAGTCAGCACAGTATCTTAGAGTGCCCCGCAATAGTATTCGTATTTGCGTCGTAAACTCATTACAATTTAGTGCCCAGGTTTACGTTACTTTTTCGGCTGTTCTACTAGTCTTCGCTAACCTTTTTAACTTAGGGGTTGATGAAGGCTGACTTGAAATAGTGAGTCATAGCCACGGAGATAGAAATCTAATTCCTGCACGGCGTATTGGATACGCCACTCTTCAGCTCCTCTTATTTCGGAGTCTGTAGCACCACTCTCCAACGTTTGCGACTTATCGTGTCAATGCGTGAGAAATACAATGCGCATTGACCTTTTTGTTCGGAATCCTTTCGGTAGGAAATGAACATGCATCTGATCGAGCAAAAGTAAGCTATGAACAAGATTGCTAGGCACCGATAGCAATCTGCGACGCGTCTGTGTATAAAATCCATTCCGGTTTGGACGTCCCCAGTGGTGTGGCTAAGCAAATTGCCTCTGACAATGGTGGTCTTAACCTGCTCCTTTTCAATAATGCAAAACGCCAAATGCAGACATTGTCGGTCCACCGAAATCTAGGGGCACATATTTTCTCTATTGTGAGGTCTATCAATGGAGCTGCGGCGCATGACTGAGAAAACCTTAGGACCTAATCCTAGCTTACTTGCGGTATCACCTGAGCTAACATCTCAACGAAACCTTCTGACATGTCCTCTACAGCTAGTATGGTGGCTTTGCTCACGAATAGCTGATACTTTTCCGCATCCGGTCTCCTTACTCATGGCGATTCAAATTGCAATGAATCCAAAAAGATATCTTGGTCATTCCGCTGCTTGAAAAATCTCTTAGCGATTTGCTCCAGTATACAGTCATGATGTGGGAGTTGATGCTGAGGCTTTTTCTTGAAATACCTTTTCGACTGTTCTAAGTGACGTTTCTACTTCCTGAACTTTAGGAGTGCCTGGATCAAAATATCTTATCACGTAGGCTAAGTGCGTAAATCCATTTTCCATCCACGGAGTACCTCATCCAATAAGTACAAATCGTTGGCAAAAAAGTAAAAAAGCTGAAAAGAAAAAGCTCGAAGCAAATAAGATGGGAATCTTACACTTACTCTGACAAAAACAGCCTCTAGAAGTCCTCTGCAAAAAAGAATCTAAAAGTCTCTGCAGGTGATGAGACAAAGAACTCTCTCGGGGACTTGTGAAGAAAAAGAGAAAGAAGAGGCTCTCTCAAGACTCTTTCTTTAAAGATTGGAAGCCTCTTCTATTGGGAAGATCTTGAACAGGTGCCTCCTCCTCCTCCTCCTCCTCCTCCCTTCTGTCTTCTTCTTCTTCCTTCTTGAAAGTCCTTCTTAACTTCTTCTTCTTCTTCTTCTGTAGGTTCCTGCTTAACATCTCTCGTAAAGAAAGGTCTTCTTCTTCTTCTTCTTCATTCTGTGGTCTTGTCTTGATCTGCTTCTACACTTGGTGTCTTATTCTATCTTCTTCTTGGTTCTTCTTCTTCTTCTTCTTCTTCTTCTAGCTCCACTCTCATCTTCTTCCCTTCAAAGGGCTTGGCTTCTTCTTCTTCTTCTTCTTCTCTCTGCTTCTTCTTCTTCTTCTGCTTCTTAGCTTCTTCTTCTTCAGGGAAAAAAAAAGAGAAGAGGACAGAGGCCAAGACAAAGAAGAGAAGGAAAGTGAAAAGAGAAAAGACTTCTTTCTTCTACTTCTTCTTTCTTTCTTCTTCTTTCTTCCCTTCCATCTTCTCTTCTTCTGCTTCTTCTTCTCTTCTTCTTCTTTTTCTTCTTCTAAGCTTCTTCTTCTTCTTCTGCTTCTGCTTCAAAGAAAAGCAGGAAGACAGGGAAAGCTTCTTCTTCTTCCTAAGTCTTCTTCCTTCAGCAAGTCCTTCCTTCTTCTCGTCTTCATCTTCTATACTGCTACAGTCCAGCATATCAACTTCTCCTCCTTCTGCCTTGCTTATGCGCTCCTTCCTCCCTTCTATCTTCTGTCATTATTCTCTTCTTCATCGTTCTTTCTTCTTCGTGTTCTACCTCCCCCCCCCCCCTTCTTCGTTCTTTCTGTCTCCTCTTCCCCCCCCCCTTTTCTCCCCCTCTTCCTTCTTCCTCTTCCTTCTTGCTTTTCTTCTTTGCTTCTGCTACACTCTTCTTCTTCTTCTTTTTCTGCTTCCTGCTTTTCTTCTCTGCTGTATTCTCCTTTTCTTTCTTTCTGCTCTCATCTTTCTTCCTTGCTTCTTCTACCCTCCTTCTTCTTCGCTTCTTCTTCTTTTCTATTCTTCTTCGGCTTCTTCTCTTCTTTTCGTATTTCTTCATCTTCTTTTTCTCTTCTTTTTCCTTCTCTTCTTCTTTTCTTCTTTACTTCTGCTCGCTTCATCTTCTTCTTCCTTCTTCTTTCGTCTTCCTCTCTTCTTTCAGTCTTCTTCTTCTCTTCTTTCTTTCCCACCCCGATCCGCCTCTTCCTTCTTACCTCCCCCCCGCGCTTTGTCCGCGCAATCTTCTTCCGTTTACTGTCACTGGCTCTCTTCTTCTTCTTCTTCTTTTTCTTCTTCTTCTTCCTTTCCCGTTCTGCTTTTCTCTTTCTTTCTGCACCCCCCCCTTTGCTACTCTTCTTTCAGGTCTGTCCTTCCTCCTTCCACTCATAAACCCCAACCTCACCTCCACACATATATCGCTATCAATACAATATCTTCTCACGCTGCTCACTTCCCCCCTTCACTTCCTAATTTTAAATTCAAAAATAAACTTTTCCATATTTTACCACTCAACCATTCCTCTTCCCCACTGTTCTTCCATATCTTCTGCTTCTAATCTTCGTCTTCCTTTATCTCCTTCTCTCTTCTACACCTGCTGCATTTACCCCACACTACCCTATCTTATAAAATCCCGCCTCTGCACTTTCCTCATCCTCTCCTCTCTTCTTTTCTAATTTCTTCTTTCTTTCTTCTCTTTCTCCCCTTCTTCTTCGCGCCTCTCTGTATCTCTTCTCCTACTCCTATGTCAATCCTCGCCATTCGCCTCGCTCATTTCCCTCTCATTCCTTCTCTCCTTTCTATCCTCTCTCTTCCTGTCTTCTTCCCCTCTTTTCAAGCTTCTTCAACAAACAAGCTTCTCTCTCTTCTTCTTCGTTTTCCCTCAACTTCCTTCTGATACGTCCCGGCTCGTCGCCCCTTCTCCCCGCCTTTCTCCCTCCTCCTTACTTCCTTTTCCTTTCCCCCCTCACGATCTTCTTCTTCTTCTTCACGAAACCTTTTTCTTCCCTGCCCTCCCTTTTTATTTTTCCTTCCCTCTTCCTTCTCCTCTTACTTTTCACTCCACCACCAAACTCCTCCTTTCCTCTGCCAACACTTACCTCCCTCTATTCTCTCCTTCTTCTCCACCTCTATCCCCACCTTTCCTTTACTCTCAACTGTCTTTCTACTCTTCTTTTCTTCTTCTTGTCTTTCCCTTCCTTTTTCTCCCACCGTCCTTTCTTTTCTTTTTCCACCTTACACACCGGCCCAGAAACCACATCACCTTCCCACCCCTCTCCCCTCCTCCTGGACTCTCCCTTCTTCTCTTAATCTTCTCTACCTGTCTTCTGCCCCCTTCTCTAGTCCCTCTCATTTCCCCCTCCAGGTCTTCGTCTCTCCCTTTCTTCTATCTCCCCCATCATTTCGTTCCCCTTGATCGGTTGGCCGTTACCAACCCACTCCTCTCTTCCTCTCCCTCTCTCGTTCCCTTTCTTCTGTTCTTCCTCCTTCCCCGACCATCCCTCCTCATTCCCACCAGATCCCTCTCGCCCAACCATTCCCCCTTTTTCTTCACTCTTCTTCTCCCCCTCCCCCCCCATTCCCTAATATCCCTCCTTTTCTCCTCTCTTCTTCTCTCTCCCCCCTTCCCTTCTCCTCCTTTATACCCTCTTCTCTTCCCTCTTTCTTTCACCCTCCCTCTCTCCCTGCCCCCCCTAGTCTCAGCCCCTCTCGCCCCACCCTCTCCCTTTCCTCCCTCTTTCCCCTTCCCTCCTCCCCTCTCTACCCCCCCCTTCCTCCTCTTCTGTTGTACGACTAGCATTTCCTATCAAAAAATCCCCCACCCTACCCATATGATCTGTATATATTCAGATGTGCCATACGACAGTTAGATATGCAAAATGCTTCTTCCACTCCCCCCTCCCTGCCCCTCCCGTCCTCCTCTATTTGAACCAGTTCTCTGGAGTCTAATCTAGAAGCAAGGTTAACACAACCTCATAACTCATGCACGCAATTCCCTTCTCTCGCTCGACTCCTTCACCTGTCCCACTTCATCTTCTCTTCTGATACCCCCCTTTCTCCCTCACGCTCACCCCCCCCCCCCCCCCCCCTCCCCCGTTCTATCTAGATAGTCCACTCTATCCACCCCTGTGTGCCCCCCCTGAGCTCTCCCCTCAGTGGTCAAAACAAATTACGCAAGCTCCACTACTGCTCGTCTCGGAGAGGGGCGCGCGCACAACCTTCAGTTCACAGTCCCTCCGCCTATCACTCTCAATAATTCCCTCTCCAAAACCCTCCCCCTATGTGCAAACCCTTGCAACTCCACGCCACTATCCATCTCGCGCACTGATGGTCCTGTCCCTAGTGTGTTCCCGATTCCCACACGCATAGCATTTGCCAACCACCCTCCACCTTATCTCGCGCCTCCCGGGAGTAGCACCATAACGAAAAGCCTACCAGATCTGGCCATCGAAGCACCAGCAGACTCATAAATATTCTGTATTGTCGTCCTTTGGGACTAGACCCCTCTAGTGCCGCGAACAAGCTGCAAAAACCCAAGCGCTATAACCCACGTCGGCCAACGTCCTCGTGGCCAGCACATGGTGGTAGGCGACAATAAAGTATACGCCATCAATCACGCTCTGAGCAGCCCCCACTGGTGAGCATATGAACGATCTATTACATCCGGCTACAAGCAAATGGATAATGAAGTTGAGAATTTATATACTTCGACAAACACCCTGAACATATCGGGTAGAGATTATTGATCAGGATAACCGATCGGAAGGGTATAGATGCAAAGAAGTGTCAAGCAAGTATGGTCGACAATTATTTCTGACAGAGCTATTTTACCCATCACTGTCTGCCAAAGTACACAATACTACACACGTGCATGCATGCATTCCTACACGTGCAATCCACACAGCGAAGACCACACAGTACAAGAAACTGACTGTAGAGAGCTGCTTGATCATGGGTCCGATACTATAGCATATTTGCCATAGCTCCACCGACCTGTTATCCGCTAACTGGACTCCAACGACTCACTGAGGATTCTTGCAGGTGTCTAGGCTAAAGACAATGTGCAAGTTTGAATCGCGTTAATCTCATGACCATTGGGAAGGTGAAGTGATGTTTAGAGCTGGAACTTGTAGCCAGATGGATCACGGCTAGGATAACATGGGACTGGAGGTTCATGTAGAGCGATAGAAGTTGTATGTCGTGAAATGAAAGAACCGTTGCTGGTCACTGTTGAAAACAGGAATGTATTTTGTCGTTTTCTTGTCTATCAAATGTCATGAATGATATCTTGATCTATATCATACTGCATATCTTAGATCATTTTCGGAGTCCCGGTGAGGAAAGGATGTCTGTGCATAGTTTTCTGTCCTATTTTTCCCCATAAGTATAATTAGTATCTCTTGATCAATAGGGTCTGCGTAAGCATCAGAGTGGAGATAGGGTGACCTAACACCGCAGAATAACGATAATCACGAAAGCTCTGGATTATGATTGTAGCTTTTCTCAGATGCAACTGAAGTGGGTGGATTGTGCTTTCGTTCATTGTTTGTTTCGTTCAACTTGATGTTAATTTTAGGGGACAGCGTGGGATGCAAAGTGAGAGAGCAAACATGGAATCACTTGGGAAGGCTGGGTATTACTCAATGAGATTGTCGTCTGGAGCTTCATGTTGGAAATTGCTTATAGCTGGATTTCTGGAGGTGATCGACAGGATCATGTGCTGTAATTTGAGCAACTTATGGCGCTCTAGCAATGGATTGCAGTTGTACCAGTAGCATTAACCTTATTATTAGAGGATAAAATCTCGATGGGTGGTGTGATGTTAGCTATCCCATCATGACTGTGATATGTGGATCATCATTGACATCCATTTCTGATAGTCGTGAATGAAATATAGATTGATTGTCCTGTATGGAAGTAAGGTGAATTCTTGATTCTTCCTTTGACAGGGTAGCCCGAGCAAATAAGGCTGTAAAGATGACAGGCGCAGTTAACCGGACCAAAGAAGGCAATGTGGAATATCGTCTTGGAGTGGAATGTATTCATTATTCACTCTGAGTTTTTTCGAGATCAAAATAGATGTTTTTACATTGTGTCGTGTAAAGAAATCCCGTCCTATAATGAAATTGCGAGACATTCCTATGGTTATAATGAATGAATGGTTAAATGTTCTGTTGAGCGAATACGTAAACCGAATGTGTGCAGTAACCTATTGATTGATTAAAGCTTGCCCTGTGACTGAAGCCATGAATGTACGTGAAAGACAGAAACGTACCTTATGTGATGAATCTTGTTGTACAGCTTCTCACTATAATCAAACTGACAGTGGCGCCGGTGTCAATAAGCGCTCGATATGTATTATTTTGCTATGGTGAAAATCAAGCAAGAAAGAACAGGGGTCTGGTATTAATTGGGCAATTTTCCTGGTGTATCGGATGACCAGGGAAACTGGAGTTAAGAATGTTCTGTCTGTTTTGTTTGCTTAGTAGTGTTAGCACAAAGAAATTTGGATAGTTTTCCTTCTTCTAAGTGTGAGACGGATGATGTAAAACCTCTCATTATCGTCTCTACTAATTATCGGCTCTGCCGTTTCCCTGGAATCGTGGGTATGAATGGCTAATGAAAGCTTGTGTCTAGGTTGTCCACGAAAGTAGTTGATGTGAGGGTGGTGGTGAGGATTGCTATGATCTAGATTATCCACGTGATAGTAATTGGCCGTGAGTTGGGTTGTGAGAAGTGCCTTGTGGTTGTTGTGTGAGGGACGGAATCTGGTCACCAATTCCGTGCATATGTCCAAGCAACCGACAATTATAACAAGTAATAGGTGTTACATTGTGTATTTGTGGCAACCGTGAAGTCGTGGGAGCATTGCGATCTGAATCATAAATGTCCGCCAGAGATCAGCTGTGAAGGTATCTATATCTATTAAGAGTAGTGTATTATAGATAACCTTACTTGCTACCACATATCTATATATCTCAGTCAGAATTATTCTGGAATAGCGTGATGCTACGTTATGTGTCTAGGGTATGTGTATGATGAAGTGTAAGTCACAACAACAGACAGATAAACAATTTAATTTAATCCACTACTCTTGACAACACTGTGACACTCACATACATATAACACTCTACAAAGATATCTTAAAAGAGTCACTGATAACTTTCAAATAACAATATGTATTCATTACTGGCATGAATGAATATGTGTCCTGATTCAACTACAAGGGAACCAGGAATCACAATCAATTTAAATTACAAGTTATGTCCAGAATGTATTTAATATGAATATTGTAGTGACATATATTATTACAAATGTTCTATGTGTGTCAGTTGTGTAGTAGTAAAATGAGGTAATACTGGTTTTGTTTTGTTCAAGCTCTGTTGGTATTTGTCATCATGACTTCAATAGTTTGTCTTTAGGGACTAGTATTGGAGATGTTCACAGTTCCTGATTTTAAGACAAGTAAATTCCCCTCTTAATGTTAATTTTACAAAGTCAGTTCAAGATGAGGGGACATAATGTTGAGCTCAGCTGGCCAAGTTAGCTTATCTGGCGTGATGGCGGCAGGAAAGGACTCCTCTGCTCGAATTCTCCTCTGGGCTCTGGAGACACCTCACTGATAGCTAAAAGGACCAAGGAGTATGCTGTCCGACACTGGATTCAGCAAAGCTCTGACCAGGTGCTGCTCAGTACCATCAAGACCACTGTCCCTGAAATCAAGAAGGATGTACCTTCTACTTCATAACTAACTTAAACTCTCTTGTTACACTGATCACAACACAGCACAAACATTGAGTTCAGAGCATTAGGCCAACTGTCAGCTTCATTTGAAATACTTTATTCCAGTATTACCCTTCTTAATGGTTACTACGCCTCTGCACTTCCAGCATTATTTCTTTCTAGTCAATCATCCAGGTGTCAGTGTACTGTTTGGCCATTCCATGCCGTTTTACTTCTCTCCGACACCCTCTGTTCAGGCTGGAGCATTACAGGCTTTACCTCACGTTGCCACTGAACTACACATATATATACAGGCATAAATCAACAATTCACATTCAATTTTCATTAAAAGATATTGAATGGTTCAAGCTTACCACAATTCATACGAATAAACACAGATACGTTGATTAGCAATGAATTCTGGCACAAACTGGCACAAATTCCCATCTGCTTATCTTCCAGGCTTTTATTTAGCCAAATATATGCTGGCTTCAACGCACTGATGCTTTATCAAGCTATTTTAAACAAGTGGTTTCGAACTAACGCTCCCAAGTGTGTATATCAGCGAGACTGGCCAATGAGCCACGTTTCGACAAGTGTTTGAAAAAATGTTACCTTTTCCCGTTTCCCCTAACAACCAAGATAGTATTTATAGCCCGACCAATCGTGGTTAGGCTTTCATTTGTTGCGCTCCAATCAATTTGGAGTTTACATGGTAGGCTATTTCTGTAACGTAAATTTTTTTTCAAACACGTTAAAAAAAAATCTTATGAGCAGAAATGATTTCATGCTGTCAGGCAGCCTCACTATTTTATTTTGGGTATAATTTATTAATTCCTGGACTATTTGCGTAACGTTTTACATATTCTTTGTCAGCAAGCCCTAAGGAACCCAAATTTACAAATTTAAAAGAGCTACGTGGCTGCGTTCAAAATATGTATTTTCTACCTCCTGTTTCGAAGATGTGCTGTCTGGGTACTGTTATGTTTTCAACGGTAAACCCATCTATTGTTATCTTTCCTAATAAGCGTTTTTTATGATTTATAAACCTAACTCTGGGAAAGGGTAGTGTATTTTATCACTGTCCGTCTGAAAAAAAAAAGTTAGTGCTTGTAGCCTAACACGCGTGATAGTAGTAATTGTGTATCGCGCGACGCGTGTTTAATGTTCGGCTTTCTGCCTCTCCCTTCTCGCTATCCTTTTGTCCATCTGTTCGTTCGTTTTGGTAACGTAATGTAGAAAAAGACATGAATGGAATTAAAATTTAGGTCATTACGCAGTCTGCCTCTTAATGTTTTTCCAAGAAATACAGCACACGTTTCATTGAAGAAAGCGGGTATAATACAGTAAGCTTTTACTATCAACGTGAAAGCGTTACAATTTGCAGACGAAGCAGAAAACAAGGGGGATTTCGAGTACATTCTTTGTGACAGCACTGTCATTTTACCATTGCTCTTCTCTTTATTAATTTTATTTGTTAGGCTTCATATTTACCTAATAATTTATATATGTGGATTAGAATATTTCATGACACCTCCCCTCTTAAAACAGACATTATATGTCAGTCCTTTATTCTATATACACATAGAGAAATTTATTATTATTTCTGGGGTTTACGGTGATTCTCATCACACGGATGGCGGCTTAAAAAATCCGCTCCCAGATTTGTTTTTCCAGATATATACTCAATGCTAAAATTATATGGAGCCAGAAGCAAAGACCATCGGAGTAACCTAGAGTTCTCATGCTTAGCCTGTGCTAAAAACGATAAAGGTTTGTGATCTGTTTGCAACTTAAATGCCTTCCCATATAGATAAATATTGAATTTCTTTATTGCCCATATTACTGCAAGACATTCTTTTTCGCTAGTTGAGTAGTTGATTTCAGCTTTATTCAACTTTCTGCTAGCATATGCCACTGGGCTTAATTCCCCATCCAATGCATCTGATTTCTGTAGTAGAGTTGCACCTAACCCAATATTACTTGCATCCGTCCTTACAATGAATTCTTGACTTAAGTCAGGTAATTTCAAAATGGGTTTACTTGTGAGCTTTTCCTTCAATTCTTGGTAAGTCATTTCACATTGTGGTGTCCATGTAATGCGATCTGGAAGTCCTTTACGTGTCAATTCAGTTAAAGGTGCACATATGGAATTAAAGTTTTTGATATACTTCTGGTAGAAACCACATAATGAGACAAAGGATCTCACGTCCTTCTTGGTTTGTGGTCTCGGGGCTTTCTGTAGTTTCTCTAAATTCTTTGGGTCAGGGGTCATGTTTCCCTGATAAACTGTGTGTCCCAAAAATTCCAATTCTTTACATCCAACGCAACATTTGGTTGGTCGGGCTGTTAAATTTGCCTCCCTAAGTCGATCAAACAGCATGTTCAGAGAGTCAATGTGTTCCTCAAATGTTTCTGTTGCTATAAGGATATCATCCATAAAATTTGTTATACAGGGATTATTCAGAGGATCCAATAATTTTCTCATCATTCTAGAGAAGACACTAGGCGCATTCTTCAATCCAAATGGCAATCTATTAAACTCATAGTGTCCTTCTGAGGTACTAAAAGCTAGGTATGGTCTAACCTCAGGCTTTACTGGAATCTGATAGTATCCTTTACTCAGATCCACTTTTGAGAAATATTTAGCTTTATTTAGTCTGGCAAACAGCTGATTTGTATCCGGCAATGGATCCACCTGTCCTTCTGTAATAGCATTCAGTCTCCTGTAATCTATACAGAGTCTATGTTCTCCAGAGGGCTTCCTTAAGAGTACCACCCCGGAACTATACGAAGACTCACTGTGCGAAATAATTCCTTCCTTCAATAGATAATCTATCTCTTCCTTCAAAGCTTTCTCCTTAGCAAACGGAATCGAATATGGTTTCATACAGACAGGTGTGGAGTCTATTAGTTTCATATCATATTCCAATAGGTTTGTATGCCCTGGTCGGTCTGTTAACACCTCTGCATGATTATTTAGAACCTGTTGCACTCTCTCTTTCTGAGTTTTCGTTAAATGTGTACTGATTTTCACCTGTGCTGCTGTCTCACAGGGGTGTAATGGATATTCAAATGATGAAAGTGGTTCCTTTTTCATCTCCATGGCGATGGACAAGGTCAACAAGTGTGTCTCTTCCTGATGTTCTCTTCCAAATATTTCTTCAGGAGATTCACATGATAGATTTTTTCTTTCCCCTTCTTATCTATCTTATAATTTGTTCTAGACACCTTCTCTAGAACTGTATATGGACCCTGCCATCCAATTTGTAACTTATTCTGACTCTCAGGCAAAAGAAGCAGTACTTTCTCTCCCACAGCCAAATTTCTGTCTTTCGCCTTCCTGTTATAATAGGCAGCATGTTTCTTCCTGCTTGTTTCAAATTTTCATTGGCAAGTTTCCAGCCAGTTTTCAACCGAGTGGTCAGCTCATTCACATATTGGTATGAAGATGTAATGTTTTCCTCTGCCTTTTCATCAGTCCACGTTCTTAACAAAGCTACATATGGACCTTTAATTGTGTGGACCTATTTGTCCATGCACCGGTATGGTCTCTTCCACTCGAAGCTTTATAGTGATGATTTTTCCTCCCAGAATTATCATTCACAAAACGACCGCTACCAATTTTTCTTTTGGGGCTTTCTCCCCTCTTAAAATTCTTGATGAGAGATTTCCTCTCTACATCCTCTTCCTCCAGTTTGTTTAAGTCCGATGAGGGATTGTCGGCTTATCCTGGGGTAAGACATCTTTTTGCACTCTCCGCATAGTGGCCATTGTAAAACAGTTAAGTGAAGCTTGTCCGTGAAAAGGGGCTTCCCATTCCATTTGGTCCACTTTATCAAATCTATTTCTCTTTTTATTGTCAGGCCTGATTTTGCCCCATGGCGTGTCCAGGTCCTGATCCATGTTCCCACTTGTGGGTGTTCCCTCATGTGCTATGCTACACCTTTCTACAAAATTCTCAATGTCCCATCTTGCTTTGGGCCAATAATAATTGTGAGCCACCTTTTTGAATGATGGTACCTATCTTCTCATGGTCCCCATCTGGTTTCACATGTAGGCTCCTTATTAATTCTGTCCTGTATCTTTTTTGGAAGAACCAGCTGTCCGTGACCATGGGATCTAGTTCCGGTCTTCCTATACATCAACTTGTTTTTCATGTAAAAATCTCCCTTGCCTGGAGTTGTATGACAAGTTGACAATTTTCTGAAACAAGGCTTGAGTGTTTTATCCCCAGCCTGTGCCTTCCTCATCTCTTCTGGANTGGTATCCAACATAATATCCTCCTCCTGTCTTGAGGTCGACCTGACCTGAAGGGTTGCCATATACACAGGTTTCCTTCTGCAACGGTCAGTGTCATGATTGTCCATCTGACAATTTTTTACACCACCTTTTTCCTTGGTTGAAAGATTTTCTTTCATCATATTTCCTTTCATCGAATTGTGGGAATTTATTTTTATTTTCATACCGTGGCCTATCAAATTGGTGCTTACCTTTATTTTGATCCTAGGATCAAATTTATTAAAGTTCTGTGGTGCCCTAAAGTTATCCACCTGTTTCTTTTATTACCTGTTACCTCTGCTTGAGCTGCTTGATACCTTTCAGCAACATTTAGCAACTCTTCCAGCCTCTCTGCACCTTGTTCCATGAGAAACTTTCTCAGGTCTGGAGCCATGGACTCTCTTAGTTGCTCTATAAGGACCATTTCCTTAAGATCTTGGGTTTTCCCCAGAGAAGTCCATTTCTCCAAGTATGTCTCGATTCGTGCAGAGAACTGGTGATAGGTTTCACCTGACAGTAGTTTAGCATTCCTAAATTTTTTCCTGTAAAACTCTGCATTCTTTTCATACCTTAACAAAAGAGCCTGCTTTAGCATGTCATAATTTTCCTGATCACCTCTGCTCATTTTTGCAAAAACTTCATAAGCTGCCCCACGAAGTCCCTGAGATAACTTTAAGCTCCACCTTTCTCTCTCTAACCCATACGTGGTGGCTAATAGTTCATACCTATTATATAGCTCTCAATATCATCGTCTTTCTCAACAAAATGATCTAAATGAAAGTTCATAGCTGAGGTTGAGGCTCCCTGAGTAACCGTAGCATCAGAGGCAAAGGGACTGGCACCATTTTCAGGAGCATGGCCTTGAAACTCAAACTCCCTTAGTCGTAACTCATGTTCCCTTTGTAATCTTTTATCTTCTGCTTCCCTTTCTGCAGCTAATTTCCAATTTCTTAGCCTCTTTGTCAGCCTCAATCTGCAACCTCTTAGTCTCAGCCTCAGCTTGCAACCTCTTAGTCTCAGCCTCTAACTTTCTTTCGGCCTCTTTTTCTAATCTTCTTTCTTCGCGTTCAATAAATTTGTCACATTCCGTCGTGACATAGGCAACCATAACTTGCCCATCTAATCCTAACTCTTTTGCAGTCTGAACCGCGGCAGATCGAAATTTGGCCAGGTCCGCCATTGTCTATCAGGTAAATTTTTATAATGTCTACCCAACAATTCAATTTCTAACTATATATCTAATGGACAACACAGGCACCGTGAGCTCAACCTTATTTAATTCCACCCAAGGATACCTTTTAATTCTTATATTCCCTGAAGTGAATTACCCCCAATATTTTTAATAGTTAAAGATTCAAAATCCCAAGAGCGAGACCCCAATATATGTGGTGAAGTGGGATGTTATAAATATTTATAGGGGACTTAGTGTACTGACTGAGATCAGCTGTGAAGGTATCTATATCTATTAAGAGTAGTGTATTATAGATAACCTTACTTGCTACCACATATCTCTATATCTCAGTCAGAATTATTCTGGAATAGTGTGATGCTACGTTATGTGTCTAGGGTATGTGTATGATGAAGTGTAAGTCACAACAACAGACAGATAAACAATTTAATTTAATCCACTACTCTTGACAACACTGTGACACTCACATACATATAACACTCTATGAGAATATCTTAAAGGAGGCACTGATAACTTTCAAATAACAATATGTATTCATTACTGGCATGAATGAATATGTGTCCTGATTCAACTACAAGGGAACCAGGAATCACAATCAATTTAAATTACAAGTTATGTACAGAATGTATTTAATATGAATATTGTAGTGACATATATTATTACAAATGTTCTATGTGTGTCAGTTGTGTAGTAGTAAAATGAGGTAATACTGGTTTTGTTTTGTTCAAGCTCTGTTGGTATTTGTCATCATGACTTCAATAGTTTGTCTTTAGGGACTAGTATTGGAGATGTTCACAGTTCCTGATTTTAAGACAAGTAAATTCCCCTCTTAATGTTAATTTTACAAAGTCAGTTCAAGATGAGGGGACATAATGTTGAGCTCAGCTGGCCAAGTTAGCTTATCTGGCGTGATGGCGGCAGGAAAGGACTCCTCTGCTCGAATTCTCCTCTGGGCTCTGGAGACACCTCACTGATAGCTAAAAGGACCAAGGAGTATGCTGTCCGACACTGGATTCAGCAAAGCTCTGACTAGGTGCTGCTCAGTACCATCAAGACCACTGTCCCTGAAATCAAGAAGGATGTACCTTCTACTTCATAACTAATTTATATTTTCTTTTTACACTGATCACAATACATCACAAACATTGCGTTCAGAGCATTAGGCCAACTGTCAGCTTCATTTGAAATACTTTATTCCAGTATTACCCTTCTTAATGGTTACTACGCCTCTGCACTTCCAGCATTATTTCTTTCTAGTCAATCATCCAGGTGTCAGTGTACTATTTGGCCATTCCATGCCGTTTTACTACCCTCCGACACCCTCTGTTCAGGCTGGAGCATTACAGGCTTTACCTCACATTTGCCACTGAACTACACATATATATACAGGCATAAATCAACAATTCACATTCAATTTTCATTAAAAGATATTGAATGGTTCAAGCTTACCACAATTCATACGAATAAACACAGATACGTTGATTAGCAATGAATTCTGGCACAAACTGGCACAAATTTCCATCTGCTTATCTTCCAGGCTTTTATTTAGCCAAATATATGCTGGCTTCAACGCACTGATGCTTTATCAAGCTATTTTAAACAAGTGGTTTCGAACTAACGCTCCCAAGTGTGTATATCAGCGAGACTGGCCAATGAGCCACGTTTCGACAAGTGTTTGAAAAAATGTTACCTTTTCCCGTTTCCCCTAACAACGAAAGATAGTATTTATAGCCCGACCAATCGTGGTTAGGCTTTCATTTGTTGCGCTCCAATCAATTTGGAGTTTACATGGTAGGCTATTTATGTAACGTAAGGTTTTTTTCAAACACGTTATAAAAAATTTTATGAGCAGAAATGATTTCATGCTGTCAGGCAGCCTCACTATTTTATTTTGGGTATAATTTATTAATTCCTGGACTATTGGCGTAACGTTTTACATATTATTTGTCAGCAAGCCCTAAGGAACCCAATTTTCCCACTTTAAAAGAGCTACGTGGCTGCGTTCAAAATATGTATTTTCTACCTCCTGTTTCGAAGATATGCTGTCTGGGTACTGTTATGTTTTCAACCGTAAACCCATCTAATGTTATCTTTTCTAATAAGAGTTTTTTATGATTTATAAACCTAACTCTGGGAAAGGGTAGTGTATTTTATCACTGTCCGTCTGAAAAAAAAAGTTAGTGCTTGTAGCCTAACACGCGTGATAGTAGTAATTGTGTATCGCGCGACGCGTGTTTAATGTTCGGCTTTCTGCCTCTCCCTTCTCGCTATCCTTTTGTCCATCTGTTCGTTCGTTTTGGTAACGTAATGTAGAAAAAGACATGAATGGAATTTAAAATTTAGGTCATTACGCAGTCTGCCTCTTAATGTTTTTCCAAGAAATACAGCACACGTTTCATTGAAGAAAGCGGGTATAATACAGTAAGCTTTTACTATCAACGTGAAAGCGTTACAATTTTCAGACGAAGCAGAAAACAAGGGGGATTTCGAGTACATTCTTTGTGACAGCACTGTCATTTTACCATTGCTCTTTTCTTTATTAATTTTATTTGTTAGGCTTCATATTTACCTAATAATTTATATATGTGGATTAGAATATTTCATGACAGATGGGTACCGTAGTTCATTGTTGTTTGTACCTCTCCTCCATTGATGTCGAAAGTGGTCTACTTCCATCGGTTCTGCAAAATAGTCTGATCGTGGTTCTCGTCCAATGCGTTGATGAAAACGTTTTTCTTACATTTTCTTCGTAACTGCAGTCTGAAGCGTTTCCGTGATAGAATTTGAATCTTTTCTTAACAGGTGGCGTTTTAGGTTATCTGCCCAGAGACCATCGATGAAGATTCCAACCAAGTGTCTTTCTAATTCTTCGAAGGAATTGATGCACCAAGGAAAGCATCCTCGGCTAGATTTAGTAAGCGATCCCCAAACATTTGAACGGGTTTTCATTACGCTCCTGTTTAATCTTCCTAAGAAGTGTCCACGCGTGCATTGAATCAGATATGTTAGAGTAACGATTCACCAACTCTTTGCGAAGGCTATCAAATGTTTCATGTGGAAAAGCCTTACTTCTGCGGCGTAAGAAAATCTGTAACAAGTCCATCCGAACATAAAAATGCAATCCGTTTGCGATCCGAATCTGAGGCTGAGTCAATCAAAGATGCAAATTTGTCCATGTCTACCAACCATTTTCTAAAATGTGTGGGATCTCCCGAAAATGGAGTAACAACTGTACGAATGGCATGAAACTTTGCATAATGATCCACCTGATAAAGAGAGTCAGTAATCTGCTTCAAGGCCAACATGGTGGGATCCATATCATGGGGTAATGGTACAGTATGTGGTAATATGGGTTGCTGTTGCTGCTGATTTTGTAACATTTGTTGGTGCAGCATTTGTTGGTGTACTTGTGCTTCTGAAGCGCTAGTGGTGTCCATTATAAATTCGTAAATGAATGTGTAAATAGTTCAAACAGAATGTTCAATTAGATAACGTAGACAGGGGCGTGAGCTGTTCACAGCACCACTTTATAATATGTAACAGGGAGCGGGGTCTCTTTTGTCTTATGTGTCAAGGGGAGGGAAGTTTTGGTGAATGTTATGGGAATCTCTCGAGTGTAACTGGTTACCACCAGAGCTGTTGGTACCCGAATGAAAGATGATTCAACCCAAGTTCTTATTACTCACACAGGCTGTCACGTTATCTATTCTCCTTTATACCTTCCTCTACGACATGCTTAACCAAATGACTCACTGGTTTTTATAAACAATAAGTTTTATTTATAAGTCCAACTGGACTATAAGGTTCATATAATGGACACATCTCAATATCCTGACTACTGACGGTCAGATCGTTCACAATCAAAAAGAGCATTGTTCATTGTATAAAACGACAGCCTCCATGAAATACTGTCCAAGGACATTTGTAAACAATGGCGGCTTCTACTGACACTTCAACTATAAAATCCCTGGTTAAGGTTATCATGTTCCTACAACGTATCGAGATGTACAAACCTTTTACAATTCTTCATACATAATATCTTGACTTAGTCGTGTGAAAAGGTTGCACTTGCAGAAAGGGATAGTTCTCAACTTTTAAGAAGGAAAACTCACCGATCTGCAAGTCTGATGTGTCCCGCTCGAAAACCAGTTCTCGACTGTGCTTAAAAACACTGAAGCCCGTGCGAGGCTTTCTGCGCACACTCAAGTGTCAACAAAGCCTAGCTTCGCCTATTGACCAAGGGGAGCTAACTATAACTTCTAAGAGTTATCTTACTATTAATTTCTAAGGGTTATCTTACTTTGACCAGTGCTTATTCAAGTACTTCGGTCTGTTAGACTTTATTTCTAATACTAACGTGTAAACTTGCGTTAGTGTTAGGCGTATTGTAACAGGTTCTCTCGAAGCGAGTCTGTCAGCTCTCTCATAGCAGCGTACCCCAGCATGAGTAGGACAGTAGATCCACATCAATTGCCGATTACCCAAATAAAAAATCTAAAAATAATCAGTGGGAGTAAATGGTAAATTTAGTAAAATTTAAAACACACGAACATACAAACAGGAACATGGCATTTCTTTCTTCCTTATTTAATGTAAGTTAGGGGTTATAGCACAACGACTGTCTAGTAGTGCCATCAACAGGTGTCCTCGGTCTACATATTATCCACACAAACTTAAACAAGTACGGAAAACTCGTTATGAGATATTTCAGGTTTACAGTTACACCTAGATCCCTCTTCGACGAAATACTGACTGCACTATTTAGAATTATTTTTAGTTACGCATGCGTCGCTTGTTCTGTGCTATTTCTTAATTGCAGACAGAACTAGACACCTTTTTGACACAGTTCTTGTTGCTTTATTTAAACTTATTTCAACTCATTGTAATCGCCTGAATTCACGAGAATAGCACCAGTTACTGGAATTTGACAGTGGCATCATTTTCATATGGCGATTTAACTTTTGACGTTAGTGATTCTCTACATGTTTTTTTAGAATCCAGTCAGGCAGTGAAACCACACTGCTGCCTTGCAGGTAGGCTGGGGACAGTCAAAGGCGAAGGTAGGCAACCCGACATAAATGCCCGTTGAAATCGGATGTACTGGGCCACAGGCCTAATGAAACAGTACAACGTACGCCGCTCCATGATGACGTCATTACATCGAAAGCAAATTGTCAATAACTCCGTAGCGTTCCTCTGGGCTACACAGAGGCAAAAGGCTAGAATTCTGAAAGTTGCCCCTTATATGTGGTACAGAGAAAGTGCATATGGCCGACGCTAGCTCCTTTCGTAGAAAAGCTTTACGGGGATTCAAATAGCCTCAAACTGACTACTGCTTTCTTTGAGAACATTCAAGTGGACGTCTGAGAGTGTACGAAGAAGAAGAAGAAGAAGAAGAAGAAGAAGATTTTCATTTATTTTTATATTTATTTAACTTAGTTATCACTTCCTATCTTCTATATATACAACAGACGTAAAAATTAGGAACAATAACTAACATTTGATGAGTAAGCATGCTTTATTTCTTTTTTAAGCTCCATGAACAAAATAAAATAAAATTTAAAAATATTTAACAAAATATTTTAAACACACGCTTTTAATGGACTAAAAACCCCAAAACAGTTTCTCAAGGAGTTTATAGCTTGCAGTAAAAAACTGTAACATCAATCAAAAAATATAACATCAAATTGACAAAAAAACGTGAGGCGCCTAAGCGCTTGTCATATATTTTATCCATAAGTGTCTAATGAAGTATAAAGCAGAAGTTAATTTCATGCAGAATCAGCGCCCCACGCTTTTTATGAATTTGATGTTACATTTTTTTTACTGCAAGCTATAAATGGCTTGAACAATTATTTTTGGATTTTTAGTGAATTAAAAACGTGTGTTTAAAATATTTTTGTTGGTATTTTTTTTTCTTCTTGTTAGTGTTAGAAAAATTATGACATACTAAAACAGAAACAATATGTTTACTTGTTGTAAATCTGGTCTAACATTTCTTAAGCGATCCATTTCTTTTAGAGCGTCAATATTACATGGCTTTGTGCCTGTTAATTTGGTGCAATCAATTTCTTCAATTTGAAGACCATCTAGACATCGAACTCGACTTTCCCTTGATTCATAATTTTATAATTTGGATTATTTCCCTTGATTAAGCTAGACACTTGTTTGAGTACTGCCCTGTTTTACGCATAGAAAAAAATAAATCACACCACGTACTCTTGAATTTTTAATTACCTTGATTATGGCCCCTGATTTGTTTACATTTCTTTACGAAAAACTTTAATTACTCATAATGTCATAATTACAATATTAAGTTATTAAATAATTGACTGATTATTGTATTGTAATCGGGAATACACAACTATGCCAAGTTTCAGAGATAATGCTCATCTGGAAGTGATTGAAAAATCGATTGCAAGATTTGAAAGTGACATGAAAGTGACATACAAGTGAAGTTAAATAAAAGTGTGTATTAAACAGGGGACGTTATAAACAAAGTTGCTGCCCGCTATGAAATCATGGGTAGAACAGTACAGATCTCACGTTCCGCTGTAATATTGATGTTATATAGCATTTTATGTAATTAAATATCAGTTAATTCTCTTTATTTTGGTGTTAAAAAAAATATATAAATTAGTTGGAAAGGAGAAAAAAAAAATCAAAATTTAAAAAGAGACATTTGATCACTCACTTTGAACATCGAAAAGACAGACCAGCACATAAGATCTGATCAGATTGGCGGCCATCTTAGCATGAAAGGTCAGCTGGAATGGTACACTCTGGTAGCCGCGCTGGCGTAATGGTTACCACACTGCGCTGGCGATTGGGTGATCCAGGTTCGGGCCCTGGCGGAGACATTTGAAGAAGTGTCTTCAACTGGGACTTGGACTGGATTAATTCGAGTCCCGGCGAAGACGTTTGAAGAAGTGCCTTCGACCATGGGACTGGAATAACCCGAGCGGCTCATGAGCACAAACCCTCTGTGGATGGGAAGGAGCGAAACTCCTGACCGGGGTGGAAGGAAAGTCCATAGGCTCCCCAGCCTCGCAATGTCATGACATTTGTTTCATGTCATTGGGCCGAAGGGCTGAAAGCCCAAGTGCCGCTGGTTAGGAAAAAAAAATGGTACACTCTGACAGACTTGTGCCTACCCATCTCTAGATGATATCTTCCTACTTATATCGCTGTCTTTCTCTTACAAGTTTGTCTTCAACCTTTTCTTCCATCATTGTTTTCAAAACTTGTCTAACATTTATTTCATTTAGTAATTATATTTTCATTGTTAGCTTGTCTATGATGCCAACATTTCTAGTGCCTTAATTCTCTTTGCCAGACAGTACTTAAGAGTATAGCATTATTTTTGCCAGACAGTACTTAAGAGTAAAACATTATTATTTTCCGTTGCGCTTCTTACATGACATGAATCCACAACTGTAACTGGTCCCTGTAGGAAGCCTGCACAAACATGGATCCACAACTGTAACTGGTCCCTGTAGGAAGCCTTCACAAACATGGATCCACAACTGTAACTGGTCCCTGTAGGAAGCCTGTACAAACATGGATCCAAAACTGTAACTGGTCCATGTAGGAAGCCTGTACAAACATGAATCCACAACTGTAACTGGTCCCTGTAGAAAGCCTGCACAAACATGAATCCACAACTGTAACTGGTCCCTGTAGGAAGCCTGCACAAAACATGGATCCACAACTGTAATTGGTCCCTGTAGGAAGCCTGCACAAACATGGATCCACAACTGTAACTGGTCCCTGTAGGAAGCCTGTACAAACATGAATCCACAACATGGATCCACAACTGTAACTGTCCCTGTAGGAAGCCTGCACACAAACATGTGATCCACAACTGTAACTGGTCCCTGTAGGAAGCCTGCACAGATACATGGATCCACAACTGTAACTGGTATTGGATCCACCAACTGTTAAACTAAGGTCCCTGTTAGGAGAAGGCCCTCCCAGCACAAACATGGATCCACTTTGCATGCAAAATGGTCCCTGTAGAGGAAGCCTGCACAAACATTGATCCGACAACTTAACTGGTTCCCCCTGCCGGTAGGAAGTCTGCACAATACAATTGGATCCACATCAACTTGTAACTTGGGTTCCCCTGTAGGTAAGCCTTGCACTTCCCAGTTTGGATAAACGTGCACATTAACATGGATCCAATAACTGTAGGAAGTCCTGTCACAAACATGTTTGGACAACAGTCTTTATCATGTCCCTGTAGAAACCAGCACAAACATGGATCCGTTTTCCCTGTAACGGTCATGTGTAGAAGCCTGTACAAACATGGAATCCAAACAACTGTAACTGGTTGTTTCCCTATAGGATAGCTCCACAGACATGATCCACAACTTAACTGGCCCTGAAGGAAGCCTGCACAAACATGGATCCACAACTGTTGTAACTTGGTCTCCCCTGTTAGGGAAGCCTCGGCACAAACATGGAACATCAACACAACTGAGTTAACTGGTCCTTTGTATGGAAAGCCTTTTTTGAACATGTGATCCGTTAACAACCATTGTAACTGGGTTCCCGTAGGAAGCCTGTACAAACATGGATCCAAAACTGTAACAGTTCCATGATAGGAAGCCTACTCCACAAACATGATATCCACTCACTGTAACTGGTCCCTGTAGGAAGACTGCAACAAACTTTGGGGATTCCAACCAACTCCAACATGTAACTCGGGGGTCCCCTGGTAGGAAGCCTCTGTTCCAACATCGATCCAGGAAGGCTGTAACTGTCCCTGTATGGACAGCCTGCACAAACAGGATACACAACTGTTAACTGTGTCCCGAAGGAAGCCTGTACAAAACATTGGATTCCACAACTGTAACTCGGTCCCTGTAGGAAGCCGCACAAACATGGAATCCACAACTGAAACTGTCCCTGTGGCAATCCTGCTCAACACATGGATCCACAACTGTAACTGGGGTTCCTTGGTAGGAAGCCTTGCACAAACAAGGATCCACACAACTCTGTAACAATGGGGGGGTGTCCCAGTAGGGAAGCCTTGCTACCTGCACAACCATGGATCCACGAACTGTAAACTGTTTGTCCCTGTAGGAAGCCTGCACAAACATGGATACACAACAAGAACTGGTCCTGTATAAGCATGCACAAGACATGGAAATACACAAGCCTGTTACTGTCCCGCGTAGGAAGCTATGCACAAAAACATGTATCCACAACTGTAAACAGTGGCCCTGTAAGGAAGCCTGTACAAACATGAAAATCCACAACTGTAACTGGACTCTGTATGAAGCCACCACAAACATGGAATCCACAACTGTAACTGGGGGGTCCCCTGTAGAGCCTGCACAAAACATGGAATCCACACCTGTATCCTTGTCCCTGTAGGAAGCCTGCACAAACATTGTGGACTCTCTGCAACCTTGTAACTGGTCCCCTGTAGAAGAGCCTGAACAAACATGGATCCACAACTGTCTATTTGGTCACCTGTAAGGAAGCCTGTCCAAACATGGAATTATCAACAACTGTGTGTTTGTTAAACTGGATCCCTGTATGAAGCTAATCACAAACAAAATCCACATACTGTAATGTGGTCGCTTATGTAGGAAAGCATGAACAAACATGAACTCCCAACTGTATACTGGGTCCCTGTTTTTAGAAGCCTGCACAAACTTGAACCACAACTGGGTAACAGGTCCGTGTATGAATCCTGTACAAACATGGATCCAAACTGTAACTGGGTCCATGTGGGTGAAGTCCTGTAACAAACATGAATCCCACAAACTGTAAAACTGGGTCCCTGTTAGGATCCAGCAACTGTTAACTGGGTTCTTGTAGAGGTTGGATCCACATACTGTAAACGGGGTCCCTGTATGATCCAGCAACTGCAACAAACATGGGTCCACAAAGTAGGATCTCCACAACCTGGTAACTGAGTCCCTGCATAAACTGTAGGATCCACAAACTGGGTAACTGGGTCCCTGTAGGAAGCCTGCCCACACATGGATCTACAACTGTAATTGGGTCCCTGTATAAGCCGCACAAACCAAGGATCCACAACTGTAACTGGTCCCTGTAGGAAGCCTACACAAACAGGCACCACAACTGTAAAATGGTACCCAGTAAGAAGCCAGCACAAACAAGAACCACAAACTTGAAACTGGTCCCTTAGAAGCCTGCACAAACATGTATCACAACTGTAATTGGACCCTGTAGGAAGCTGCACAACATGATACAACAACATAACTGGTCCCAGTAGGGAAGCCTGCCAAACAATGGATCCAACAACTGTAACTGGTCCCTGTATGAAGCCTGCACAAACATTATCCACAACTGTAACTGGTCCCAGTAGGAAGCCTTCACAAACATGATCCACAACTGTAACCAGTGTCCCCATTTAGAAGCCAGCACAAACATGGCTCCACAACAGTAACTGTTCCCTGTAGAACCAGAACAAACATGAATCTACAACTGTAACAGGTCCCTGTAGGAAGCCACCACAAACAAGGGATCCACAACGTACTGGTCCTGTTGCCCAGCACAAACTTGGATCCACAACAGTAACAGGTCCCTGTAGAAGTGCTGTACAAACAACGATCCAAAACTGATAACGTACCCTGTAGGACGCCTGAACAAACCTGGATCCACAACTGTTACCTGTGTTTTTATTAGTCCCTGAAGGAAGCACACACAAACATGGCTTCCACAACACTGTAAACATGGGTCCCTGTAGAAGCCTGCCAAACAAGGAACCACAACTGTACTGAGACCCTGTAGGATCCACCAACTGTAAACTATGTCCCATTAGAAACCTGCACAAACATGGATCCACAACTGTTTAACAGGGACCCTGTAATGAAGCCTGCACAAACAAGATCCACAACTGTAACTGGGTCCCTGAGGAACCATAACTGTAATTGGGTCCCTGTAGAAGACCTAAGCACAAACATGATCCACAACTGTTACAGGATCACTGTAAAGGATCCACAACAGTAGCTGGTTCCCTTGAAGGAACCACAACAGTAACTGGGTCCCTGAAGGATCCACAACTGTAACTGGGTTCCCTGTAGATTTCCACAACTGTAACTGGGTCCCACTGTAGGGTCCACAACTGTAACTGGTCCCTGTAGGATCCACAACTGTAACTGGGTCTTTGTAGATCCACAACAGTAACTGGGTCCCTGTATTTCCACAAACTGTAACTGGGTCCCTGTAGGATCCCACCAACGTAACTTTGTCCCTTTAGGATCCCACAACTGAAACTGGGTCCCTGTAGGATACACAACAATGTAACAGTCCCTATTAGGAAGCCTGTACAAATCAATCAAATGCAGTAGCAGAAGTGGTTTTTGTTGCATTTCTTCTGCATTAAGAGGTAGCAACCGCCCGTTAACAACCGTCATATAGCCGCACAGTACGACACGCTTGAAGATACACTATTATTCTATTATTTATATGTGTCGCTTCAGATACACCCGAGAACTACGGGTTGAGGGGGGTGGGGCTAAAAATTATGCAGAGTAAATGCCAGTGGCGGTTTTAGATGTGCGAGGCCCAAGGCCAAGCTTGAACGTAGCGTTGCCCCTGTTAAAATAAAATCTTGTTGTTTCGACAAGCATATATAGTGCGTGAGTCCTCTTCAAGCCGAGGACTTTGCAGAAGCCTAAGTTGTCTATGCCTGAAAGCCGCACGGATAAATGTAACAATAGAAACTATCTTTGAATTGTAACGTATTTGTATATTAATGTCTGTATCAAGTTATTTAAAGTAGTTTTAGCCATTTATACTCTATATAGATATTCTGTTTAGCATCTCCCTTCCTCATTTATGATATGCTAAGATATGAAAATATATTGACTTCTCCTGCTTTCATATTTCATTCTCATTTCTGAGAAAGGATAGAGTAGAGACACAAATAAAGCATTCATTTTTAATACTTGTGAATTAAAAAATTAAACTACCCCCCCCCCCCCCCCCCCCCAGTCACCCCAGCCCCCACCAACTAGTAACAGGGAGACAATAGTCTTCACTCAAGAAAGGCCTGAGTGAAGATCCTTAAACAGTGAACAACTTCGTCCAACCGGTCTATAAA
>JAMPIV010003028.1:0-144509 GCA_024509875.1 Oreohelix idahoensis
TGACTGTCAATAGACGCGAATGCCATGTAGTACTAGAGTAAGTTAATAACAATCACACACACCGATGCACATATAGGAGTCAGGAACGTTGTAACTCCAGAAACGTTCTACACTGTTTATTACGCCACGACAAACGTTCACATCATCAATAATACACTGTCAATAGGTGTTACAGTTCACGGCAAAAATATGACACATCAAGTAAGCACCAATCCGTAGATGTGGTAAAGTGAGATGGTATAAATATTTATAGGGGACTTAGTGTACTGACTGAGATCAGCTGTGAAGGTATCTGTATCTAATAAGTGTGGTGTATTTACAGATAACCTTACTTGCTACCACATTTATACCTCAGTCAGGCTTATTCTGGGATATTGTGATGACTACGTTGAATGTCTAGGGTTATGATAATGCTGAAGTGTATGTTCACAACAACCAACCGACAGATAAACAATTTAATTTAATCCACAATACTTTACAACACTGTGACACTCACATACATAGAATACTCTATAAGACTATCTTAATAAGTCAACTGCAACTTTTAAAAATATGTGTATTAAGTTCTTCAATAATAGATATCCTGATTCAACTACAAAGTGAACCAGGAATCACAATCAAATGAAATCACAAGTTGTATGTACACAATTTATAGATAGGATCTGTGTATTGACAGATATGATTATTGCAATATATGTGTAAGTAGTGCTGTAGTACTATGAGGTAATACTGGCTTTTCAAGCAAAGTTGTTGTTTGTCATCATGACTTCAAGTGTCTGTTTCTGGTGGAACTAATATTGGAAAGGTTCACAGTTTCTTTTTAATTGAAACAATTAAATGTCCCTCTAGATGTAAGGTAAAGTCACTGTTAGAGGGGGTATACATAAGATTGAGCTGCTCTGGCCACAGAATCTTAACTTCTGTGTGGGCGGCAGGAAACAGTCTCCACTGCTCGCTTGCTTCACCGTGTTCTTGAGACACAACACTGGTCGATATATTGACCAAGGAGTCTGCTATCAGCTTCTGGATTCAGCAAAACTCAGACCAGGTGCTGCTTTAATACGTTAGTACCACGGTCCCTGAAACAAGAAGGTTGTACCTCCTACTTCAGAACTAATTTATAATCTATTTCCACACGGAGCACAATACATAACAAACACCGAGTTCAGCGCGGTATGCCAACTGTTAGCTTCTCATGTAACACATTCACCAGTATTCCTCTCCCTAATGGTTACAACGCCTCTGCAATTTCAGCATTATTTTCTTCTATTCAATAAGATAGGTGTCATAGTACTATTTGGCAATCTCATATAGGCCTATGCAGTTATACTCCTCTCCGACAAGTTTTGTTCCTGGTGGAGCAATATCTAGGCTTTTCCTCATGGTTGCTACTGAACTACACACAGACAGACATAATTTATCAATTCACATTCAATTTTCATCTAAAAGATATCAAATATTTCTAGCTTACCACAATTCATGGAAATAATACACAAAATACGTTGACTGGCAATGAGTTATGGCACAATTCCGATCTGCCTATGTCCCAGGCTTTCATAAGAAAAATATGAGCTGGATCTCAACGCACTTGCTTCTCAGTAAGTTTATTTTCAAAATGTGGCACTGAACAGACGCTCCTAATTGACTATATTAAATGGTCTAGCCAATAAGACCATGTTTACAAAAGTATTTGAAAAAAGTACCCTTCCTACCGTTTCCCGTAACAACCAAAAATAGTATTTGCCATCGACTAATCATGTTTAGGCTTACATATTCTTCTAGCCAATCAAATCGGATTTAACTTGTTGGCCTATTTCCCGTAAAAGAGTGGTTTCAAAACATGCCACTGAGCAATTATGATTTGGTGCTGTCAGACAATCTCACTATTTTATTTTGGCCATAATTTGTTAATTCCTAGACTATTTGCGTAACACTTAACATATTCTTTGTCAGCAAGTCCTAAGGAACCCAAATATATAAATTTAATGGAGCTAAGTGGCTGCGTTCAAAATATGTATTCTAGGATAGTCGTGCTGTTACCACCTCCTCACTTCCATACTTGGGGATGTCTGCTGTACTGTCAGACTAATGTCAGGATTTCAGACATAAAACAGTAGAATGTCATGTTTCCTAATAAGCATTTAGCATGTTTTCAAAACCTAACCGTGTATTGGTAGTGTTTTTTATCACTGTTTATTTGAAAAAAAGTTAGTGCTTCATGCCTTACGCTTGGGGTGGCATTAATTTTATATCGCGAGACGGTGGTAGTATTGCCTGCGTTCCTCCCTCTCTCTCTCTCTCTATCTCTCGCTTCTAAGTCCGTCTGTCTTTTAGTTACGCAGTGTATAAAATGAAATTAATGCTAGTATTAATCTAGGTCATTAAGCAGTGTGCGTATCTCAAGGTTTTCTAAGAAATACAGTACACGTTTATTTTTTAGAAACGCGTGTATGCTGCTGTAGGCTTTACTATCAAACGTGAAAGCGTTACAATTTTGCAGACGAAGTAGAAAAAGGGAGATTTCGGGTTCAGTCATTATGGCGTTCTAACGATATTGGGAAAAGCACTGGTCTTTTACCATTCTTCTTTCCTTCTATTGAATTAATTTGTTAGGCTTTACATTTACTTGCTAATTTATATATGTGGATTTAGAATGTTTCACGACAAATTCTCCCCACTTAAAACAGACGTTATATGTCAGTCTATAATTCTATATACACATAGAGAAATTTAATATTATTCCTAGGGCTTACTGTGATTTTCATCACACGGATGGCGGCTTAGAAAATCCGCTGCCAGGTTGGTTTTTCCAGAAATATACTCTATGCTGAACTCGAATGGTTGCAAAAGTAAGGACCATCTGAGTAACCTCGAATTTTCATGCCTAGCCTGCGCTAGAAACGACAAGGGTTTGTGATCCGTTTGCAACTTGAATGCCTTCCCATACAGATAAATATTGAATTTCTTTATCGCCCATATTACTGCAAGACATTCTTTTTCGCTAGTTGAGTAATTTGTTTCAGCTTTATTCAACTTTCTACTAGCATATGCCACTGGGGTTAATTCCCCATTCAGTGCATCTGATTTCTGTAACAGGGTCGCGCCCAATCCGATATTACTGGCATCCGTTCTCACAATGAATTCTTGACTTAAGTCAGGTAATTTCAAAATAGGTTTGCTTGTGAGCTTTTCCTTCAATTCCTGGTAGGCCAATTCACATTGTGCTGTCCATGTAATCCGATCTGGATTTCCTTTGCGTGTCAAATCAGTTAACGGTGCACATATGGAATTAAAGTTTTTGATATACTTTTGGTAGAAACCACATAATGAGACAAAGGATCTCACGTCTTTCTTGGTTTGTGGCCTCGGGGCTTTCTTTAGTTTCTCTAAATTCTTGGGGTCAGGGGTCATGTTTCCCTGATGGACTGTGTGTCCCAAGAATTCTAATTCTTTACATCCAACGCAACATTTGGTTGGTCGGGCTGTCAAATTCGCTTCTCTAAGTCGATTAAACAGCATGTTCAGAGAGTCAATGTGTTCCTCAAATGTTTCTGTTGCTATAAGGATATCATCCATGAAATTTGTGATGCATGGATTATTCAGGGGATCCAACAATTTTCTCCTCATTCTAGAGAAGACATGAGGCGCATTCTTCAATCCAAATGGCAATCTGTTAAACTCATAGTGTCCCTCTGAGGTACTAAAAGCTAGGTACGGTCTAACCTCAGGCTTTACTGGAATCTGATAGTATCCTTTACTCAGATCCACTTTTGAGAAATATTTAGCTTTATTTAGCCGGGCAAACAACTGATTTGTATCCGGCAATGGATCCACCTGACCTTCTGTGATAGCATTCAGTCTCCTGTAATCTATACAGAGTCTATGTTCTCCAGAGGGTTTCCTTAAAAGTACCACACTGGAACTATACGAAGATTCATTGTGTGAAATTATTCCCTCCTTCAACAAATAGTCTATCTCTTCCTTCAAGGCTTTCTCCTTAGCAAACGGAATCGAATAGGATTTCATACAGACAGGTGTGGGGTCTATCAGTTTCATATCATATTCCAATAAGTTTGTATGCCCCGGTCGGTCTGTTAACACCTCTGTATGATCATCTAAAACCTGTTGCACTCTCTTCTTCTGATCTTTCGTTAAGTGTGTACTGATTTTCACCTGTGCCGCTGTCTCACAGGGGTGTAATGGATATTCAAATGATGAAAGTGGTTCCTTTTTCATCTCCATTGCAATGGACAAGGTCAACAAGTGTGTCTCTTCCTGATTTTCTCTTTCCAAATATTTCTTCAGGAGATTCACATGATAGATTTTTTCTTTCCCCTTCTTATCTATCTTATAATTGGTTCTAGACACCTTCTCTAGAACTGTATATGGACCTTGCCATCCAATTTGTAACTTATTCTGACTACCGGGTAGAAGAAGCAGTACCTTCTCTCCCACAGCCAAATCTCTGTCTTTAGCTTTCCTGTTGTAATAGGCAGCATGTTTTTTCCTGGCTTGTCTCAAATTTTCATTGGCAAGTTTCCAGCCAGTTTTTAAACGAGTGGTCAGCTCATTCATATATTGGTATGAGGATGTAATATTTTCCTCTGCCTTTTCGTCAGTCCACGTTTTTAACAGAGCTTCGAGTGGACCTTTTATTGGCCTTCCAAATAATAATGTTGCCGGGGCCATACCGGTTGAACTATGGGGTACCTCTCGATAAGCAAAGAGGGCGGCGTGAAGGTACTGGTCCCATGTATCTGGTTTTTCGTGTGCCAACTTTCTCAGGATCGACATCAACGTGCCATTAAATCTTTCCACTTGGCCGTTCCCTTGGGGATGGTACACACTACAATGGAAGTGTTTGGCCTGGAAGATCCTGAAAACTTCTTCTGTTAGTTTCCCCTTGAACTGAGAGCCATTATCAGTCAAGATTTGATTGGGAAAGCCTAACCTTGTGAAAATTGTGAGTAATGCCTCTGCCACATGTTTAGAGTCAATGGATGACAAGGCTACCGCCTCTCCCCACATAGAACAAGTGTCCACCAGAGTCAGAATGTAGCTGTTCCTCCTCTTGGTTCGAGTGAGAGGTCCCACAAGATCCACGGCAACTCTCTCAAAGGGTGTTCCCACTATGGGCATTTCCCCTAGAGTTGCTGGTGCAGTCCAATGCTTAGGTGCTACTCGTTGGCACTCTGGACAGGATTTTACATATCGTTTGATATCTTCAGTTATCCCTGGCCAGAAATAGTGACAAGCTATCCGCTGTCCTGTTGCGCTGATCCCCATATGACCACTGAAGGGAATCGCATGCCCTAGTTCCAACACTTTAGTCCTATATGAAGTGGGAAGGACCAGCTGTCCGTGACCATTGGATTCAGATCCAGCCTTCCTATAAATCAGCTTGTTCTTCATATAAAATTCTCCCTTGCCTGGAGGTGTATGAGATTTGGGCAACTTCTTGAAACACGGCTTGAGTGTTTTGTCCTCCGCCTGTGCCTTCCTCATCTCATCTGGATGAGTATTTATTGGATTTTCCTCCTCCTTTTTGGACTGTGATCTGGTCTGCACCGTTGCCAATATCACAGGTCTCTTGGGATTCTCCAAGAAGACATATCTACACCCCAATATCAGAGGGTAGATTGGCTCATTTTTCACTGCTACTTTTATGATTCCTTCCACATATCGCGTTTTCACCTTTATCCGGGCGACGGGAAGTGTCATGGTCGCTACATCCTTGGTTGCAGTTTGAATCTCCACTGTTTCTGTGGTGTATTGATCTGCCTGCACCAGGTGAGAACTCACAACGGAATCATAATCTAAACCTGTATCATATAAACACCTTATGGTGACACCATTACAGGTTACATCTTCACACACTGGGGGGTGGTACGGTTCCTGTAGTTCATCAGGTTTGACCTTTGTTCCCTTCTTCCCAGATTTCATAGCAGCACAATGAGGAGGTTTCCTTCTACAATGGTCAGTATCATGATTGTCCATCCGACAATTTTTACACCACCTCCTTTTTTGGTTGAAAGATTTTCTTTCATCAAATTTCCTTTCATCTAATTGTGGGGTTTTATTTTTATTGTCATACCGTGGCCTATCAAATTGGTGTTTACCTTTGTTCTGATCTCTAGGATCAAATTTATTAAAGTTCTGTGGTGCCTTAAAATTATCTACCTGTTTCTTTTTATTACTTGTTACCTCTGCTTGAGCTGCTTGATACCTTTCAGCAACGTTTAGTAACTCACCCAGCCTCTCTGCACCTTGTTCCATGAGAAACTTTCTCAGGTCTGGAGCCATGGACTCTCTTAGTTGTTCTATAAGGATCATTTCCTTAAGATCTTGGGTTTTCCCCAGAGAAGTCCATTTCTCCAAGTATGTCTCTAACCGTGCAGAGAACTGGTGATAGGTTTCACTTGACAGTAGTTTAGCATTCCTAAATTTTTTTCTATAAAATTCACCGTTCTTTTCATATCTTAACAAAAGAGCCTGCTTTAGCATGTCATAATTTTCTTGATCACCTCTGCTCATTTTGGCAAAAACTTCATAATCTGCACCACGAAGCCCTTGTGATAACTTTAAGCTCCACCTTTCTCTCTCTAACCCATACGTGGTAGCTAACAGTTCATATCTATTTAGATAGCTCTCGATATCATCTTATTTCTCAACAAAATGATCTAAATGAAAGTTCATAGCTGAGGTTGAGGCTCCCTGACTAGCAGTGGCATCAGAGGTAAAGGGACTGGCACCATTTTCAGGAGCATGGCCCTGAAATTCCAACTCCCTAAGTCGTAACTCATGTTCCCTTTGTAATCTCTTCTCCTCCTTTTCCGCCTCCATCTGTAATCTCTTCTCCTCCTTTTCCGCCTCCATCTGTAATCTCTTCTCCTCCTTTTCCGCCTCCATCTGTAATCTCTTCTCCTCCTTATCTGCTTCCCTTTCTGCAGCCTGTCTCCTTTCTTCTCTTTCTGCAGCTAATCTCTTTTCTTCTCTTTCTGCAGCTAATCTCTTTTCTTCTCTTTCTGCCTCCAATGCCTTAGCCTCAGCCTCAATCTGTAACCTCTTAATTTCTTTTTCAGCCTCTTTTTCTAATCTTTTTTCTTCACGTTCAATAAATTTGTCACATTCAGTAGTGACATAAGCAATCATAACTTGCCCGTCCATTCCTAACTCTTTTGCAGCCTGCACAGCAGCAGATCGAAATTTTGCCAGGTCGGCCATTTTCTAACAGGCAAATTTATACAATGTCTAACTTAAACAAGTCAATCTATACTAATTATCTAAGGACAACCACAGGCACTGAGAGCTCAACCTTATTTAATTTCCACCCAAGGATACCTTTTAAATTTTTATAATTTCCCGAAGTGAATTACTCCCAATATATATGCTAGGGGAAGGTTCAATATCCCGGGAGCGAGACCCCAATATATGTGGTAAAGTGGGATGGTATAAATATTTATAGGGGACTTAGTGTACTGACTGAGATCAGCTGTGAAGGTATCTGTATCTAATAAGTGTGGTGTATTTACAGATAACCTTACTTGCTACCACATTTATACCTCAGTCAGGCTTATTCTGGGATATTGTGATGACTAAGTTGAATGTCTAGGGTTATGATAATGCTAAAGTGTATGTTCACAACAACCAACCGACAGATAAACAATTTAATTTAATCCACAATACTTTACAACACTGTGACACTCACATACATAGAATACTCTATAAGACTATCTTAATAAGTCAACTGCAACTTTTAAAAATATGTGTATTAAGTTCTTCAATAATAGATATCCTGATTCAACTACAAAGTGAACCAGGAATCACAATCAAATGAAATCACAAGTTGTATGTACACAATTTATAGATAGGATCTGTGTATTGACAGATATGATTATTGCAATATATGTGTAAGTAGTGCTGTAGTACTATGAGGTAATACTGGCTTTTCAAGCAAAGTTGTTGTTTGTCATCATGACTTCAAGTGTCTGTTTCTGGTGGAACTAATATTGGAAAGGTTCACAGTTTCTTTTTAATTGAAACAATTAAATGTCCCTCTAGATGTAAGGTAAAGTCACTGTTAGAGGGGGTATACATAAGATTGAGCTGCTCTGGCCACAGAATCTTAACTTCTGTGTGGGCGGCAGGAAACAGTCTCCACTGCTCGCTTGCTTCACCGTGTTCTTGAGACACAACACTGGTCGATATATTGACCAAGGAGTCTGCTATCAGCTTCTGGATTCAGCAAAACTCAGACCAGGTGCTGCTTTAATACGTTAGTACCACGGTCCCTGAAACAAGAAGGTTGTACCTCCTACTTCAGAACTAATTTATAATCCATTTCCACACTGAGCACAATACATAACAAACACCGAGTTCAGCGCGGTATGCCAACTGTTAGCTTCTCATGTAAACACAGACAGACATAATTTATCAATTCACATTCAATTTTTATCTAAAAGATATCAAATATTTCTAGCTTCAATTCAGCCAATACGTTGACCATGAGTTTACAAAAGTATTTGAAAAAAAGTACCCTTGGCCTACCGTTTCTATATTAAATGGTCTAACAACCAAAAATAGTATTTGCCATCGACTAATCATGTTTAGGCTTACATATTCTTCTAGCCAATCAAATCGGATTTAACCTGTTGGCCTATTTCCCGTAAAAGAGTGGTTTTAAAACATGCCACTGTGCAATTATGATTTGGTGCTGTCAGACAACCTCACTATTTTATTTTGGCCATAATTTGTTAATTCCTAGACTATTTGCGTAACACTTAACATATTCTTTGTCAGCAAGTTCTAAGGAACCCAAATATATAAATTTAATGGAGCTAAGTGGCTGCGTTCAAAATATGTATTCTAGGATAGTCGTGCTGTTACCACCTCCTCACTTCCATACTTGGGGATGTCTGCTGTACTGTCAGACTAATGTCAGGATTTCAGACATAAAACAGTAGAATGTCATGTTTCCTAATAAGCATTTAGCATGTTTTCAAAACCTAACCGTGTATTGGTAGTGTTTGAAAAAAAGTTAGTGCTTCATGCCTTACGCTTGGGGTGGCATTAATTTTATATCGCGAGACGGTGGTAGTATTGCCTGCGTTCCTCCCTCTCTCTCTCTCTATCTCTCGCTTCTAAGTCCGTCTGTCTTTTAGTTACGCAGTGTATAAAATGAAATGAATGGTAGTATTAATCTAGGTCATTAAGCAGTGTGCGTATCTCAAGGTTTTCTAAGAAATACAGTACACGTTTATTTTTTAGAAACGCGTGTATGCTGCTGTAGGCTTTACTATCAAACGTGAAAGCGTTACAATTTTGCAGACGAAGTAGAAAAAGGGGGATTTCGGGTTCAGTCATTATGGCGTTCTAACGATATTGGGAAAAGCACTGGTCTTTTACCATTCTTCTTTCCTTCTATTGAATTAATTTGTTAGGCTTTACATTTACTTGCTAATTTATATATGTGGATTTAGAATGTTTCACGACAGTAGATCATCAGTAAGTAAATGCTTAGAAAATACAGTTATTGATACAAAAAAATCTCCATCACAAGGGATGCGGAGCATAGCAGCTCATAATCATAAATCTCGTGGCAAAAACCTCCATTCAGGGAAGGGAACTGCACATGTCGCAGTTTACAATAATATATATATTATGGGAGAAAGAACATTCCCCTTTAACGATCCGTCGAACTTCAAAACATATCCCTTATCAGAGATATGAGCACACAATGGCCTATCCATGGCCTGAAAAATATCTTTAATATCTCAAAACTATCCCTTCACATGAAATAATGACCTATACAACGCCTGGCCTCAAAATCTCCAATAACGTACGTTCTGCAGTACATAACTAAGCCTCATATCCATGGCTTTATCAAAAACATCAGCAAGTATCAAAAATCCCTTTCACACTAACAATATCTTATTCCGGGACACACTGACGAAAAATGGTCAACATCCATCTTCGGAGCTCTGCCCGTCTCAACTGTCTCGCCAATTTCTCCCCGCCAAAAATACCGCTCAGTACCCAAAACATCCCAGCGCGAATTCGCAGCTGACATGTGAGTTGAACTCATCTAGAACATTCGAGCAGATTCTCTATCCTAAATTTAAAAACAAACTAAGCGTTAACAAGGGTGATTACAAAAAATCCGACCTGTACATACCAGACTTTTAACGTTTAACTCCACTTCGTTAAAATATGACTTTACCACTCACATTAGAAGAAAGTTTATTACTAACATTTGAGGGAAGTTTATTACTCACATTAGAAGAAAGTTTATTACTTACATTAGAAGGACGTTTATTAATAACATTTGAGGGAAGTTTATTACTCACATTAGAGGGACGTTTATTACTAACATTAGAGGGAAGTTTATTACTCACATTAGAGGGAAGTTTATTACTCACATTAGAAGGAAGTTTATTACTCACATTAGAGGAAAGTTTATTACTCACATTTGAGGAAAGTTTATTACTCACATTAGAGAGAGTTTATTACTCACATTAGAGGGAAGTTTATTACTCACATTAGAAGGAATTTTATTACTCACTATAGAGGAAAGTTTATTACTTACATTAGAAGGAAGTTTATTACTCACATTAGAAGGAAGTTTATTACTTACATTAGAAGGAAGTTTATTACTCAAATTAGAAGGAAGTTTATTACTCACATTAGAAGGAAGTTTATTACTCACATTAGAAGGACTTTTATTACTCACATTAGAGGGAAGTTTATTACCCACATTAGAAGGAAGTTTATTACTCACTTTAGAAGGAAGTTTATTACTTACATTAGAAGAAAGTTTATTACTCACATTAGAAGGAAGTTTATTAATCACTTTAGAAGGAAGTTTATTACTTACATTAGAAGGAAGTTTATTACTCACATTAGAAAGAAGTTTATTACTCACATTAGAGGGAAGTTTATTACTCACATTAGAGGGAAGTTTATTACTCACATTAGAAGGAAGTTTATTACTCACATTAGAATGACGTTTTTTACTTACATTACAAGGACGTTTATTACTAACATTAGAAGGACGTTTATTACTCACATTAGAAGGAAGTTTATTACTCGCATTAGAATGACGTTTATAACTTACATTACAAGGAAGTTTATTACTCACATTAGAGGGACGTTTATTGCTCACATTAGAAGGAAGTTTATTACTTACATTAGAAGGAAGTTTATTACTCACATTAGAATGACGTTTATTACTTACATTACAAGGAAGTTTATTACTCACATTAGAGGGAAGTTTGTTACTCACATTACAAGAAAGTGTATTACTCACATTAGAAGGAAGTTTATTACTCGCATTAGAATGACGTTTATTATTTAAATTACAAGGAAGTTTATTACAAACATTAGAGGGAAGTTTTATTACTCACATTAGAAGGAAGTTTATTACTCACATTAGAATGAAGTTTATTACTCACATTAGAAGGAAGTTTATTACTCACATTAGAAGGAAGTTTATTACTCACATTAGAATGACGTTTATTACTTACATTACAAGGAAGTTTATTACTCACATTAGAGGGTGCTGGATCCATGTCCAGTGCCCTCATATCTCTCTTGCACACATCTTTGAACCTCAGCTGTGGTCGCCCAACTGTTCTCTTGCCATCTGCTAATTGTTCGTAGAAGATACCTTTTGGGATGCGATCATCTTCCATGCGGCGAACATGGCCAAGCCAGCGAAGTCTGCGCTGTCTAAGCAGTGTATACATACTTTGAAGGCCAGCACGTGACAACACCTCGACATTTGTCACTTTATCTTTCCACGAAATGCCGAGGATGTGGCGTAGACACCGTAAATGGAAAGTATTGAGCCTTCTTTCTTGCTTAGCATAGGTCGTCCAGGTCTCGCTGCCATATAGGAGTGTGCTGGTGACGCAGGCATTATATACCGCAGCTTTGGTCTTCATTGTGAGTTTGGAGTTTCCCCAAACACGCGATGTGAGGCGGGCAAAGGTAGCTGCAGCTTTGCCAATGCGGCTGTCGATTTCTGTATCCAGTGAGAGTTTGTCATTGATGGTAGACCCTAGGTATGTGAAGTGGTGCACCACTGCCAATTCATAGTTATCGATAGTGATAACTGGTGCAGCACCCGCATCCTGACTCAGCACATTCGTTTTCTTTAGACTTATTGTGAAGCCAAAGTCCTTGCATGCTTCAGTGAAGCGATTCATCAAGTTCTGAAACTCCTGTTGGCTTTGAGTGACGACTGCAGCATCATCAGCAAACAACAAGTCTCTTATAGTGACCCTTCTGATTTTTGTTTTTGCCTTCAGCCTTGAAAGATTAAACAGACGGCCATCTGACCTAGTGTGAAGGCATATTCCTTCAGTTGCATCTCTGAATGCATGTTTCAAGAGTAAGGCAAAGAAGATCCCGAAGAGGGTCGGAGCCAGAACACAGCCTTGTTTAACGCCACTTCGTATGTCAAAGGGCTGTGACGTGCTTCCAGCATATTGGACTGTTCCCTTCATGTCGTCATGGAATGACTTTATCATTTCCAGCATTTTAGAAGGGCAGCCTATTTTCAGGAGGATTTTGAAGAGTCCATCCCTACTAACCAGGTCAAATGCTTTTGTGAGGTCTATAAAGGCGATATATAAAGGCCTTTTCTGCTCTCTTGATTTTTCCTGAAGCTGGCGGAGAGAGAAGATCATGTCTGTTGTTGATCTACCAGCTCGGAATCCACACTGTGACTCTGGATATATATATATATATACTCACATTAGAGGGACGTTTATTACTCACATTAGAAGGAAGTTTATTACTCACATCAGAGGGAATTTTATTACTCACTGTCACAGCGTTATTTTGCAGTGCATTTAATGTCTTGTGTTCGGCGAAAAGCCAGTCGGGAGAGGCCGAGGTTAGCCGAACTGGTGGGTCATGTGACTACCGGAAGTCGGGGGAAAAGGCGCAAAATTAAGGAGTGATGCCAGCGAGATCGCTGTGTGGTTTATATTGTAGACTGTAAACTGAGTGTTTGCCATGTTTTCAGACCTAGGTGATAATTACGTTGTTAAGTCTAGAGCAGTGAAGGGTCTAGATCGTATTGTCTACAGGCCTTAGTGTGATAAGATGTCGATGATTTTGAGTGTGTCATTGTCATGGTTGTGCCGCTCAGGTGAGAGATATTTATAGCAGCCATTTGGGGTATAGTTTGTACCTTCGTATATGGAAGTGATAGTTTAAGCTGCTAAGGCAGGTTTACAGTGGTTTTATCATAATTGTATGTGATGCGTTTGGTGGCCGTGTGAGGCCTTATTGTGTGTGTACATTATTAAAGGGAAGTACCTGTTGAAGGTGTTTATTACTTTTGTCAGCCATTGTTGTGTGGTCATATCTTTAGAAGGGCGAGCCTATAGTTGTTATTATAAACCCACACAGCAGCGGTGTAACCCGTGGAGTGTTCTCCGTGATAAGTGGTTCCTGACAGCTAGGGGCTCGTCCGGTTTATTACTTACATCAGAAAGAAGTTTATTACTCACATCAGAAGGAAGTTTATTACTCACATTAGAGGGAAGTTTATTACTCACATTAGAGGGAAGTTTACTACTTACATTAGAAGGAAGTTTATTACTTACATTAGAGGGAAGTTTATTACTCACATCAGAAGGATGTTTATTACTCACATTAGAGGGAAGTTTATTACTCACATTAGAGAGAGTTTATTACTCACATTAGAGGGAAGTTTATTACTCACATTAGAGGAAAGTTTATTACTCACATTAGAGGGAAGTTTATTACTCACATTAGAAGGAAGTGTATTACTCACATTAGAGGGAAGTTTATTACTCACATTAGAGAGAGTTTATTACTCACATTAGAGGAAAGTTTATTACTCACATTAGAGGGAAGTTTATTACTCACATTAGAAGGAAGTGTATTACTCACATTAGAGGGAAGTTTATTACTCACATTAGAAGAACGTTTATTACTCACATAAAAAGGAAGTTTATTACTCACATTAGAAGGAAGTTTATTACTAAAATTAAAAGGAAGTTTATGACTTACATTAGAGGGAAGTTTATTACTCACATTAGAGAAAAGTTTATTACTCACATTAAACGGAATTTTATTACTAACTTTAGAAGGAAGTTTATTACTTACATTAGAAGGAAGTTTATTACTCAAATTAGAAGGAAGTTTATTACTCACATTAGAAGGAAGTTTATTACTCACATTAGAAGGACTTTTATTACTCACATTAGAGGGAGGTTTGTTACCCACATTAGAAGGAAGTTTATATCTCACTTTAGAAGGAAATTTATTACTTACATTAGAAGGAAGTTTATTACTCACATTAGAAGGAAGTTTATTACTCACATTAGAAGAAAGTTTATTACTCACATTAGAAGAAAGTTTATTGCTCACATTAGAAGAAAGTTTATTACTCACATTAGAAGGAAGTTTATTACTCACATTAGAATGGCGTTTATTACTTACATTACAAGGAAGTTTATTACTCACATTAGAGGGAAGTTTATTACTCACATTAGAAGGAAGTTTATTACTCACATTAGAGGGAAGTTTGTTACTCACATTGGAGGAAAGTTTATTACTCACATTGGAGAGAAGTTTATTACTCACATTAGAAGGAAGTTTATTACTCACATTAGAATGACGTTTATTACTTACATTACAAGGAAGTTTATTACTAACATTAAAGGGAAGTTTATTACTCACATTTGAAGGAAGCTTATTACTCACATTAGAGGGAGGTTTATTACTAACATTAGAAGGAAGTTTATTTATTACTTACATTAGAAGGAAATGTATTACTCACATTAGAGGGAAGTTTATTACTCACATTAGAAGGAAGTTTATTTCTCACATTAGAAGGAAGTTTATTACTCACATTAGAAGGAAGTTTATTACTCACATTACAAGGAAGTTTATTACTCACATTACAAGGAAGTTTATTACTCACATTAGAATGACGTTTATAACTTACATTACAAGGAAGTTTATTACTCACATTAGAGGGACGTTTATTGCTCATAGTAGAAGAAAGTTTATTACTTACATTAGAAGGAAGTTTATTACTCACATTAGAATGACGTTTATTACTTACATTACAAGGAAGTTTATTACTCACATTAGAGGGAAGTTTGTTACTCACATTACAAGAAAGTTTATTACTCACATTAGAAGGAAGTTTATTACTCGCATTAGAATGACGTTTATTACTTACATTACAAGGAAGTTTATTACTCACATTAGAGGGAAGTTTATTTTTCACATTAGAAGGAAGTTTATTACTCACATTATAATAAAGTTTATTACTCACATTAGAAGGAAGTTTATTACTCACATTAAAAGGAAGTTTATTACTCACATTAGAAGGAAGTTTATTACTCACATTAGAATGACGTTTATTACTTACATTACAAGGAAGTTTATTACTCACATTAGAGGGAAGTTTTTTTACTCACATTAGAATGACGTTTATTACTCACATTAGAAGGAAACTTATTACTCACATTAGAAGGAAATTTATTACTCACATTAGAATGACGTTTATTACTCACATTAGAAGGAAACTTATTACTCACATTAGAAGGAAATTTATTACTCACATTAGAATGACGTTTATTACTCACATTAGAAGTAAGCTTATTACTCACAGTTAGGTTCGTTTTGAGGGTGTTGAGACTGTCACTTCTGACCATAACGCGAATTGATCCATTTTGAAAACAAAGGAGTAATCAATCAAATGAAACTGCCAACAATGGGCACATCAACGAATGTCAAGACTGTTTAAGTTATATCAGTTTATTTGACGATTGCACAGTTGACTAGACGAACATGTTGATAAGAACAACGGACGGTTAACTTTCCACAATACAGTACGTAACGTAGGTTTCATATTTTAAATTACAGTTAGTCCATTCCGTAAGATAATCTCTTTGGTAACGTCAGACTAGTTATACAGCATTTATAACATGGCATCCAAGTAAACAAATGAGGCAGTTATATTCGATAGGTCATCTTTCATTATCCTATGACCTTGGCAATGACGGAGAACCTTATCAGGTCTTCTATATCATATAATGTTCCAATACTACGTATCTCCTTTTGGTACTGGCCTCTTACTTCAATCAATGTGGGATTACAATAATACATATTCCTGCCAACGACCTTTCGTGGCATTAGCGCTTTGATATAACATATCCTTGAGTCACCTCTGCTTTACGTAGTAAGTATTCTTAACGGCCGAATAATGATACATATAATTAAAATCCTAAGCCAATCCTGGATAATCCTAATTGCAGGAATCCGTCGGATTTAAAATATACATTATAAGTTCAAGTAGGACTCCATTTTGGAACCAATACGTTATTGGTCCAACTAGACGTCTACATGAGGAAAAATTACAATAATATAGATATCATACTTGCATTCTCTCCCGAGAAAATCACCGGTATATAGTTGACCAAGGTCCTCATCTTCTTAACAGACGGAAGGTCATATAAAGAATAAATATTCCCACAACACGGGTTCGAACGCCACAAATCAATGGACTGATTTGGGAACCCAACTTCTACCACCCAGCTATGACGTAGACTCATCTCATCTCATAATCGGAACCTCTTCTACCCCGTGAAACGAGGTGTAGAGGGTACCCAAGTGCACAAGGCCCATGGGCAGGACATGTAATCAAAGTGACTTGGCAAACAGGTGATTAGCCCATTGTGCCCGGACTTGCCCTCAAGTGTACTCATATACGCTATAAAACCTCCGAACTATCGAGACGTCATTCCAGCCAAAATGGACAGAGCCTCATATACCCGAAGTTTTCGAGGGATGTCCTTCCTCATCTGCACAAAGGCATTTATAGAGGAACTCTCAGGACCCGTAGGTCTGAGGAAAGGAGCAAATCTAAAGACAGGCACAGCAGTCTTTGGTACTGGGAGGTCTCCACTCAGAGTGGTGTACCACACACAGTCAGTAAAGACATAGGTCGCCTCATGTTTGGCAACACGTGCGGGCGGGGTAACCCATACTCCCATTAGTGCACAACCTTGCGCTAAGGAAATCAAACTCACCAATAATACTTACTATCATGTAAGTCGGTGCGTAAAGTTTATTACAGAGGTAGGACCACATATTAATAAATATGAGACTACCCTCATCTGTAAAAGACTGTAACGGCCTACGAAAAGAACGCTACAGTTTCCTTACCAATCCCCCCAAAAAAATTAATTATATTAATTTTTTTCTTTACTACTCACGACTAGAGGTGATTCAAGTGTACATAATCATATTTTATAAATATAACATGACATAGAATCATAAAAACATAAATATGAAATTTAAGTCAACTCAAATAAACAAAAGGTATGCACAAAAGCATACACCCACAATTGACCACCTTTGGTACAACGTGGTAAATGAAATAAAATCACGTATTAGAAATATTGAATTAAACCGAATAGAAACGCAAATGAAAAGAAAATGTAAAAACCAATGAATAAACAGAAAAGAGATGGATATGTCTTAAAATGACAAGTGAAAAAAATGAAAAAATACAATTTAAACACATGTATAGATCAACACACTTAACCGTGTATCTAAATTTCCTTTGTGGTACTAATTAAAGTACTAATGTTAAATCACTGCTCTTAAAGAGTGATAAATATTAAATTTAGACAAACTAATTAAATATTTCATAGTGACCTAACTTAATTCTTATACTAATTAACTAAGTATCAAAGGTTACTAATCCACCGAATTATTTATTTTAAAAAAATAACAATGTCATTAAATTTCTTAGATTAAGAAAGTTCCATTGTCCTGTTAGGAAATAGTTAAAATATACCAAGTTCCGTTCCATGAAAAACAACCAAGTGTTCGCAATGTTATTTCGTTAAGAAAATATAATCCCTTTCCAACGTTATTCTCTCTTCAATATCATAAGTAAGTGAATGTTATTTTCACAAATATAGTAATATACTTCAACGTTCCATGTTCTTTTAATACATAATCATTGTGGATTTCAACTTGACTGAATGTTAATGATCCTTATCCACAAGTAAAAAGTTTTAATAGATGAACTGTCTGTGTAGAAGTACAGTTGTATGTAGTGCGTAGTTGCTAACTTGATTCATTCGGACATCTCGACAAAATGTCAGCGAGAACATTCTGAGTACCAGGAATGGATCGTATTGTAAAACTATATGGCTGAAGTGCGATCGCATACCTAGTAGATTTGGCTGATTTCACATCTTTCGTGTTGAGAGCAGTAAGTGCTTTCTGGTCTGATTCCACAATAAAGTGCGAGCCAAGCAGATATCTCTGGAGTTTTGTTATTGACCAAACAAGTCCAAGAAGTTCCTTATCTAGGACTGAGTAATTTTGTTCAGTCGGAGTTAACTTCCGTGATACATAGAGAACTGGATGCAAGGTGCCATCATATTCTTGTAGTAATACGCTTCCAATGCCGTAATTAGATGCATCACTGCGTAAAACAAACGGTAAATTTGCATTAGGCAACCTTAAAACAGGAGCATCCGAAAAAAAATTCTTTATTATATCCAACGCGATTTGATGTTCGTTAGACCACCGAATCACGTTAGCTGCACCCTTTCTCAGCAAGGAAGAAAAAGGAGCAGTTATAGTAGACAAGTGAGGAATGAACTTAGAATAGAACTGTATTAGTCCCAAAAGTGATCTAACTTGTTTTTTTTGTCTTAGGTACTGAGATGTTTAGAATCTTAGAGACGTTACTGTCCTCAGTATATATCAAACCATGACTTATACGATGGCCTAGAAAGGAGATGTCATGAAAACCGACAAATGCCTTTGAAGGTTTTGCTGTTAAGTTATAATCCCGTAAAGTAGAAAGTAAAGATTTCAATCCCTGAATATGTTCATCCCAAGAGTTACTGAAAAGACAGATGTCATCTATGTAAGTAATGACATCGGGACGATGAGACAGTATGCGGCGCATCATGCGTACGAAGGTAGCTGGCGCATTTACTAATCCAAATGGCATAAAATTCCATTGGAATAGACCCCGTGGTGTCGAGAAAGAAAAGATGACTAGTAAAGAAAAAAAACTATGACTGCATAGGCTGAGTCATCAACGAATGTGATATCAAAATCCAATATCAGTAGGTTAATATCTGCGTGACGCAGAATCGGGAACCAATTGTAATCGTAGAGAATGGTGGTGAACATACACACCATTGTCCCGCTCGATAGCCATGCGAGCATCTTTATTGGTCCTAAATGTAACCACGGCGTCACCATACCTGTTATTGGTATGTGGCAATAGACGTACAAACTTAACACATTAACTACCGCAAGCCGCTGTCAGCGGCTTACAAAATAATCACATTTGGACCGCAAGCCGCTCAGAGCGCCAATCTAATTTTAGTAATAAAACGAATGAAAAATGTACTGAAATACTCTCTGATCTGGTTCGAGATTTTAAGTTGCTACCGGAACACCAATTCCCAAAGCATGGTTGTTGTAGAACACTGGAAAATTGATATTATGTTCACATTTTTCAGCGTTTTTGGTTAGTTACCAAATCGTGTAAAACTGTTTACCGTGGCAACTAGTGACAGGACTACAAAAAGTGCGTGTACATCTCGTCTAACGGCTGAATTGGATAGAAACGTGTTTCAACTATTGACTGATAGATCTAGCGACGAGCACAAGAGTGAAAACGATGTGCACATTGATTGAAATTGTGATTTTGATAGACATGGGGCGCAAGCAGTTATAATTGTGAAAATATTGCAAGTCCTCGGCCATCGGAGGGACGTTAAATAGCAACAACCTGTATTAGAGTTACAACCGGTGTTTATTGTAATAGTACATTCATTTATCTTTAAAATGACGTGTAATTCATAAAAATCTGTAAACAATTACGAAAACTACGGCTTACTTTGTGCAAACACCTACAGGATGAAAATGAGAAAAAAATTTAATTCGGCCACAGTGTGTTTTTCAATTCAGTAGTTAATGTGTTAACGTCCGCCGTGTGGTTGAGAAAATCTCCTAGTGCTTGCCAACTAGTTCGCTGTGGCAGATTTTGCACAAGGATGGTGCGAGAAGATGTACCTCTACCAATATAAGTGGTACCGTAGTCACAAGAATGTGAATAAGGTTGATGGGTAACATTAGTCCTCTTAGGTATATTGTAATATTTATTATTTATACCTGTAGGATTATTCTTAAATGTACCATACTTTTGTACTTGAATATGACTGCTTCCACTAGGCAAAGGTTTAGGTGTACAGCATGTCGTAGACATTTGCTTGCTGGACAAAGTGACAACTTTGTCGACAACCTTATTGGTTTTAGTTGTCTCATCTGAGTTATAACACTTATTTTCTTTAGGAACATCCTTTACCTTTTTTTCAACCTTAATAGTTTTCTTATGATCAGTTGCCTGCTGATCAATTCGCCAGGATTTGTTTTCAGAACTGGCCTTATTATTCTGCCGAGGGAAGATATATGTCCCACGGAATGACCTACTAGTCTTCACAGGTTGCGTTGAAATCTTAATATCCTTCTTAAGAATGGACGCATGTCGTAAAGGTTGTAATGCATTAGCAACAGTGGCGTAATGAACAATGGAATCATTTTCACTTCTAGATTCCGATACATTAGCATTACCCAACAGGTTAATAGTATGTGCATGTGAAACAAATCTAGGTATAGTCGTAAATGCATAGGCATCCTTGTTGAGGCCACTTCATGATGTGATTTTTATCGCGGTAACTTATTATTAGTGCCAGGGTTTTATCACACCATGTCGTACCTCAACTGAACGCAAGAAATACATGAAAGCGGTCGCCTGTGCGATGAGTATCTAGGTATTTTTATTTTTTTTTTTTTTTGCGTTCGCCCGCTAATACTCGAGGCGAAATCTCAGGTTATTATTTTTTATGTCTAACCTGACATTGATTTTACGTGAGTATCTAGGTATGACAGAGGAGATTATGTTGACGTTGGATGTGAGAAGTGTGTCAGAGCGTCAAGATAACGGGAGGAACGCAAAGAAAAGTTTATGGAGTGAAAATATGGTAAGCTTTGTGCTTTAAATGAGAGGCATGAGAATATGCCAGGATTATAGTTGAAGTCAGTACGGGACGGTGGTTCCCAATACAAAGAAGTGTGTTGAAAATATAATTGAACAGTGTTATAACGGGAGGACTCATTCCCCGAAGTTTATGGAGTGAAAATTATGATGTATAAATATTAAACATACAGGTGTCGTGTGGTGAGTCACTGGGGCAACTACGACAGTAGTTTTTGCCAGGAATAGTCTATGAGATATTAGATATAAGGTCTCTAGAAATTGGCTCGTTAAGAAAGAAAAAAAGACCTATTCGAGATAGGGACAAGAAGACAGGAATGTGAATGCTTTCCACTAGACAGTGTTTTCTAATAAATTATGGAAAGAGTTCTGTTTCCCCACGACCTTAGCTTCTGCCCTTAGATCCCGTAAAGAAAAAGCCCCCAACCTCATCTGAGTAGAGAAAGGTTCCTATAGGTGAATATGTAACACCGACAGCACGAGTGATACATTAACAAACTCTTGATAATGATCAACTGATCGTTGGGTTTATTAATGAAATATCCACACATATAGGGTTAGTAATGGTTAGAACGTGATGATGGTGAAAGACAATTCACACAAAACACACAGATGAGATAATAAAATTACAGTTAATTAAGTAATAGTTAATTAAGGATGAACTGGTGTAGAGTGAAATGATGATGTGATATGATACGTGTTACCAAAATGGTGAGTACTCTACACAGTCCATGTGTCTCTAAATGCTTCTCCTAGATATGAGGATTCACATGTATGCATAAAATGTCCCAAGTTGTTATACGTTATGTCGAATGGGGTATCTCTAAGTCGAGGACGTTCTGATGAATACTGTTGTCGTACGGAGAACGCTGACGAGATATTTATGTATATTCCTTCACTGTTTGAGTATATCTCTGTAGTGTGGATCAACAGTTAATAGTTGTCATATGAACAAAAGGTCTGTGGTCTAATCTCCCGACGGTACTGGTCAGACTGGATATCTTCACGAAATGTTAGTGATATGTAGACTCATAATCTTGCGTATGTAGTCGTGATTCATATACTTTCGAGTCTGCTTCATAAAATGCGCTTAAGAGTGTGTTGCACGTGGTATAAATATGCGATTCCTCTTTTGAGCTCTTTTGCTTGACTTCAGATAATAATGATCTTTCGAGTGATTAGAGTTTATGATGACTCTGTATTGAACTTGTGATAACGATGTATTGAACTTGTGATAACTCTGTATTGAACTTGTGAGCAAGCAGTATATGGTGACGAAAAATGCTGCGTCCACCTTATGACTTGTGGGTGAGACAATATTCCTTTTAAATTGAGGAATGAAAGATGTCCTATGGCGAATTCTGCTAGCCAAATGTCCGTTTTTGATAACTTATTTCTGGTTAGACGTCAGACACGTTGCGTGTAGACTCAGACTTCTGATGAACTGAAGACACACAAAAGTCTTCGTAAGTTTTTCACATTTAACATCACTGGTTGACTTTCATTTAAACTACTGCTCATTATTCATCTCCCTCTCTCTGAGTTCAATTCTAATGATGTTAAATATCTTGTGCATGAGAGTGTGTGCATATGGGAGACTGTGATGATGATAAAGGTGAAATATGAACTATTAATTACCTTCTATCATCCTATCATCTTCTATGAAAATCTTCTGATTTTATTAATCAGTTATGCCAAGAATTATTTGAAACTTTATCTTCCGCACATTTTAGCTGTGAGGTTAAAATAAACAAAATTAAGAAAATGTATTAATAAGTATAAGATCTACTAACCTTCTTTTCCCTTCGCAAAATCCTTTAAGAACACAATTAATCACGGAACTGAATTATCATCCACTCTGAATAAACACGTGTATTAGGCTATGCGTTTTTGGGTTTGATCTCTTCCTCACAAGGTAAAAACCTGGACTGCCTCACTCTAGTAGATTATGCGGTATTATATATTTCTGGAAGTCACCCTGCCCAAGCTGGGCGTCCAATGTGGTCAACCCACGCTTGTCTGAACCGCGGCCACGTTTTCCCCTGGCCAATCTGGGCGTCCAATGTGGTGTCACAGAAATTACAGTTTGATTAGGATGACCATATGTGTTTTTACCAGATTTATCACGATACAATGTGGGCTTCAAATGATAATGTCAGGCATGTGGACTCAATCAAAGGACTTTATTTCCCCCGATGAAAGAACAAATGTGGTTCTCTAGATACCGGTCGCGAGTAATCACAACAATGAAATAGCAAATGTGGATCGCAAATATGAGATGAGAGAGCAAATGTCGGAGAAAATACAGTATGAAGAATGTAGGAAAAGATGGAGCAATAAGGCCTTTGCGCTCGTTTATCACAATAGCCCCTCCTCAAGTGTGATGTCAATCGTACTCAGGAGAGCTTAGACTTCTTGCTCGGGATTCTTTAATCCTTTTCCTCATCTTCGTTTTTTCTCTCCGGTTTCCACCCTTTCCTCTACTTGTCCGTGCTCTTCGTCCTGCCTCATAGGATGACGGCTTAAAAAATCCGCTCCTACGTTATGTTTTCCTTGGATATAGTCCACTTGGAACGTGTAAGGTTGTAGAACAAGCGACCACCTCATCAGTCTAGCATTCAAATTCTTTGAATTGGCGAGGAAGGTCAGAGGTTGGTGATCACTCTGGATTGTAAATTTCCTTCCGTACAGGTATGCTTGAAATTTTTGTATTCCCCAGACGAGGGACAAACATTCCTTTTCGATTGTGGAATAGTTTTGTTCTGCTCGGTTTAACTTCCGACTCGCATATGCGACCGGAAATAGATTTGGGGGGCTTCTGTCATCTGGCTGTAGTAATGTAGCCCCGATTCCAATGTTACTGGCATCTGTGCGCAAGATGAATTTTCTAGTTAAATCCGGAAGCCGTAAAATAGGTTTTGTGGTGAGTTTCTCTTTTAAGAGTGCATATGCATGTTCACATTCTGCTGACCATGTCACTTTATCTGGGTTTCCTTTCTTGGTTAGCGACGTAAGCGGCGCACAGAGGCTATTAAAATCCTTTATATATCTCTGGTAGAATCCACAGAGAGATACAAATGACCGGACATCCCTTTTAGTGGACGGTCTCGGTGCATTTCTCAGCTTCTCAACGTTTCGAGTCTCGGGAAACATGGTCCCATGGGATATAGTATGTCCTAGGAATTCTAGCTGTTCACACCCAATTTGACATTTGGTTGGGCGGGCGGTTAGTCCCCGCTTCTCTGAGTCTGTTAAACAGCAAGGATAGCGCTGATATATGTTCTTCAAACGATTCAGTAGCTACTAGGATATCATCCATAAAATTGCTGATGGCGGGATGATTCAAAGGATCCAATAACTTTCGCATCATCCTTGTGAAGACACTAGGAGCATTGTTCAGTCCAAATGGCATCACATTAAATTCGAAGTGTCCATCTGGAGTACTGAAGGCTAACAGATTCCTCACCTCAGCTTTTACCGGTATTTGATAGTACCCTTTACTGAGGTCGATCTTTGAAAAATAGCGAGCCCTGCTCAGCTTAGTAAATAGCTGGTTCTGGTCCGGTAACGGTTCTGGCTGGAACTGTGTTAACGCATTCAGCTGTCGGTAGTCGATGCACAGGCGGTGTTCTCCACTGGGTTTGCGTAACAGCACCACTCCCGCACTGTAAGGGGACTCCGACTTCGAAATTATGCCTTCCTTAAGTAAGTAATCAATTTCTTGCTTTAATGCCGTCGCCTTGGCATACGGAATCGGATAGGTTCTCATTCGGACGGGCGTAGGATCCGTGACTTCCATGTCAAACTCCATCAGGTTTGTCCGGCCCGGTTTGTCTGTCAGAGAGTCGGCGTGGTTTTCCATCAATCTCCTCACTTTTTCTTGCTGGGCTTCCGTTAGGGTGGAGCTTATTTTCACATCTAAATGTGATTCCTCCTGTATCACCGGGTACTCTACGGATGATAATGGCTCTTCTTCCATTTGCATAGCAATGGCCATAGTCATGAGGTGCGCTGGTTCGGCAGGGGCTCGCTCGTAAAACTTCTTAAGCAGATTTAAGTGATAAATTTTCTGCTTTCCGTTCACGGCGATTTTATAGTTGGTGCGAGAAATCTTTTCCGCCACTTTGTAGGGTCCCCACCAGCAAATCTGCAATTTATTACTTCTACTTGGCAGAAGAAGTAGCACCTTCTCTCCTACTGCTAGTTCTCGGTCCTTCGCATTGCGATTGTAATATTTGGCATGTTTCCGCCTAGCCTCCCGTACTTTCGCTGTGGCTAATTCCCAGCCAGTCTTCAGGCGTTGTTTCAAGTCTGTGACGTACTGGAAGGCTGATGTGACAGTGTCGTCTGCCTTGGCATCTGTCCATGTTCTTAGTAATGCTTCTAATGGACCTTTAATAGGTCTTCCGAAGAGTAATGTGGCCGGAGGAACTCCAGTTGACGCATGCGGTACTTCCCTATAAGCAAATAATGCGGCAGGAAAATACTGATCCCAAGTTTCTGGCTTCTCCTGTGCCAACTTCCGAAGAATAGAGGTGAGCGTCCCGTTAAACCGCTCTACTTGCCCGTTACTTTGGGGGTGATAGGGCAAAGTATGGATATGCCTAGTCTTGAATATTCTAAGCACCTCCTCTGTCAACTTGCCTCTAAATTGTGACCCGTTGTCTGTGAGAATTTCATGCGGGAAGCCCAATCTAGTAAAGATATTCAGTAAAGCGTCAGCTACATGCACTGAGTCGCATGCTGGCATGGCTATGGCTTCGCCCCACATGGAACAGGTGTCCACTAAGGTAAGGATATGGGAGTTCCTCTTCTTAGTTCTCAGCAGAGGTCCAATTATATCCACGGCCACTCTTTCAAATGGGGTGCCCAAGATTGGCATCTCCCCAAGGGTCGCGGGTGCCGTCCAGTGTTTTGGTGCAACTTTCTGGCACTGAGGACAAGACTTGACGAAACGTTCAATGTCGCCGGTGATCCCTGGCCAATAATAGTGGCAGGCAATCCTTTGAGTCGTGGCGCTCATTCCCATGTGTCCACTAAATGGGATAGAGTGGCCCATCTCAAGCACCTGGTTCCTATAGGTTGCAGGAACTACTAATTGGTTGTGTTCCTGTCCTTCATTTCCAGCTCGGCGATACATCAATCCATTTTTCATAAAGAAGTCTCCCTTGGTAGGTGGGTTGTGTGTTCTAGGTAATTTTTTAAAACAGGGCGCCAGTGTGGAATCTTCCATTTGGGCCCTCTTCAATTCCTCGGGGAGGATATTGGTAGGAGGTTCCTGCTCTGCGTCTTTTCTTGACTGTCCTCTAGTCTGTACGGCCGCCATGACTAGTGGTTGAGTAGGTTCTCCAAGGAACACATATCTACATCCCAAGATTAAAGAGTAGATTGGTTCTTCCATGATAGCTGCACGAATCTCTCCTGTCACATAACGAGATTCCACTCTGATAAGTGCAATTGGCAGTGTCATGGGTGCAACATCCTTCGTCGGACCTTGGATGTCGACACTCTCTTCTGTTATCTGGTCAGGGGTGACAAGAGATGCCCTGACCACCGCATCAAAAGCAAGTCCTGTGTCATAAAGGCACTCCACAGATTGTCCGTTTACGAGGACTGATTCGATGACAGGAGGATGAGAAACGTTTCCGGTTCTCTGCTCCTTCCGGGGTGACGATTTTGTCTGCAGACAGGCAGCATGTTGGGGAGGAGGTCTGCGCTTGCACTCATTAGTGTTGTGATTGTTCAAGCGACAGTACTTGCACCATTTATCTCCCTGTCTCTGGTGTGGCGCAGCATTTTTCTTGTTTTGCTCTTTGTAGTTATCTTGTTTTGCGTGCTGTTTATGCGAGATGTGTGGTCCTTTGCTTTGTTGGTCTGGTTGGGAGCGAGCAGGTTGCTTTGGCGCCTGATCCGAAAACTTCTTTCTGGCTCCTTGAGACTCCATGAGAGCATTTTGGAATCGCTCTGCCAGTGTAAGAATATTTTCTAACCGGTCAGCGCCGTTTTCAGTGAGAAATCTACGCATTTCCACCGACATAGATTCTTTCAGTTGCTCTATCACAATCAGCTCTTTCAACCCGTCATAGTTCTCGGCAAAGTTTCCCAGTGTACACCACTTCACTAGGTAGTCTTCAATACGGGCTGCGAACTGTGAGAAAGTCTCTCCTGCATCCTTCCTAGAACCTCGAAATTTTTTCCGGTAAGCCTCTGAATGAAGCTCGTACCTCACCAAGAGAGCTTTTTTCAATGCCTGGTAGTCATCTTGCTCTCCGGCCGGAAGTTTATTAAAAACTTCGTAGGCGGCTCCTCTTAGGCCCTGGGAAAGTTTCAAGTTCCACTTCCGTTCTTCAAGTCCAAACCCTGTTGCAAAGCGTTCAAAGCGGTCTAAAAAGGCGTCCATGGTATCATTCCTTTCTGAAAAAGGTTCCAGCGGAAAGTTCATGGCATTGGGTGGCGCAGGTTGCGAAGTAGGCACACCATCTGAGCGGGGTGAGTACCCTCCATCACAGTTGGAAGCCGCTGCACTTTTTGCCAGCTCTATTTGATTGGTCTGTCCCTGGATTTCCAGTTGCTTCATCATAAGTGCATGCTCTGCTGCGGCTTTCTCTTTTTCGCTCCGCTGCTTCTGCTGCTTCTTTCCGCTCCGCTGCTTCTGCTGCGGCTTTCTCTTTCCGCTCCGCTGCTTCTGCTGCGGCCTTCTCTTTCCGCTCCGCTGCTTCTGCTGCGGCCTTCTCCATTGTAAGTTTCTGCATTTCCATCTCTCTTTCATGGAGTTTATCAGTTTCCTCGCTTACATATTTCATCAGGTCTTTTCCACTTAACCCGAATTCACGCCCTGCCTCCATCAAACTATTTCTAATTTTCGCAGCATCTGCCATGATATGCAGTACGGGTTTGCGAAGGGAAAAATTGGCAGTGACCTCCAAACAAATTTAATAGACTCGCACAAGTAATTATCTCTTTAAAACCAGCTAGGTTTAAATTAGTAATCAAGTTCAAATAGTTCTTAAAAATCACTCACTCAGCGTATTCTGAAAAATTAATTAACAGATTATCTCGAAGTTTCTATGAAAAATTTACTAAATATTTATGATAACAGTTTCTCCAGCAGTTACTGAAAAAAAAAAAATTTTCAGTTCCCTACAGTATCCTCTGTTCTCAAAAAGTGTTTACTCTGTCCGTTTGATACTCAATTTAAAAAGTATCACTCGTGCTTTAGAGATATAAATTATCCCCCCTATGAAATAGACAAATTATAGTAAGTGTCAGTCTAGGAGATAATCCCTCGAAATGCCAACAAATTTTGCAATTATCGCAATTGTAAAGCAGGGATGAAAATGTGATTTATCACACTTCTAAGTCCGGGTTCACTAATCCCAAGACGAGCCCACAATTGTCGTGTGGTGAGTCACTGGGGCAACTACGACAGTAGTTTTTTGCCAGGAATAGTCTATGAGATATTAGATATAAGGTCTCTAGAAATTGGCTCGTTAAGAAAGAAAAAAAGACCTATTCGAGATAGGGACAAGAAGACAGGAATGCGAATGCTTTCCACTAGACAGTGTTTTCTAATAAATTATGGAAAGAGTTCTGTTTCCCCACGACCTTAGCTTCTGCCCTTAGATCCCGTAAAGAAAAAGCCCCCAACCTCATCTGAGTAGAGAAAGGTTCCTATAGGTGAATATGTAACACCGACAGCACGAGTGATACATTAACAAACTCTTGATAATGATCAACTGATCGTTGGGTTTATTAATGAAATATCCACACATATAGGGTTAGTAATGGTTAGAACGTGATGATGGTGAAAGACGATTCACACAAAACACACAGATGAGATAATAAAATTACAGTTAATTAAGTAATAGTTAATTAAGGATGAACTGGTGTAGAGTGAAATGATGATGTGATATGATACGTGTTACCAAAATGGTGAGTACTCTACACAGTCCATGTGTCTCTAAATGCTTCTCCTAGATATGAGGATTCACATGTATGCATAAAATGTCCCAAGTTGTTATACGTTATGTCGAATGGGGTATCTCTAAGTCGAGGACGTTCTGATGAATACTGTTGTCGTACGGAGAACGCTGACGAGATATTTATGTATATTCCTTCACTGTTTGAGTATATCTCTGTAGTGTGGATCAACAGTTAATAGTTGTCATATGAACAAAAGGTCTGTGGTCTAATCTCCCGACGGTACTGGTCAGACTGGATATCTTCACGAAATGTTAGTGATATGTAGACTCATAATCTTGCGTATGTAGTCGTGATTCATATACTTTCGAGTCTGCTTCATAAAATGCGCTTAAGAGTGTGTTGCACGTGGTATAAATATGCGATTCCTCTTTTGAGCTCTTTTGCTTGACTTCAGATAATAATGATCTTTCGAGTGATTAGAGTTTATGATGACTCTGTATTGAACTTGTGATAACGATGTATTGAACTTGTGATAACTCTGTATTGAACTTGTGAGCAAGCAGTATATGGTGACGAAAAATGCTGCGTCCACCTTATGACTTGTGGGTGAGACAATATTCCTTTTAAATTGAGGAATGAAAGATGTCCTATGGCGAATTCTGCTAGCCAAATGTCCGTTTTTGATAACTTATTTCTGGTTAGACGTCAGACACGTTGCGTGTAGACTCAGACTTCTGATGAACTGAAGACACACAAAAGTCTTCGTAAGTTTTTCACATTTAACATCACTGGTTGACTTTCATTTAAACTACTGCTCATTATTCATCTCCCTCTCTCTGAGTTCAATTCTAATGATGTTAAATATCTTGTGCATGAGAGTGTGTGCATATGGGAGACTGTGATGATGATAAAGGTGAAATATGAACTATTAATTACCTTCTATCATCCTATCATCTTCTATGAAAATCTTCTGATTTTATTAATCAGTTATGCCAAGAATTATTTGAAACTTTATCTTCCGCACATTTTAGCTGTGAGGTTAAAATAAACAAAATTAAGAAAATGTATTAATAAGTATAAGATCTACTAACCTTCTTTTCCCTTCGCAAAATCCTTTAAGAACACAATTAATCACGGAACTGAATTATCATCCACTCTGAATAAACACGTGTATTAGGCTATGCGTTTTTGGGTTTGATCTCTTCCTCACAAGGTAAAAACCTGGACTGCCTCACTCTAGTAGATTATGCGGTATTATATATTTCTGGAAGTCACCCTGCCCAAGCTGGGCGTCCAATGTGGTCAACCCACGCTTGTCTGAACCGCGACCACGTTTTCCCCTGGCCAATCTGGGCGTCCAATGTGGTGTCACAGAAATTACAGTTTGATTAGGATGACCATATGTGTTTTTACCAGATTTATCACGATACAATGTGGGCTTCAAATGATAATGTCAGGCATGTGGACTCAATCAAAGGACTTTATTTCCCCCGATGAAAGAACAAATGTGGTTCTCTAGATACCGGTCGCGAGTAATCACAACAATGAAATAGCAAATGTGGATCGCAAATATGAGATGAGAGAGCAAATGTCGGAGAAAATACAGTATGAAGAATGTAGGAAAAGATGGAGCAATAAGGCCTTTGCGCTCGTTTATCACAACAGGGACGCTCAAATTCCCCGATGTTGTTGGAAAAAGATATAATGAATATTTGATATACCGGGAGGCTCAATACCCCGATGTTAAATGGAATCAAAGAATGATATTATAAAAGTATCAACTAGGGAAAAGTTGAGTGACATTGTATAAAAGCGAACCAAGATAGTGGTAGACTGAAAGTTAGAGGGAGTATTCATGCCATATTCGTGATCGTGACGTTTTGTGAATTCGTACTTACTGTGTATTAAACTGTTTGCCAAATTGTCTAAGTCGAGAGGTTCGTTCAATCATTCAAGGTTCAGTTAACCAGTTGATAGCCTTATTCAGTAATTGAAAATTGACAGAAGGGGGTATCTAAAAAGATTGACTTCCAGAATATTTGACAATGCAAACCAAATTAAAAATAAAAGAACTTCCACATCTTTATTAAAACGAATGGATCCTAGACAACAAACGAAAGAATTCGGGCAATTTCTCTATCCCTTAACAATCCTGTATATGCTGCTTTTCCCATTCAGCAATTTGCTGAGGGGTACACTCTTTTATACCGTGTATTCGACCCAATATGACATCACTAATTTGGTTTTGAAGAAGACATGCGTGGATCTTTCCTGAAAAGAAAGGTGTTTTTAAATCAATTATGGCAGTGGGAAATGTTTCCACTGTCCCACCAAAAGTGACACATTGGATGGTCTCTCCAGTTGCACATGCAGGGTCTATCAATGAGTTTCTGATGCCAATGGTGCTACTGCCTGTATCGAAAAGGATAGAACAAGGGATATCTTTAGCAAATCCCCTATTTAATTGAAGAGACCCTTTTCCGAGATGTGTAGCAGCTGACATGGCCGTGCATCCCTCCGGAATACTAGGTAACGTATGTCCGCAGCGCAGCGTCGTGACCGCCTTGGGCTGGAATAGGGTCGTGCACTCGTCACAAGTCTTAATCTGCTCAAAATCAAGAAAACAAGACATGGCAATATGCGTATCAGCATCTTTAACCTGTTCATTGTTAGCCTGTGTATCACTTAAAGCGACATTAGAATGTCTATGTGTATTGCTCGAAGATCTATCTCTTCGTCGCGATCGATTCTGATTATTGGCATTAAAATTGCTACAATTACCATCTCTGCTTGAGTTAAAATCTGGATGAGTATTGGTATCACTGTTATGGCTTTGACCATATGATCTTTTCATTGAACCATGTTTATTGTAAGAATATTGCAATTTGGATCGACAATTACGATCATTATTGTCTCTTTTATCACTTAGAAAACTATTTCTATAAAAATCTTGTGGTCTGTGAGATTGGCATCATGAAACCTAATATGGAGAATTATGATAAAATTGTTTCCCTTTAAAAGAATTGCAATTCTTGTTATTTCCCCTTCTGACTTTTCTATCTCTAAGATTCATTCTCATTTTTTTCCTCTGAGATGTAGTTACTAATTGAAGGTTACTAATTTCTTGTTGGAGAGTTTTGATAGTATCTAAAGCCTTAGCTATCTCCTGCCTAAATTCAAGTTTGAGTGCTTCGATAGCACTATGGTGACTAGTCATAAGTTCATCAGTCTCCTTAGGAAAAACAGTATCTTTCTCATGAAGTTGGCCATTAAGATCTGTATTATTCTGCTTCAATGCTTCTACCAACACTTTCTTAGAATTTTCTAACTCCTTTTTCTCCATGAGTAATTTTTCAATATTTATCTGTTTTTCCTGAGACACTTTCTTCTGTTGACATAGAAGATTCCTGAGTTCTTGATCAGTCAAATCAAGATTTGCTACTTTTTTATCCAAAACTTTCATGTTCTGTTCGTTTAATAAATCCTTGGTCCTTTCTGCTTCCTTAAATGTGTAGTCTGTCTCAACAGCAATAGCCAACATGCGCTTGAACCCGTTGACTAGTGAGTGTTTGACAGAAGCAGCTGTTGGGTAGCCAACACCCTTTTCCTCCAGTAGGTTCTTAATTTTTTGTTCTTCTACGAATTCTCTAAGCTTCTCTTTATACAAACCACGGGATTGCCCTAGTGTAATGAGATACTGTACATGAGATACCTCGTACCTCTGAGCCGTGGCATGTTCAACAACTGCAAAATCTGTTGCCTCATCAGGAGTCATACCAAGGGATTTAGCCTGGTAAATAAAATATTCAAGCGAAGACATTTTTGACCAGTATGTACCTGAAATACTACTTTTTTTTAACGATTTACACAACTAATTAATAATTACCTTTTTCATTTTGTATGTGTAACACGTTCCTGTCCAAGAACAGTTAATTAATGTCATATAAATATCAAATATATTAATAATTAATAAAGTAATTTATGCAATGAAATGTTATGAAAGCAACAACGTGATAGACAATAGAAACAATACTGACGAGACGAAATAATCAAAAACAAGTGAAAACAATCGCAGAAATCAAATAAAATAAAAATGTGAAACTAAAATAGGATGTCGTAAAGAATTACGATGACAACTGCGATAAGATAGTAAACAAGACAATTGACAAAACAGTGTATAAACATAGGTTTTGTAAAAAAAACTCAACGATAGTCAGGTTAGAATGGACGCATAATACAAACAAGATACATCATAAAACTAAAGTACGAATAAAAATAACTACAAAAACAACAATTAAAAACTTGACGGAACAACTAAACAGTCAGGTGTCACAGACCACCAGACACAGTGGACCTAGAATCCTTCTACGCTCACGCGTAGGAACATTCCACCGAGGGAAGTCTGCAAAATAATTCCTATAGAACGCTTAAGACGGACCTGTGGTGAAACTGGTATATACCCGTCATAAGTCTCCTGCCCATCCTCCCGCTTAAACACATAGGACATGGAATATGAAACATGAATAAAAAAAGTAGTGGACATATTTCTAAGAGAAGGCACAGCTAAACGTAAAACGGTGTAAACATGACACGACGTTTTTACTTATCCTCAGATGAGAAAAAATATATCCCTCGCATCCGGGACTGCATGCATGAGCCTTGTAAAAACAATAGATGTAACACTATGACAGTGTCCGATGTTGCAACTTGAAGGTGATGTCCAACGTCGTCCTTGACCTTGAGACAACCGTCGACTTGATAGGAAGAATAAGCTGACGTTTCCTTTCGAAGATGGAGGTATTTCTCTTCAATCGAATTATTTGATTGTTAGAACGTTCCCTGCTTGAAAATTGTAGTTTCCAAAACACATTGGTTCCACCATTTCTGTTAGGTTCGTTTTGAGGGTGTTGAGACTGTCACTTCTGACCATAACGCGAATTGATCCATTTTGAAAACAAAGGAGTAATCAATCAAATGAAACTGCCAACAATGGGCACATCAACGAATGTCAAGACTGTTTAAGTTATATCAGTTTATTTGACGATTGCACAGTTGACTAGACGAACATGTTGATAAGAACAACGGACGGTTAACTTTCCACAATACAGTACGTAACGTAGGTTTCATATTTTAAATTACAGTTAGTCCATTCCGTAAGATAATCTCTTTGGTAACGTCAGACTAGTTATACAGCATTTATAACATGGCATCCAAGTAAACAAATGAGGCAGTTATATTCGATAGGTCATCTTTCATTATCCTATGACCTTGGCAATGACGGAGAACCTTATCAGGTCTTCTATATCATATAATGTTCCAATACTACGTATCTCCTTTTGGTACTGGCCTCTTACTTCAATCAATGTGGGATTACAATAATACATATTCCTGCCAACGACCTTTCGTGGCATTAGCGCTTTGATATAACATATCCTTGAGTCACCTCTGCTTTACGTAGTAAGTATTCTTAACGGCCGAATAATGATACATATAATTAAAATCCTAAGCCAATCCTGGATAATCCTAATTGCAGGAATCCGTCGGATTTAAAATATACATTATAAGTTCAAGTAGGACTCCATTTTGGAACCAATACGTTATTGGTCCAACTAGACGGCTACATGAGGAAAAATTACAATAATATAGATATCATACTTGCATTCTCTCCCGAGAAAATCACCGGTATATAGTTGACCAAGGTCCTCATCTTCTTAACAGACGGACGGTCATATAAAGAATAAATATTCCCACAACACGGGTTCGAACGCCACAAATCAATGGACTGATTTGGGAACCCAACTTCTACCACCCAGCTATGACGTAGACTCATGTTTGGCAACACGTGCGGGCGGGGTAACCCATACTCCCATTAGTGCACAATCGTGCGCTAAGGAAATCAAACTCACCAATAATACTTACTATCATGTAAGTCGGTGCGTAAAGTTTATTACAGAGGTAGGACCACATATTAATAAATATGAGACTACCCTCATCTGTAAAAGACTGTAACGGCCTACGAAAAGAACGCTACACTCACATTATAAGGAAGTTTATTACTCACATTAGAATGGCGTTTATTACTAACATTAGAATGTTTTTTGTTTTTGTGTGTTTTTTGTTGCGAACTCCTTCCACATTCCACTGCAGAATGCTGAGGTTTTGTGAGCTTTGTCAGCAATTCTAGCCTTTTGCCTTTGTGTAGCCCAGCGGAACGCTACGGAGTTATTGACAATTTGCTTCGACCAACTGACATGTGGACAGACCTTCCGACTTCATCAATGAGACTAACTTGCTACAGAGATCCCTACGGTAAGAGAATATGACGTGACTTCCCAAAGGTTCAATGCGCCATGCAGAGATTTACAGCTTAATGATGTAGAACACGATTTATACTGACGTTAGCAGAACTTGTGTTGACGTAAAGTCAGGACCTTTTCAAACACTTATATTTCATTTGATATGAGCATTGTTTGGATGTTTTCAAATCTTTCAGTCACTGGTTCCCTGGGTTTCAGATTTTTTTATAGGCAGCTGAAACTCCGCACAGGACACTCTATCGTGGTACATTTTAAACTGTCATAATTTGAAGTTACCTAAAATGAACTATAACAAGTCCGTCATACACAAATTAACAATTTTACAAGACTATTGCTGTGAAAGAATCACATAACTTGGGGACGTGGTACACATAATCATGAACATAATCACAGAACTTGGTGTGGTTCAACACAAAAGTTGTGAACATTGTTCTAGCTTTGTTCTAATTCGTAGCGTCGGCAGCAGCAATCCAATTAAAGAGCCACCACAGTGGTTCCCGCATTAAGGTGAGACGAATACATCAGTGTGTATTAAAATTCAGAACTCATAATGTATTCTAAATGAAAAAAAAAACTCTCAACGTCGTGGCAAGACAACGCCATTATTACATAAGTCAGGAGGAGAAGAAAACGACATCGCTGAGGCAACTAAGTCTGGAGAAGGAACAGTCAAAGAGAGATGAAGAAGTTGTTGGAGAAAAGACAAATACGATTAGAGACAAACCAGCAGCACCGGTATCATTCTTGTCATCATGCAATGGAAAATGAAAAAAATTGAGGCTTGCATGATTGGAAGATTTAATTAATCGTATTATGCTCAATAACAGTGAGTGGCACGCACAGTTCAAGAATATTCATATCAAATTCTAATGACTAAAATTATCATTAGCAAGGAAGGTAGTTTCCAATGACATATTTAAAATCAATCAATCAATACCCTTTAGCTCTCCAAGGAGCATAGACCAACAAACAAATGCCAAGATCTCCTGTCACGTGCCATCAGCTATGTTCTTTCCACGTCTTCCTGTCACGTGCCATCAGCTATGTTCTTTCCACGTCTTCCTGCCACGTGCCATCAGCTATGTTCTTTCCACGTCTTCCTGTCACGTGCCATCAGCTATGTTCTTTCCACGTCTTCCTGTCACGTGCCATCAACTATGTTCTTTCCACGTCACAAAATGATTTACTTCATTTATTCAAAATTTTCACGAATTCAAACATAAATGCTAAAACATTATGCAGTTTCTTCTGTTACAACGCGTGTTTTTAATGTGCGAATCTGTTCATAGACGGTACGGTACATAAATAGTGACTAAAATCACGAAACCGCGAAATCGTGTTAGCTCATACGTGATTATTTACGAGGTGACTATTCTTTGCGCTATCGAGTAACACCAGATGAACGCGAAAAGCGCCACCTAGCTGAATGTAGTGTCCCGGGGTGGCGTACACAAAAAATACACATACACACCTAATGGCCTACGAGTGCGTTTCGCGCTGTTCTCCCGAGTATGTGTACTTTGTACTTTTCATTATAAGTATTTAATACAGCATACCAAACAAGAGTAAGCCTCCTGGTTATACAAATACAAGTAGTGCACAAAAAAGACAAGCCATAAGTATTGCTCAGAAGCTTGAAATAATAAAGTGTTTTGACAGAAACGACAGAACATACGGTATCGCGAGAGTAATTAATCTAAACTTTAGATTCTAAAGTAACCCACACTGCGCATCATCAGAGACAACGCTGCGAAAATACACATTCCAGACCGGTGTGATTTTTTTAGGAAGACATTTACCGCGCTCAAGCAGAAACGACAGTATAAACTTAACACTTATAAGAACACTGGGTATTTTAGTGGACTAAATGCCAGCCACTTTTATTTAGCGAAATATAAAAGTTAGTTGCTTATCCTTTACAGGACGTGGCAATCAACCCCAGCTTTTATTGGCTGTTTGTGATTTTTCTAGGCAATTTTTTCATTCAGTAGTTTGCCATTGCTTTCTGAACGGTACGGCGCTTATACCACTGTTAAAAATCCACACAAAGCGATCTGCTACCAAACCGCCTGCAGCAGGTTTCGAACCTGGTATATCTGGATTATGAAAACTGCGTTCATATCCATTAGGCCACAGACGCCGACAATATACATGGAAGAAATATCTAGAGTCATCTTTATATGACCAACAGCTAGGCACAATGCTATAGTATACATATGTGGTAGTGAACCTCTGTCTGTGAGGCTAATTACACCCTCACGGACTCTTGAAATCCTCCACACACTTCCAGGCATTCCCCCTTGGTGAAACTTGTTGAGAACCCAGCATTGCACACTAAGCTTGTAGGAGTCACTTGAGCCCCAGACATAACTACAGCTTCTTCCTGGTTGACTGCATGCAGGAGGATCTCACTGTGGACCCATGATAGGCAGGGAGAGCTGAGAAGTGGCTCTGTGTAGGAAGTGACAATTCCTTGGGAGAGCCCAGAACCAGAGCACAGTATTTTAGTTCTGCATAGTTGGAGAACCCCCTTGGATGGCAGAGAATGCACAGTAAGCCACGCACTTCTTCCTCCTAGCTTGGGACCACATGTGATGATTCTTTAAATACCAGCAAAGATGGAGAAACTGGAGCTCATGACTTCAACTCAATATGCTTCGGAATGACAGGAAATGCTACCAGAAAAACGTATATCTACAGTGTAGATAATACCAAGAAGTTTTCAAATTGGCATTGGCTGCAAAAGAGTGAGAAGCTCAGTAGCCCTAGTTAAACAACAACAACAATTTAGCGTAATAAGATGAACTGAATTAGCAGACATTCTTAAAGTATTGGACAAAGACAAATGATTGTCCATATTTAGTGCATTTTAAAATTAACGTGTGTACCTTAACGCTTGTATTTCAAACACTTTTATTTTATATCAGCGTTGTTTAGATGTTTTAAATATCTGAGTCCATGGACAACTAGGTTTCAGATTACCTAGGAAGCTGACATTGTGCACACCCCCCTCTATTGTAGCATATTTTAAACAATTAAAATTAGAAGAAACCTCGTGACCTGTTCTGGGCCCGCCATTCAAAAATTAAAACCGAAAAAAATCATAGAATTTTTTACAAGATGACAGCTGTAACAGGACTGCAGAACCTGGTGACGTTGTTAAATTGTGAACAGGATCACAGAACTTAATGATGACACAGAACTGTGAACAGGATCACAGACCTTAATGATGACATAGAACTGTGAACATGATCACAGACATTAATGATGACACAGAACTGTCAACAGGATCACAGACCTTAATGATGACATAGAACTGTCAACAGGATCACAGACCTTAATGATGACATAGAACTGTCAACGGGATCACAGACCTTAATGATGACATAGAACTGTGAACATGATCACAGACCTTAATGATGACATAGAACTGTGAACAGGATCACAGACCTTAATGATGACACAGAACTGTCAACAGGATCACAGACCTTAATGATGACATAGAACTGTCAACAGGATCACAGACCTTAATGATGACATAGAACTGTCAACGGGATCACAGACCTTAATGATGACATAGAACTGTCAACAGGATCACAGACCTTAATGATGACACAGAACTGTCAACATGATCACATACCTTAATGATGACATAAAATTGTCAACAGGATCACAGACCTTGATGATGACATAGAACTGTGAACATGATCACAGACCTTAATGATGATATAGAACTGTGAACCGGATCACATACCTTAATGATGACATAGAACTGTGAACATGATCACAGACCTTAATGATGACATAGAACTGTGAACAGGATCACAGACCTTTATGATGACATAGAACTGTCAACAGGATCACATACCTTGATGATGACATAGAACTGTCAACAGGATCACAGACCTTAATAATGACATAGAACTGTCAACAGGATCACAGACCTTAATGATGACATAAAACTGTGAACAGGATCACAGACCTTAATGATGACATAGAACTGTGAACAGGATCACAGACCTTAATGATGACACAGAACTGTGAACAGGATCACAGACCTTAATGATGACATAGAACTATCAACAGGATCAGAGACCTTAATGATGACACAGAACTATGAACAGGATCACAGACCTTAATGATGACACAGAACTATGAACAGGATCACAGACCTTAATGATGACACAGAACTATCAACAGGATCACAGATCTTAATGATGACACAGATCTGTGAACAGGATCACAGACCTTAATGATGACACAGAACTGTGAACAGGATCACAGACCTTAATGATGACATAGAACTGTCAACAGGATCGCAGACCTTAATGATGACATAGAACTATGAACAGGATCACAGACCTTGATGATGACATAGAACTGTGAACAGGATCACAGATCTTAATGATGACATAGAACTGTGAACAGGATCACAGACCTTAATGATGACATAGAACTGTGAACAGGATCACAGACCTTAATTATGACATAGAACTGTGAACAGGATCACAGAACTTGATGATGACATAGAACTGTGAACATGATCACATACCTTGATGATGACCTAGAACTGTGAACAGGATCACAGACCTTAATGATGACATAGAACTGTGAACAGGATCACAGACCTTAATGATGACATAGAACTATCAACAGGATCACAGACCTTAATGATGACACAGAACTGTGAACAGGATCACAGACCTTAATGATGACATAGAACTATCAACAGAATCACAGACCTTAATGATGACACAGAACTATGAACAGGATCACAGACCTTAATTATGACATAGAACTATGAACAGGATCACAGACCTTAATGATGACACAGAACTATCAACAGGATCACAGATCTTAATGATGACACAGATCTGTGAACAGAATCACAGACCTTAATGATGACAAAGAATTATGAACAGGATCACAGACCTTAATGATGACACAGAACTATGAACAGGATCACAGACCTTAATGATGACACAGAACTATGAACAGGATCACAGACCTTAATGATGACACAGAACTGTGAACAGGATCACAGACCTTAATGATGACATAGAACTATCAACAGGATCAGAGACCTTAATGATGACACAGAACTATGAACAGGATCACAGACCTTAATGATGACACAGAACTATGAACAGGATCACAGACCTTAATGATGACACAGAACTATCAACAGGATCACAGATCTTAATGATGACACAGATCTGTGAACAGGATCACAGACCTTAATGATGACACAGAACTGTGAACAGGATCACAGACCTTAATGATGACATAGAACTGTCAACGGGATCACAGACCTTAATGATGACATAGAACTATGAACAGGATCACAGACCTTGATGATGACATAGAACTGTGAACAGGATCACAGACCTTAATGATGACATAGAACTGTGAACAGGATCACAGACCTTAATGATGACATAGAACTGTGAACAGGATCACAGACTTTAATTATGACATAGAACTGTGAACAGGATCACAGAACTTGATGATGACATAGAACTGTGAACATGATCACATACCTTGATGATGACCTAGAACTGTGAACAGGATCACAGACCTTAATGATGACATAGAACTGTGAACAGGATCACATACCTTAATGATGACACAGAACTATCAACAGGATCACAGACCTTAATGATGACACAGAACTGTGAACAGGATCACAGACCTTAATGATGACATAGAACTATCAACAGAATCACAGACCTTAATGATGACACAGAACTATGAACAGGATCACAGACCTTAATTATGACATAGAACTATGAACAGGATCACAGACCTTAATGATGACACAGAACTATCAACAGGATCACATATCTTAATGATGACACAGATCTGTGAACAGAATCACAGACCTTAATTATGACAAAGAATTATGAACAGGATCACAGACCTTAATGATGACACAGAACTATGAACAGGATCACAGACCTTAATGATGACACAGAACTATGAACAGGATCAAAGACATTAATGATGACCCAGAACTATGAACAGAATCATAGACCTTAATGATGACACAGAATTATGAACAGGATCACAGACCTTAATGATGACACAGAACTGTGAACAGGATCACAGACCTTAATGATGACACAGAACTATGAACAGGATCACAGACCTTAATGATGACACAGAACTATGAACAGGATCACAGACATTAATGGTGACACAGAACTATGAACAGAATCACAGACCTTAATGATGACACAGAATTATGAACAGGATCACAGACCTTAATGATGACACAGAACTGTGAACAGGATAACAGACCTTAATGATGACACAGAACTATGAACAGGATCACAGACCTTAATGATGACACAGAACTATGAACAGGATCACAGACCTTAATGATGACACAGAACTGTGAACAGGATCACAGACCTTAATGATGACATAGAACTGTGAACAGGATCACAGACCTTAATGATGACATAGAACTGTCAACAGGATCACAGACCTTGATGATGACATAGAACTGTCAACAGGATCACAGACCTTAATGATGACATAGAACTATGAACATGATCACAGACATTAATGATGACACAGAACTGTGAACAGGATCACAGACCTTAATGATGACATAGAACTGTCAACAGGATCACAGACCTTAATGATGACATAGAACTGTCAACAGGATGACAGACCTTAATGATGACATAGAACTGTGAACAGGATCACAGACCTTAATGATGGCATAGAACTATCAACAGGATCACAGACCTTAATGATGACACAGACCTTAATGATGACATAGAACTATCAACAGGATCACAGACCTTAATGATGACACAGAGCTATGAACAGGATCACATACCTTAATTATGACATAGAACTATGAACAGGATCACAGACCTTAATGATGACACAGAAGTATCAACAGGATCACAGATCTTAATGATGACACAGATCTGTGAACAGGATCATAGACCTTAATGATGACAAAGAACTATGAACAGGATCACAGACCTTAATGATGACACAGAACTATGAACAGGATCACAGACCTTAATGATGGCACAGAACTATGAACAGGATCACAGACATTAATGATGACACAGAACTATGAACAGAATCACAGACCTTAATGATGACACAGAATTATGAACAGGATCACAGATCTTAATGATGACACAGAACTATGAACAGGATCACAGACCTTAATGATGACACAGAACTATGAACAGGATCACAGACCTTAATGATGACACAGAACTATGAACAGGATCAAAGACATTAATGATGACAGAACTATGAACAGAATCACAGACCTTAATGATGACACAGAATTATGAACAGGATCACAGACCTTAATGATGACACAGAACTGTGAACATGATCACAGACCTTAATGTTGACACAGAACTATGAACAGGATCACAGACCTTAATGATGACACAGAACTATGAACAGGATCACAGACATTAATGATGACACAGAACTATGAACAGAATCACAGACCTTAATGATGACACAGAATTATGAACAGGATCACAGACCTTAATGATGACAAAGAACTATGAATAGAATCACAGACCTTAAGTATGACACAGAACTATGAACAGGATCACAGACCAGCCCCTGCAGACTCAAGTGAAACAGTCCCAACTATGATGGTGTGGCCATATCTGCAAAATGGGAGAAGATCGCCTACCACGACAAGTATGAGAAACCAAGAGGCAGGGATCCAAAACTCCCAGCGTTCGCTAGGAGGAGAACATTAGACAATCTGTGAAGGACCGAGGACTAGATTTGAACCAGGCCAGGAGGAAGGCAGCCATTAGGACAGTAGGGCGTTCTCCCTGGCACACTTCTACATCCCAGGGTAGAAGAGGAACGACTAAGTAGTAGTAGTAGTAGTAGCAGTAGCAGTAGCAGTAGCAGCAGCAGCAGTAGTAGCAGTAGCAGCAGTAGTAGTAGTAGCAGCAGCAGTAGTAGTAGTCGTAGTAGTAGTAGTAGTAGTAGTAGTAGTAGTAGTAGTAGTAGTAGTAGTAGTAGTAGTAGTAGTAGTAGTAGTAGTAGTAGTAGTAGTAGTAGCAGCAGCAGCAGCAGTAGTAGTAGTAATAGTAATAGTAGTAGTAGTAGTAGTAGTAGTAGTAGTAGTAGTAGTAGTAGTAGTAGTAGTAGTAGTAGTAGTAGTAGTAGTAGTAGTAGTAGCAGTAGTAGCAGTAGCAGCAGCAGCAGCAGCAGTAGTAGTAGTAGTAGTAGTAGTAATAGTAGCAGTAGTAGTAGCAGTAGTAGTAGTTGTAGTAGTAGTAGTATTTAACAAGATGAAATGTTGATATATTGTGATTGGTGGGGAAATGGAAGAGAAATTGAAGGTCTAGTGATGTTATTATATAGCGTATTACTTATGACTAATGAAAGTCAACTGAATATCAAACTAACCCCTGTTAATTTTTTTTGTTTGGTGTTTTTGTTTCCTGTTTTAATTGTTTTTAAACTCTCTTTCTTATTTATTTTATTTTTCTGTTTTTTAAGTGTGTGTATGTGTTTGTTTGTTTGTTTTGTTTATTATTTTTAATGAAAATTTTTTTGTTTTTAACATGCAGGTACACACAAATTGGTAATTTTGATTTGCCCTATTTACAGTGATTCAACAGGAGATGTGATGCCACTTGCGCATATCGGCAGTTAATCATATTATTTGGAATTGAAAACACAATACTGTATATACTAATTATAACCCATCATAGGTTGAAGGGATACATTTCTAATCATCAAGTATTTAAATAAAAATTGAACATGATCACAGAACTTGGTGTCGGTGTATACACAATATTTGTTAACATTGCTATAGCTTTGTTACAATTCGTCGCGTCGGAAGCAATCATCCAATTAAAGATTTTTTAGTGAATTTGGTAACGATGGGTTTTTCTTAATTGTGTACTATTTTATTAACACTGAAGATCCGCGCCAATGATGGTTTTAAGGACGATAATTACACAGTGCACACAACTGTAACAATAATTCAACAGTTACATCCCTTGCACCGATTACTAACCAGATTAAAGTTAGGTTGAGCTAATATGTGGTATGTCTTGTGAATATCGTTTAGAGCGATATGATAGAATAAGAAAGACAACTTGACATTTCTTCATGACCAATCCGAGCCTACAACATTCTCTAACACAAGCACAGTCATTCTGCATCCATGCCAGCAAATGTCGTTCAAATTTCTCAGCCTTCTGGAACGTCAAACAGTTTAACAATCCGGGTCTTTATCATAACAGTCACATGACAGACTCATTCAGTCTTTCGTAATACTTCAGCCCCCCCCCCCCCCTGCCCCCCCCCCCCCCCCCCCCCCCCCCATGAACACAGTCCTTCAACAACTGTATGCCCTAATCACCCTGTCAAGTGCCATCAGCTCACAACTGTTCCATGTCTACATAAACGCTGACATTTCCGTCACCAGTGTTCTTCTCCGCATGTTTGTCACTATCACTATTGTTACCGTAGTTTTAGTAGGTTTCAATGTAGGCTTCGGTTAGCAGTTTGACTTCGGTAACAAAATCTATTTGTCTTTTCGTAAGTTCTGGTTGAGGCTTGTTTATCATTAAAATACATGATTCTCTGATCACGTGATATATCTACGTGTGGTAGAGCAAATATCGTCCTTAGATGTATACAACGAAAGCATGGGCCAAAACACTGGCAATGTTCAACAAAGCATTGTACTTGAGAAAATCCGCTAAGTTGAGAGTCCACAATTTACATTTATTCACGGCATACAAATCTCAATAAGACAATTCATGGCGAGTCAATGAAATACATCAATCAATACGTCTCCTGAGTTTACCTCTTCGTAGTCGTCCTATCGTCAGATTATTTACACGTGATTGCGTATTCCGACAATCCGGTAACGAATAATCCAACTTCGGCGACCAATATGAATTATGGATAATTCTTCATTAAAATTGCTCCCTGTACATTATCTTCGAATTGAATTACATTTCCCTTCATCAACTGAGACGTAAATCATATCCATTAATCCTAGGCAGACCCTCGTGCCTTATAATAAATTCCTTTATACCATTATCATCACAATGGGAGACTTCTCACAAAACCGCGTCCGTCAAGGATCGCTATCAATACAAAAAAGGGTACAATTACAAGGTCGTCACGTCGTAGCTTAACAACGTGAAAACGTCATCCTAAAATCTAGGTGACCTATTTTCTTTGCGTTCAAAACCCTGAACCGCGAAAACCCAATAACATATAAAACCAAAATGCGCAACGTTAAATATAGCTCTCACTACCCCTAGTAGCTACAATCTGAAATCCTCACTTAACAACTATACATTTCTTACGCTGTGGATTCCATAACAAGGACTGCCTTATAATGCTATCAGCAAGTTTCCTTAATGTATGTCCTGTCCATCGCCAGCGTTTCCATCTCATCGGTTGTTCCACTGGCACATATCTGATTCTTGTCATCAGTTCTACTTTAGTCGCACCATTTCCGTCCTCCTATTCTAACCAAGCACCCATTTACGTTGTCTTTATTTTGGTGTTGTCCATGTTTCATGGCCATACAATAGGACTGGCTTGACATCTGATTTGAGGATCCTGATTTTTATGGGTGTTAGAATTGATTTCTTTATGACCCTATGCATTTCCAGTTTAACGAGCTGCAAATGGGTACCAGACTCTGCTGTTCAGTTAGGGTAAGAAGAGAATTGGTCAGCCCATCTCATTAAGCTGGGCCTGGCTTAGTGACACCTCTCTGCCCTACGGTAGCATGTACTATTGGACTACCTCTGCCACCCCCCCCCCCTTTTTTTTAAAAAATATTCCCCAATGCAATGAAAATTCCTCTTGACTTGTGTATACTTATTTTGATACCACTGGCTGTTCTTCCAACCTCTATACTCAACCAATCAAGCAATACATTTTAGTTCCTGACAGAGCATAAGCCATCAACATAGACTTGTCAAGTCGTCACGTGTCATCAGCTCAAACTGTTTCTCTCGTCATTGTCATCTGTCACCAGTTCTCTTCTCCGTGTCTTCTTTGTCTGCCCCTGCTTCTCTTACTCTGGTGGTTCCAGAACAATGACTGTCAGCAGGTTTCCTCAAAGTTCGTCCTATACATCTCCAGTGTCTTCTGATCTGGTCTATGTTGCTACCAAGACGTATGTATGTATGTATGTATGTATGTATGTATGTATGTATGTATGTATGTATGTTTCTACATCTGGCAGTTGTGTTTCTTGAAGTTCAAACTCGCCATCATTTCCTGAAGTTCAAACTCGCCATCATTTCCTGCATTTATTCTCATAATCTTTGTCGTCAAGTATTCTCAGTTTGTCCTACACTCCGTTACCAGTTACGAAACAGAAGAGATAAGACGTTGGCAAGATCTAGATTCTAAATCGTCAAACTGTTTGCTATGGCAGATGCCCAAATGAAATTAGGTCAAAAATTCAGAAAGACAAAACGAGCTTTGCACAGCTTAAAAACCTTGTAGCTATTTTATAGTACAATTACCTTTGGCTAATGCGGAAAAGACTTTTTAGATACCATCAGGGCAGGCATCATGGAAGAGCCTTGTTTCAGGCGCCAAGGCTCAGAGGCCCACAGAAACAGTTAAATACAATGAATGAAACAAAGGTGAGAACTACCTTCTTCAGCTTGAATTTCTCTTATTTTTATTCTGCTAAACCCTATGGAGCACGGGCCACCACTGAGGCTGTCCCTTGCAGGAAGCCTGCACAACGTATTCACATACTCTTGCAACCATGATTTCTGTAGCAACTTTGTTTTACTACACGAGATAATAATATTAAACACTATACTGTACTTATTACATTAAATACTATACTTATTATATTAATCCATTTATTTTATCTTCTTTAAGATAGTAGGTTGCGAACAGCAAAACATAACGTGAAAAAGATTTTACAGGGCGCACCAAATAAATAGTTGGCTGAGGACGACTGAACATCTACAGACAACCACGGATACAACATACGTGCTACATTACTTTACGCACGTGACAGACATGGGCAATACACTGGCAGGTGGAAATAAAATTGGTGGCAGCAGCAATAATGTTCTTTGAGAATGATGCTGCGTATACTGTGGGCTCAGATTTGGCGAAAAGAAGCTCTCACAGCAAGCAGAAGAGAGGAGAAAACAGGAAATTAAGCAGTCGAGGGCTGTCACCTCAGGGGCGCAAACCCATAGTCAGTTATGACTGAGGGGGTTATTATAATGTGGCTACTCAGAAAATCAAATAAGGAAGTTTTCAATGGAACAGAAGATAGTAATCAATTTTTGAACTCGATATGAAGCGGACAGTCAGGGTTCTATGGACTCATCCTGGGGCAAGACAATTGTGAGTGTCTGGTAACAACAAAGAGAAGAAAAGAAAGACAGAGAAAGAAATACACAGACACGTTGACAATAAAGACACAATAAAGACACAGCTGATGCAAGCACCAGTGACATGTAAATGTCTTCTGTTTTTGATTTGGACACACTGTGAGTTCCTCCATTTTTGCCCATGTCGCTGACAACATTAGTGTAAGGGTCTACGCCTTGATAGAATATTTAATGAAGTGCAAACACTTTATCTGTTGTTGTATTTATCCTCACAATCTTTATCTTCTCTCTGTGAATATCTTAAGATCTGATTGTTATGACCAGCTCTCATTTTGTTGTGCATCTGGTTCCGGTAAGTGGATAGAAGAGCTAGGTTAGGTCAAATGTAGATCGTTGAGTGTCTTACCGCAGTTCACAGCTGGGTTGCGATATCTGCGCCTTTTCGGCCCTTGGCTATCTCCAGGCTTCCTACCAAGGCGGCAAGTGATTTAAAATTCAAGTTTTGCTTTTCCTAGATGGGCTGCTACTGAAGGATCGAACGGCCTGCGAGATCTCCTGATTTAACTCCAGCTTATTTTGTATGAGAATATTTAAGGACAAGGTAAATGGTCAAACCTGAAACCTTAGAGGATCTCAATCAATCAATCAATCAATACCCTTTAGTTCCCCAAGGAGCATAGACCTTCAACAAACACATGCCAAGTCTTCCTGTCCTGTGCCATCCGCTCACGTTCTTTCCATGTTTTCCTCATTATTGTTATTTCTGTCTCCAGTTGTCTTCTCCATGTGTTTCTTATTCTTCGTCTGCCTCTCTTACCCTGGTCATTCCAGAACAAGGACTGCCTTGTAGTGCTATCAACATGTTTCCTCAATGCGTGTCCTATAAGTCGCCAGTGGCTACTCCTTATCTTTTGTTCCACTGGCACTTGTCTAGTACTTGTCATCAGTTCCACTTTCGTGATCTTGTTATACCACTACAATCCATCATCTCTACACAAGCATCTATTTATTGTCACCAGTTCCACATTCGTGATCTTGTTATACCACTACAATCCATCTACTCTACACAAACACCTATTTATTGTCACCAGTTCCACATTCATGATCTTGTTATACCACTACAATCCATCTACTCTACACAAGCATCTATTTATTGTCACCAGTTCCACATTCGTGATCTTGTTATACCACTACAATCCATCTACTCTACACAAGCATCTATTTATTGTCACCAGTTCCACTTTCGTGATCTTGTTATACCACTACAATCCATCTACTCTACACAAGCATCTATTTATTGTCACCAGTTCCACATTCGTGATCTTGTTATACCACTACAATCCATCTACTCTACACAAGCACCTATTTATTGTCATCAGTTCCACATTCGTGATCTTGTTATACCACTACAATCCATCTACTCTATACAATCACCTATTTATTGTCACCAGTTCCACATTCGTGATCTTGTTATACCACTACAATCCATCTACTCTACACAAGCACCTATTTATTGTCATCAGTTCCACATTCGTGATCTTGTTATACCACTACAATCCATCTACTCTACACAAGTACCTATTTATTGTCATCAGTTCCACATTCGTGATCTTTTTATACCACTACAATCCATCTACTCTACACAAGCACATATTTATCAAAGTCTGTAGCTTTCTGGTTGTTGTGTTTGTTTTTCTCCACATTTTAGAGCCATAAAATAGGACTGACTTCACATTTGAGTTGATTCTTATTTTCGTGTTGGACTTGATTTCTCTTGTTTTGTTTTCCATATATTTCCCAATGCAAAGAAACCTCCTCTTGCTTTTTTGTATTCTTATTTTGATATCATTGCCTGTCCCTCCAACTTTGTCTATATTACTGCCAAGATATGTGAATGACTTGACATCTTGTAGTGGTGTTTCTTCAAGTTCAACCCTGTTATCATTACCTGCATTTATTCACTTATCTTTGTCTTTTCCCTGTGTATTTTCAGATCCACTTGCTGTGATCTCTCACTGAAAATGTTGATTGTCTCTTGCATATGATTACGGCTATGGGACAGAGGATCTCAAAACAGCAATAAAAAAAAAAAAACAAAGGAATGTCAAAGTCTTGACCAACATTTTCGTCAAAGAGTTGGTAGACATTTTTGAAAAAAGACTGACTTAAGGTATGAACGCTCAAGGACATCAGTTTGAATGATAAATAAATTTATGATTATCAAAAAATAATGATAGTGTCCTGTCATTGTTATGGCGTATTTCATTTACACATACAGTAAATTTTCGCTATTTGCATGTTACGTATTCGCTCATTTGCGACTGATAAAGTGTAACCCATTTTTTTGCCATTCGCGGACACCTCGTAGGTATTTGTGGTCATGCGCAGTACGGTAGGCAAAAAGATTTCGAGATGCCTACCGCGCAACAAGGAAAGACTAACTGCTTGTTCTAGCGGCTTTCACAGTGTTTACACATGTCTTTGTCGATCATCTTTTCATCCAGTTTTTTTTTTTTCAGTTTTACGCTGTTTTTGATTATTTTTGGAATTAATAATGGCATTCAAGAGCAGTGGCGTCACTAGGGTTAGTGTCACCCAGTGCGGTAACTCATGGTGTCACCCCCATGGACCTCCTCCTGTACCAGACCATACAGAATCATTAGTAATGTTTTTTGTACTAATGTTACTCGTTAATCGTAATTCCCGTATATCACTGAATGTAATGGCAATAGTAGTGACATAAACAACTAGCAAAATTAAAATTGCACCTTTAAATTACAATATCATACGCCCAGCCTAAATGTATTTACATTTACATAAGTTTCATGTGGTTAAAGTGAAAATTCGGTAAGAAAACAATACAAATCGAAGTAAAAACGTAGGTATGTTGATACAGTACATGTAAGCTGGGCTTACGAAAACTGTTTTTGTGGATATAACTAACTACAGGGATATTTTTATAAAAAATAATAAATTTCTGCAGAAACACTGCACACAAATTTTATAGACAGTCATTTTGGTGTCACCCCCTGTGATGGTGTCACCCGGTGCGGTCCGCACCCCCCCCCCCCCTAGTGACGCCACTGTTCAAGAGTAGTACAAGTGTGTTGGCCAGTGCGCCTAAGGGCAAAGAGGCTGTAATGCGCCTCAGTGATAAAGTGCGTGTGTTAGATAAACTTCTTTCTGGGATGTCTGTATGAAATTTCCTTTATTTATTCATTTTAAATGTTCTGTCTAAATGTTTTCAATTTTTGTTTTCCAGGGATTTTGTAATGTGTGTATGTGTTTGTGTGTATCTGCGTGTGGATGTGTGAATGAGCAGTGAAGTGACAGTGTGAGTGAGTACTGGTACACACTGTATTATTACAAACAAAACAGTGTATAAAATACATTTATAAAATGAACAGTATAATAAATAAGCTGTTTTTTACAAGAAAGGTTCACGAAATGATGAGTGTATGGTGAACGGTAGCAAAAGTGTATGGTGAACAGGGTCCCGCAGGAACCTAGCCCCCTTTTTCTCCATAGAATCAATGGTTCTGTATTCGCGGATTTCGCAACTAGCGAGGATTGACTGTACCACCACATTTTAAAGCCACATGTTTTATTCCAAAAAGATCAGACACTTATGGCTGACCCATGTATATGTACAACGCATGCCTTGGGAGCATGTAAACAAGGGCTGACAACTCATCCTAGGCTGCAGTCACCGACTATGGCAGGATGTGGGACTAAAATAGATTCAAGCACAAAATAGCTAAGAGAACTCCCAGTGTCAAATATTACAAAAGCAAACTACTCCTTTTCAAGCATTTCGTAAAAGACGATGCAATTGTGCATGAGCTTGGCAACCTCATGACGTAGAAGTGACTGCTACAAAAACCATCACGGTAAGAACATGTGAATGTTTCTAGCAGGGTTCCTACAAGTGGACCAGTTACAACCATCACGGTAAGAACATGTGAATGTTTGTAGCAGGGTTCCTACAAGTGGACCAGTTACAACCATCACGGTAAGAACATGTGAATGTTTGTAGCAGGGTTCCTACAAGTGGACCAGTTACAACCATCACGGTAAGAACATGTGAATGTTTGTAGCAGGGTTCCTACAAGTGGACCAGTTACAACCATCACGGTAAGAACATGTGAATTTTTGTAGCAAGGTTCCTACAAGTGGACCAGTTACAACCATCACGGTAAGAACATGTGAATTTTTGTAGCAGGGTTCCTACAAGTGGACCAGTTACAACTATCACGGTAAGAACATGTGAATGTTTGTAGCAGGGTTCCTACAAGTGGACCAGTTACAACCATCACGGTAAGAACATGTGAATGTTTGTAGCAGGGTTCCTACAAGTGGACCAGTTACAACCATCACGGTAAGAACATGTGAATGTTTGTAGCAGGGTTCCTACAAGTGGACCAGTTACAACCATCACGGTAAGAACATGTGAATGTTTGTAGCAGGGTTCCTACAAGTGGACCAGTTACAACCATCACGGTAAGAACATGTGAATGTTTGTAGCAGGGTTCCTACAAGTGGACAGTTACAACCATCACGGTAAGAACATGTGAATGTTTGTAGCAGGGTTCCTACAAGTGGACCAGTTACAACCATCACGGTAAGAACATGTGAATGTTTGTAGCAGGGTTCCTACAAGTGGACCAGTTACCACCATCACGGTAAGAACATGTGAATGTTTGTAGCAGGGTTCCTACAAGTGGACCAGTTACCACCATCACGGTAAGAACATGTGAATGTTTGTAGCAGGGTTCCTACAAGTGGACCAGTTACAACCATCACGGTAAGAACATGTGAATGTTTGTAGCAGGGTTCCTACAAGTGGACCAGTTACAACCATCACGGTAAGAACATGTGAATGTTTGTAGCAGGGTTCCTACAAGTGGACCAGTTACAACCATCACGGTAAGAACATGTGAATGTTTGTAGCAGGGTTCCTACAAGTGGACCAGTTACAACCATCACGGTAAGAACATGTGAATGTTTGTAGCAGGGTTCCTACAAGTGGACCAGTTACAACCATCACGGTAAGAACATGTGAATGTTTGTAGCAGGGTTCCTACAAGTGGACCAGTTACAACCATCACATCACGGTAAGAACATGTGAATGTTTGTAGCAGGGTTCCTACAAGTGGACCAGTTACAACCATCACGGTAAGAACATGTGAATGTTTGTAGCAGGGTTCCTACAAGTGGACAAGTTACAACCATCACGGTAAGAACATGTGAATGTTTGTAGCAGGGTTCCTACAAGTGGACCAGTTACAACTATCACGGTAAGAACATGTGAATGTTTGTAGCAGGGTTCCTACAAGTGGACCAGTTACAACCATCACGGTAAGAACATGTGAATGTTTGTAGCAGGGTTCATACAAGTGGACCAGTTACAACCATCACGGTAAGAACATGTGAATTTTTGTAGCAGGGTTCCTACAAGTGGACCAGTTACAACCATCACGGTAAGAACATGTGAATGTTTGTAGCAGGGTTCCTACAAGTGGACCAGTTACAATGGTGGCTTCATGTGCCGTAATGAGCTACAAGGAAAATGATTTTACTCCAAGATGATGAGAAAGAGAAGGAAAGACCTGGAACTGATGACATGGGGCAGGAAGGCCTATGCTCCGTGGGCAGTTTAAATGTGACAGAATGGGGACACCCCTCTCGATCTCTGTTTCACTCCGGCAGTAATCGGTGCATTTGTGGTACTGATTTTATTGCGTGCTTTCAATGGTCGTTCTTTCTTTTTCTTTCTTTCTATACTATGTAGCAGATAGTTTATATTTTCAAGTATTCTTTCACTACTTTTAGTATATTGTGTCTTGTCTGTTATCTGACACTCCTTGTGGAGGATAAACACCTCACATTTGCCAGGAGAGGTAGAGATAATATTACGAGAGGCTGGTTGGTAAAATTCCCTTGTACTAAGTTTGACCGTGGCAGATTAACAAGTACATCGTCCAGCGCTATCTGCCTAATCACCGATAAGACGGGTGCGCGCGTCACCAAAGCTTGGAATACGGGGAGACAACTTATGGACAGACACAGATAAGAGATTACTTTCTGATAAAGTAATGAATTGTTACTTTTGGAACACGTTGTCATATGAGATTAACGACATGTTCGCGAGTCTGTACGCAAGGCATCGTATATCTTATTGCCATATATGGTAATACGTGACCTTTTGCTTTACGCACCTTATTTCACGTGGAATATTTTGAAAGTACCAGACCCGAACCCGCCTGTTTTAAAATGATTGGAGCGTTTATTTAACTCCATTACCAACAGATGCATGGGAGACCGGGAATATAACCTGACACGTTTCAGTGTTATTCCACTGTGAACATCGCTTGCCAAGATACCAGACCTTGCTAGAGTGAAGTCTAGAATTTAGGATTTCCTTTTATCAGCTTGGACCTTTTATTGGAGAATCTGGACGGACTTTAGCCCATGAAATCTCTTTCATATTAAATAAGGAAACCGGGACTGAGGAAACTGAAGGACCACACACGAAGTCAGAGAGGGAACTTATTAAATTAATGACACCCCAGACGCGTGTAAGAGGCCGATTCAAGTCTCTTTTATTCATCTGAGCAAAAAGTCTGTGAGCCAGGTTTGGCGTACGTTGTCATTTTACATTCTATATTTCTCATTACTAACATGTGAACTAACATATATTTGCATATTGTATGTGAATTTTAGTATGTAAAAATCGCTAGTGGATGTCCCAGACAATTGAGGCTGGCAACCTCAGTGTATAGAATGATGATTCATGAACCACCACTGCACGGGCTGGTGATTGCTTTATTGCTAGTTCCGTAAAGAGAACTAATAGCATAAAGTAGTTCCAGGTTCCTATGCAGCAGGGAGGGAAAGATGAAAGAAATTATGTACATTCTAAGTATAAATATTTACAGTTTCAAAGCAGTGTAAATGTCCATATAAACATATTCACTTTAAAATTAATGTAAGTTTTCAAGCTTTAACCCATTGTAAATGTCTATGTGAAAATATTCATTTTAAAATTAATGAAAGTTTCAAACTTTTCAATCAGTGTAAACATAAATGAAAACAAATTAAATTTATATGGTGAACACTTTTCAATCAGTGGAGATGTAAATGTAAACAGACTCTATCTGTATTATTGTTAAGATAGATTTGGGATGCAGATAAAATAGTGTGGCATGTTACTATACGCTAGCACATTTCCATTTACATGTGAGGAATTGTGTTCGCCTGTAGACAAACTACGGTTTGCACGAAGCGTCCACCCGTGGTGAGCGAAGCGTTCACCCGTGTTGAGCGACGGTCAACTAGTGACGTTTTCTGTCACATGTCGTGGCGTTCAGTGTGTTAATTAATGGGTCTTCCGTCTTTGTGTTTGCGTCCGAGAGAGATGTAATTTTTCGAGGCTCCGGGATAATGGAGCGTGATTTATAAATTTATCTTGTGGCATTGTTGATTCTCGGAGGCTGCCACGTTATGTGCAAGATGGTTCATAAACGTATCTAGAAGTTCATACCATAATTTACTACAAGTAACTTTGAGATATGAGGCAACTAATATTTGGTTTGCACTGATTGCTTCTGACGCATTACTTTGGTTTTCGTGGATTACCGAACCTTTAGTACAACGGCCAGAATTGAGTGGAGATGAGAGGATTGTATTATTATTATATTATTGCCACTTAAAGATGCCTAACGTTTGAACCTTATTGACGGACCAGAGATAATCTACTACGCTTATCCATTGCCATGTACTTTGATGTTTGATGGACCATTGTGGAGTGACTTTGTTTATTAAATGTCAACCATGTTTTTCCCGTGGACCTGTTCACCTACCGGCTTTGTTATGTGTACTGACAATACTTGTCCTGAATGAACACCTGCTATCATTCGTGTATCCATGCATGATCCTCTAATTTATCCCAACGTAACACCATATAATTTGGTGAGCCAGTATGGTATCGGATCGATACTTTCATTAGGACATAGTTTTCAAATTCACGTAAGCAAGTATACCTTCGTACTTTGCAAAAATACAGCTGACATTTAATCTGTATATGCGATCGTCACTCATGTTCAGCGTGTTATTGTGAACACACCGCTTCGTGAACTCAGTCATTATCAACGGGTCCAGTTGGATAACGAACGCTGCCACTGCGCATATCCAATATTCCAGTTTCAATGTCCTATTGTTCGCTGTAACGTTCAAGATAACAATTTCAAACCAACCGGTTTGCAAGTTTACTTCATGTTCCAGTCTACATCACAACGTTTGTAAGATTCTTTCAAGTTACTTTGTACCAAGTCAACACAACGTTTCAAGATCTACACAGTTCATGATGCCCATCTGACGGAGACCGTGTACTGTTTACATTTTATCGTGCTTCACTTATATGGAGGGACAGCGTTTTCTAGTGTTGACACCTTTTTCCGAACTTGCATCTGATCGGATTGCGATAAGATAAGTGCCTGTTTATTACACTCTTGTGGGAGCCGCGCTAGCGTAGTGGTTACCACACCGCTCTGGCGACCGGGTGATCCAGGATCAAACCCGGGTGACGGCATTTGAGGATTTTTCGTCGACCGGGATTTGGACTGGATTAACTCGAGACCTGGCGAGGACATTTGAAGGAGTGTCGTCGACCAGGGATTGGCGGCTCCTGAGCCGACCCAGCTGTAATGGGTACCTCCGAAATCGGAGAGTATTTGCCTGAATGGCGAGGGACACCTGTCTCTGTACAAGAAAAAAGGGATACTCACGTAAAATCAATGTCAGGTTAGACATTTAAAAAAAAAAAAAAATAATAATAATAACCTGAGATTTCGCCTCGAGTATTAGCGGGCGTACGAAAAAAAAAAAAAAAAAAAAAAATTACACTCTTGTAACTTTGCCGTGGAGTAAGCCTTTTTGATATCTATGTTATTTGTTTTCTTCGTTTCTATATCTTTGTACACATCTGTTGTTAACGACACATGTCATTGGAAAATGACCGCTCAGCAGATATTTCTATAGCTTTTGCTTACATTTCTCAAGCAGTGAAATTTCCGGCTCGAGTTTATCTCACCGATGTGGTTCACTGCCTGTTTAGTGTGACCTAAATTGTTTAGCTGTGCTGCTTCGTCCTGCTAATTGTCAGTTCTTGTTGTGTGCTGGTTTTGTTTTTCTTCTCCTTAGTTGACAACCATTCTGTTCGTGATGCTAGTCTAACCTTCTATCACTTGGTTACATTTATATATATTGTTACAGGTCCTGTCCTGTATTTTTTTAAGCAGTAAGTCGGTTCTATTTGTTGTTTTTCCTTAGTTTCCCATTTGCATTCTTTTTCGTTTACTTGCTGCTGTTATTACATTGCCTTGGTCACTTGTACTTGTCTTTTTGTTTAGTTCCATCAATTCTGTTCTTGTACATTATAATAATTTTTTTTCTTTCTCTGCTCTCTTTCTCTTTTCCCTCGTATCTTTACTACTGTTGGTCTTTCATACTATACTATTTTGTTATTAATTAGTAATATTAAGAATCTATTTGCATTGATAATATTGCAAAGCACAAAGCTAGTGAATTGGTATAGACGGACTAATCGAGATACATTTATTACATAATTTATAATATTGATAGTAAGATACTGAAGAAGTAAATAATGGAGTATCAGGAATTTATTACTATGGGCCAAGAATATGGTTATAAGGCGAAGGAATTAATGGACTTTGCCAAAGCGGAATTCAATTCCAAAGAAAATCAAGAAGCCCTAGAGGATAAGAGACAAAGAGATGCACGGTATGAAGAGCGAGAGCTCAGAAAAGCAGAGCTACTTGCAGAAGAGAACAAAAGGAGTGCAGAACAGCAATTAAAAGAAAAAAAAGTTGGAAAGACAATTAGAAGAAAAAAAGTTGGAAAGACAATTTGAGGAGAAAAAGATTCAACAAGCTGCAGAAGCAACGAAACTTGCTCATGAAAAAGAATTAGAAGAGAAAAAGCTTGCACATGAAGAAAAAATGGCGACTTTACGTATTGAAGAACAAAAAGTCCAACATCAGAGTAGACAAAATGACGACTCTGAACGTAGAGGTTCCTCTAGCAACCACGATAGCGGTTTTGTTAAATTTCGTTTGCCTGAGTTTAAGCCAGAAATAGACGATATTTCGTCCTTCCTACAACGCTATGAAAATGTTTGTGAAGAAAATAAGCTTGATAGATCTCATTGGTGTACAAGATTGATGGATTTCATGACTGGTGAATCCTTAACTGCTCTGTGCCAATTGGACGGGCCGAATAGACGCAATTATGATGCTGCTAAAACGTTATTATTAAAACTTCATCAGTTAGACGCTAAAGGTTATCGTATGAAGTTCAAACATATGATTCCTGAAACGGGTAAAGATTTTACACAGTTTGTAGCTGCAACTCGTCTAACATTTAATAGATGGATACAACTTTCCGGCATTGAAGAGAATTATGAGGGCCTTAAGGACTTATTATTGCGAGACAAAATTTTGTCTTCCGTAAGCAGACCACTGCGAGAATATCTACAGGAAAGGAAGCCGTCAAGTTTGAGTTCAATGGAGGAATTATGTAGGCAATATTGTAATGCACATCCGGGAGTTTGTGTCAGTAACAACAATATTAAGGAAGCTTTACCTGTTGCCGCAGTTACAACTTGCAACCACAACAATTATAGACAAAGATCCTACAGTTGTGATGGGAATTTCAAACCAAGCAAATTCAATAACTCACAACCATATAGAGGTAGACAACCATATAGAAACTACTCACCCCAAAACAGAGGTAATTTCCAACAAAACTCAGGAGAGAGAAGGAATGATAATTTTGGTAACTATAATAAGAATTGGAATAACTGGGGACCCAATAACCAAAATTATTCACATCGTAATAGGTCACAAGACTATAGAAATCAAGGAAACAACAATAGGAACCAAAGAAATAATGACGGGAGTCAAAATAACTCTTTTTACAATCAGAGACATAGATCACGCTCTAGAAATAATGCAAATTCGAATTACCATGCCAACTCAGCAAATACTGCTTCTACACCTGAGAACGCGCAAGACAACAATGTTGTTAATCATTCAGCTTCATGTTGTTCGTTTGACTTTGATACTGCTTCACAGTGTCCAGATTGCCAAACTCTATTCCAGTCTAATGTGACTTCCTTATTAAAATGTGGCCATCCGCTACCAGCAGTCACTGCTTCATCAGCACATGATGGCACAGGAGTACTACAGCTTCATAAAGGTTTATTGAATGGCACTCAAGTTACAGTACTCCGTGATTCTGGTTGCACGACTGTCGGAGTGAGACAGTCATTAGTACATCCGTCTCATGCAACGGGTGACTTTGTTAAATGTGTAACTTTCGGCGGTACAGTGGAATTTTATCCCACAGCCGTGGTGGATATTCACTCACCATTTTTTACAGGCAAGGTTAAAGTTTGTTTGTTAAGGAACCCAATAGCGGATGTCACACTTGGCCGGATACACGGCAGCAATGATTGCTCACCCGATGAAATTGTTCAATGGGAACGTCAAAATTTATCAACTGCTCCTGCAGTTACTACGCGTGCCCAGGCCAAGGCACAAAAGGAAAATGATGATACCGGTCCTGGAACTCAGGACAATTTTCACGTTCACTCTGAGATAGACAAACAATCCTTTATCAAACTTCAAAGAGAAGACAACTCTTTGAAGAAATTCTTTAGATTAGTCAAAGATAATGATTACGTTGATGATAGTTTGTCACCAAAACAGTGGTACACACTTAAAAATGATGTATTGGTTAGGAATTTTAAAGATTCATCTTTAATCAGACATCAGGTGATGGTTCCCCAAAAACTTCGTCTGTACATTCTACAACATGCACACGATTCGCACTGTGCTGGCCATATGGGCTACTCTAGGACGCGATCCAGAGTTTTGTCCTCTTTCTTTTGGCCGGGAATTTCCAGAGACACCTCCATATATTGTCGCTCTTGCGTTATTTGTCAAGAGGTAAAATCAAGAGGAGCCTATCATACGGCCCCGATTCAGGCGTGTGATATACCTGTACGCCCCTTTGAGAAAATGGCCGTAGATATTATCGGTCCTTTACCTGTTATGTCCGCTAGAGGACACAGGTATGTGCTCACATGTATCGACATGTGCACTCGATGGCCCGAGGCCATCCCTCTTAAGAACATCACCACTAATGACGTTGCTGATGCCCTTTTCTTGATTTTTTCTAGACTTGGTTTTCCTCGAAAACTTCTTTCAGATCGAGGTACCCAATTTGTATCTGACACTATGATTGCTGTTATGAAACGCCTCAATATCGACAGGTCTCTCAGTAGTGTTTACCATGCGATGAGCAATGGCATGGTGGAACGTCTTAACCGGACGTTAAAGCAGTTATTGGGCAAAGTTACAGTGAAATATCCTCAAGATTGGGACAGGGTTTTACCCGCCGTGCTGTTCGCATACCGTGAGGTAGCGAATGAACAGACCGGTTTCTCGCCTTTTGAGCTTGTGTTTGGAGCTCAACCTCGAGGTCCCATGTCACTTATTAAGGACCTGCTCATAGACTCAGAGATGACTGAGGACATCCAGTCATCGTATGAATACGTCGTTAACCTCCGGCGTAACATTATAGATGCATGCCAACTGGCTACAGCTTCTTCCGAGGCTGCTAAAGCAAGATCACGCCAGTTCCAAAATCGCAACAGACGATTACGTCAACTATTGCCTGGCGATGAAGCTTTTGTATTGCTTCCAAGGAAAGAAAATAGACTTTTAATTGCTTGGAATGGTCCATATAAAGTGTTGTCACGCATTTCTGATGTTGACTACACCTTAGAGATAAAAGGGAAAAGGAAGACCTTTCACATAAACATGCTTAAAGAATTCCACACTAGACCGGAACATCTTCAAGCCATCTTTCAAGCAGTTGATGACCACCCTAGACCTGGTACTCACTACTCAGCGCTTTCAGTAATTCAGGAGGAAGAATCGGCTTTTCCTGATGTTCCCATGAACTTACCTGTCTTTCCTCTCCAATCGACTGAGACATGGAAGGATATTACTATTTGTCCAGCTTTGTCTTCTGAACAACATTCCCAAGTCTCTAATCTTCTAGAATCCTTTCCAGACGTCCTCACAGACATCCCAGGGCGTACATCAGTCATTTCGCATGACATCACCCTTACAGATGATCGACCAATTCGTCTACGCCCCTATCCTGTCCCTATTCACTACCAGCACCAGGTGGAAGAAGAATTAAAACAAATGCTTAATTTAGGGATTATAGAACCTTCCAATGCCCCTTACTCATCACCTATGGTCATCGTTCGTAAGAAAGACAAAAATATCAGATTGTGTGTAGATTACCGGAAGCTGAATAACATCACAGTCTTCGATGCTGAACCCTTACCCCTACTTGAAAATCTTTTATCTCGTCTCGCCAAGTCTTTTTTCTTTACTAAAATTGACCTTACCAAGGGATACTGGCAAGTTCCCTTGACTGACAGAGCTAAACCACTCACTGCCTTTGCTACACAACAGGGTCTTTATCAGTGGAACGTAATGCCTTTCGGACTTATGAACGCCCCGGCAACGTTTGTCCGTATGATGAGAAAAATTCTCTCTCATCGGTCCGATATAATCACATATATAGACGACATCTGTCTATTCAGTTCCACTTGGGAGGAGCACTTCTTAGGTTTACATTCTCTTCTGGACACTTTACGTCTCCACCACCTAACAGCCAAGCCCTCAAAGATCTTTATTGCTTTTGAGGAAATTTCATTCTTGGGACATAAGGTGGGTCACGGTTGTCTTCAGACCGTGCCACAGAATGTTTCCAAAATCCTAAAATTGTCTGTGCCCACTACTAAGAAGCAAGTTCGTAGTCTTCTCGGCTTGATTCAGTATTATAGTAAATTTATACCAAACTTGTCTTCAATCACTGCAGACCTCTCTGCCTTGCTTAAAAAAGGCTTACCGAACCACGTGCACTGGACACCAGAGTGCCAGGCTGCGTTAAATTATGTTCAAAATATTTTTTCTGTGCCACCAATTTTGAGGTTACCAGATACAAATCTGACTTATTATCTCCGCACAGATGCTAGTTCAAAAGGTATCGGCGCATCACTGATGCAAGAGTTCGAGGGAAGATTACATCCAACCCTCTACATATCCAGAAAGCTCAATGATGCAGAAAGAAAGTACCCAGTGATAGAAAGAGAGTTGCTGGCTGTTATCTGGGCGGTAGTCAAGCTGGAGCGGTATTTGTTGGGCGCCCCTTTCATCATACAATCAGACCAGAAATCCCTTTCCTCATTGAAGAAGGCGAATCACAAGAACCCAAAGCTAGCCCGTTTCGCCATCCTTCTTCAACCTTTTCAGTATGAAATCAAGGCAATACCAGGTTCTGCAAATGTGGTCGCAGATGCTTTATCGAGATGCCCACAACTCGAACTTGAAGATTCATATTGACTTAGTTAGTTGACTTTATATTACACATGTGTGAAGCCATGGTGTTTACTCACTACTAGTCACTATGACAAAGGATGATGAATACATGGACACTAAGAGGATTTTCAAACCATTCATATAAACATTTGCGATTTTCATGACTTTGAGATAATCATTATTCACTTTAACTAGTGGTACATTGAACAGCGTTATACTACTTGCAGACACGAACAATTTCTAACTACGAAATCATGTTATTATTCTGGAATGCACATTGACATTAATTAAGATTGCTATATTAATGCTACAAATCTAGTCCTAACACGGATAGTTTGGAGTATGATTATATTATTGCAAATTTGTTTTGGACATTACTTGTCTTGCCACAACGTACAAAGGTACTTAGAGCAGAATAATTAAGTAATGTAATAATTGTGTTAATTAGTTATCCTTGCGTTCTTGTACTATTTTTTTCTCTCTTCTTTCTCTTTTTGTGAGATATTCATGTACTTTAGTTACATTAATGTCATATCGCATTGCTTCATATCTTATTTGATTCATGTCATGTTTAAATTACATTAAAGCTTAATTTAGGATTTTTGACAGCATTGTTACTTGGAGATATAACCTTCTAAATTATTTTTTTTTAATTATTATTCATGCATTTTTGAATTTTTGATTTTGATTTTTTGTTTTTATTTATTTTATATATCTCATACCATTTTCATATATGCATGCTATTTTTTGATATGGTTATTGTAAACTCACATGATCATACATTTATGTATTCTTTTGTTACATCATTGGAATATCGACTGTATATGACTTGTTACTTATTTACATATGACTGTTTATGACTGATGACAAATTCATCTAGCATGTTATGTAATGATAAGTTACATTATGCAGACTGACTGCGACTAGATTATTTTCGATGTGGCCCAATATTTGTGATATAATCAATTTTGGCCGCTATTTCCGTATAGGAAATATTTGAATTGGGAAAAAAAAACAAATAAATTTGTTTTTTTTACACCGCGAAGGGGGTGATATGTTAAGGATAGATTTGGGATGCAGATAAAATAGTGTGGCATGTTACTATACGCTAGCACATTTCCATTTACATGTGAGGAATTGTGTTCGCCTGTAGACAAACTACGGTTTGCACGAAGCGTCCACCCGTGGTGAGCGAAGCGTTCACCCGTGTTGAGCGACGGTCAACTAGTGACGTTTTCTGTCACATGTCGTGGCGTTCAGTGTGTTAATTAATGGGTCTTCCGTCTTTGTGTTTGCGTCCGAGAGAGATGTAATTTTTCGAGGCTCCGGGATAATGGAGCGTGATTTATAAATTTATCTTGTGGCATTGTTGATTCTCGGAGGCTGCCACGTTATGTGCAAGATGGTTCATAAACGTATCTAGAAGTTCATACCATAATTTACTACGAGAAACTTTGAGATATGAGGCAACTAATATTTGGTTTGCACTGATTGCTTCTGACGCATTACTTTGGTTTTCGTGGATTACCGAACCTTTAGTACAACGGCCAGGATTGAGTGGAGATGAGAGGATTGTATTATTATTATATTATTGCCACTTAAAGATGCCTAACGTTTGAACCTTATTGACGGACCAGAGATAATCTACTACGCTTATCCATTGCCATGTACTTTGATGTTTGATGGACCATTGTGAAGTGACTTTGTTTATTAAATGTCAACCATGTTTTTCCCGTGGACCTGTTCACCTACCGGCTTTGTTATGTGTACTGACAATACTTGTCCTGAATGAACACCTGCTATCATTCGTGTATCCATGCATGATCCTCTAATTTATCCCAACGTAACAATTATTAACCTATTCATTTAAATGTAATGTAAAGCTAAAGCTGTTCTATTTAAATGTAAAGAAAGTTTTATCCCGAGGGATTAAATTTAATTCTCATCGAGGGTAAATTTTGAGATAAATGAGATGGTAGAATAGAAGAAGGGGGGCACATAACTATGTGTCGGAAAACGCCATACTCAGAAGAGCGTTTGTCTCTATTCTAATACCACAGTTATTGGTGGTACCAGCAGAAAGTACTATCTCTGGAACCAAGTGAAGGTAGAAGTGGACTGACGTTGTGCGAGACACCATTATAAGAGGGTCTTATAGACAGACGCAGGACCAACTTGGCCGTTACTCCTTGACGTTCTAGGAACGTGCGGCGCCTTTAACCTTGACCAGCGACGAGTGAGAGCAGTGTACACAGAACCCATCAGCGGGAGCAGAAACTACTATTGGCAGCAAAGTGAAAATACATACGCTACCAAAATGAATTTTTTTCCATCATTTCTACTATAAATCAATGATGAAACTGTTCTTCTAAACTATTCAATTTATTTTCGAAATGTTAAAACCTAAAGTGATTATTAAATTTTGTTATTTGTAATGTTACAAATTTAACTTCGATTTAGTCATTTTAAAGTTACTGCATGTTCGTCTCAGTCAATTTACTACACACCCTCTAAACAGAACTATACCAGAATAATAAAAATTCCACTGAGTAAATCAGGGGTGGGGGGGGGGGGGCGCCGCTTGAACGAGCTGAAATTAATAAGTGCCTAATTCCTTCATAAAAGTTGTCGGCAGATTCTAGAATTAACGTGCTCAGCCAAAACAGCATTGTTTTCGCTTATCTGAATATCTTGTGAAGACTCCCTTTGTAATAGAAGTGTCAATACCCTTCTATCTACATTTCTGCCAACAGTAATCTTTTGCGAAGGTCGATACCTTTGAAGCCCTTATTAGATACTCTAGAGTTTTGGCCACTGTTGGACCATTAATGCAAAGCAGGGGAGGCAATACCGTCACATTAAAGATGATGATGATGATAAAAACGACGACGACGAAGCTGACGATAATGATGATGATGTAGATGATGATCTCACCGCGGCGCTGCAGTAGACAAATATTTCTGTATAATGGTTTTAATTTTTTAGCCCATAAAAGCGGATCACTACTTACACATCGTGTTAAAACCAAGGAAAAGGAAATGGTTGTCATGGAAACAAACGCCGCTTTAACTCAATTATTAAACATACGAGCACTTACACCCGTCAAAACAATGACGGGTGAAGAATTTAAAAGCCAACGTCTACACCTTTTAGCATCTGTAGCAGTCTGACACTCTAGCTTGCAACTTATTTTGATGCTTCTGATCAGTCACTTTAAATACTTGTCAAGTTCCGAAAAAAAACATGACCTACTTCTGTTCAAAAGATGTAATATTTCTTATATAAATTAAAAAATAATATGGTATGAAATCAGTTTTACAAGTAAACGGTACACATGAGACAAGGGACGTTTCGGGTTTTACCCTTCGTCAGTCACAGTTACGAACAGGTGACAAGGACAAGAACTACATATAGGTACTACAAAGGTCTATGATGATGAGGAAAACGTCAAATGAGCGATACAAGCAGATGAAACCACGGTGATGAGCGAAACGATAACAGTAATAATGCAAGAAAATCGTGAAACCAGAAAGACATGTCGAAACAAGCAAGTAAATAATCAACGAAACGAAGACAGAAATGAACAACAATATTAAAATGCGTAAAAAATCACTTAGCTGGATCGAAGAAAGGAACATTCAAAATGGCTGAACAAATAAGGCGTCATGCGGAAGTGACGTAGGAGCTAGTGACGGCTAAGAACAGATAATTGAGGAAACGAAACGAACCAAAGCAAAAACAAGGATAGACAGGAAAATAACGACAGAAGCCACCAGAATTATGCAAAATGATGCTGGACATTCATCCCAGCAGGAGCTAAAACGCCCATTTGAAAAATGAGACGATTCTCTAACGAAAAGCGAGTTCGGTCGTCGCCGATACATGAACGGAGGGCAGTGACATGAATGTCAGAGTTACCTGAATGGTCAGGGCTGTTGAAGTGAAGGGCCACCGGTAAATGTTTGCCATGATGGATGTCATTCAAGTGCTCCCGAAACCTGTCAGCCAAACGTCTGCCAGTTTCATCAATATAGGTCATGCCACACCTCTTGCAGATGATGGCATAAATCAGGTTTCTGGATTCGCACGTGAAAGACTCCCCAATGGCAAATTTACCGTTCGGAAAGGAGACTGACTGCGTTTGGAGTACAAAAGGACAGGTCTTACATATGCGGCGTTGGCACGGTTTAGTACCAAATTGAGAAGGACTAGTTTGTCTCAAGCGACTATGCACAAGAATATCCCTAAAATTCTTATCCTTACGATACGCCAACAAAGGGGTATCACGAAACAACTCTCTGGTATCAGGATCGGAGTGGAGAATAGGCAGATGACGGAACAGAATTTTTTTTCACCGCCAAACAGTGAGGGTGGAAAGTTAAGACAAGTTTGAGTCTGTCAGATGTAGTAGTAGGTTTAGCATGTAATATTTCTTCCCCCGCCTGCTTTTTTTTCTGTCTAAGGACAAAAATAAGAGAGCAATATGGGCATTATATTTAAATGTTTGACATTTGACTGATATATTGATTTTTTTTTTTTTTTTTTTTTTTTTGCATTTATGATTTCAAATGTAATAATAATTATTGAACTATTTGTCTTCAGATGCAATTTCAAAACGAAACATAATCCTAATGATTCTTACCTACACAGAGCTATGCGTTAGCTTATATTAAAAATAAAAAGGGGTATGACAATATACATGGTTACCGCTGTGACTGCTGTGGTGCCCTTTAACAGCAACACATGAGAGATTATATACTATTAATATAACGTTACTTCAGTTTAATCACCAGCGAGAGAACTCTTGAAAAGAACCGTGACAACATTGAAATGGTTTAGGTGTTCAGTTCATACTTCCATGCTTCAGTGATGTCACACAAACTCAGCTAACATGCAACTCAACTTGTATTTATATTTATTTTGTCAGAATTAATATTTTTTTAAAATAGTTGATACAAAATGTGAAAAATAAAGTCCATGGGAAGTCAAGGGCCATTATGAGACAGGAAATGTTAAGTCTACACATCATCAGATTAAGATATTGTCAAACGTCAGTCTCCGACAGTTACCAAGGAATAAATAACAACAAGCATCTGACACTGACAAAAATGACACTGAAAAAAGTGTTACTAATGAACAATGCGGTAGGCAGGCAGGCAGGCAGGCAGACAAACAGGCAGATAGGCAGGCAGACAGACAAGCAGGCAGGTAGGCAAGCAGGTAGGTGGGCGGGGGGTGGTGGATAGGTAGGTAGGTACGTTGGAAGGTAGGCGGGTAGGTACTACGTAGGTAGGTAGGTAGGTAGGTAGGCGGGTAGGTACGAAGGCAGGCAGGTAGGTAGGCAAGCAAGCAGGCTGTCAGTCAAGTTAAATTACCCTGCATATATAGCACATCCCTGTCTTATTACACACACGCGGCCATCATGTCACACGGGAGCAAGTAATTCATTCTTTAAAATAAGGGGAAGAACGTCGACAAAGACAAACTTTCTATCTGTAGGATTTGACAGAACAGTGCATACGTGATTCTACCTATCTGTCTGTAGCTGACAGAACAGTGCATACGTGGTTCTACCTATCTGTCTGTAGTTGACAGAACAGTGCATACGTGGTTCTACCTATCTGTCTGTAGCTGACAGAACAGTGCATACGTGGTTCTACCTATCTATCTGTAGTTGACAGAACAGTGCATACGTGGTTCTACCTATCTGTCTGTAGTTGACAGAACAGTGCATACGTGGTTCTACCTATCTGTCTGTAGTTGACAGAACAGTGCATACGTGGTTCTACCTATCTGTCTGTAGCTGACAGAACAGTGCATACGTGGTTCTACCTATCTATCTGTAGTTGACAGAACAGTGCATACGTGGTTCTACCTATCTGTCTGTAGTTGACAGAACAATGCATACGTGGTTCTACCTATCTGTCTGTAGTTGACAGAACAATGCATTCGTGGTTCTACATATCTGTCTGTAGTTGATAGAACAATGCATACGTGGTTCTACCTATCTGTCTGTAGTTGACAGAACAGTGCATACGTGGTTCTACCTATCTGTCTGTAGTTGACAGAACAGTGCATACGTGGTTCTACCTATCTGTCTGTAGTTGACAGAACAATGCATACGTGGTTCTACCTATCTGTCTGTAGTTGACAGAACAATACATACGTGGTTCTACCTATCTGTCTGTAGGAGCTGACATAACAGTGCATACGTGGTTCTACTTATCTGTCTGTAGTTGACAGAACAATGTATACGTGGTTCTACCTATCTGTCTGTAGTAGTTGACAGAACAGTGCATACGTGGTTCTACCTATCTGTCTGTAGTTGACAGAACAGTGCATACGTGGTTCTACTTATCTGTCTGTAGTATTTGACAGAACAGTGCATACGTGATTCTACCTATCTGTCTGTAGTAGTTGACAGAACAGTGCATACGTGATTCTACCTATCTGTCTGTAGTAGTTGACAGAACAGTGCATACGTGGTTCTACCTATCTGTCTGTAGTTGACAGAACAATGTATACGTGGTTCTACCTATCTGTCTGTAGTTGACACAACAGTGCATACGTGGTTCTACCTATCTGTCTGTAGGAGTTGACAGAACAGTGCATACGTGTTTCTACCTATCTGTCTGTAGTTGACAGAACAGTGCATACGTGGTTCTACTTATCTGTCTGTAGTAGTTGACAGAACAGTGCATACGTGATTCTACCTATCTGTCTGTAGTAGTTGACAGAACAGTGCATACGTGGTTCTACCTATCTGTCTGTAGTTGACAGAACAGTGCATACGTGGTTCTACCTATCTGTCTGTAGTAGTTGACAGAACAGTGCATACGTAGTTCTACCTATCTGTCTGTAGTTGACAGAACAGTGCATACGTGGTTCTACCTATCTGTCTGTAGGGAGTTGACAGAACAGTGCATACGTGGTTCTACCTATCTGTCTGTAGTTGACAGAACAGTGCATACGTGGTTCTACCTATCTGTCTGTAGGAGTTGACAGAACAGTGCATACGTGGTTCTACCTATCTGTCTGTAGGAGTTGACAGAACAGTGCATACGTGGTTCTACCTCTCTTTAGGAGTTGACAGAACGGTGCATACGTGGTTCTACTTACTGCAGGTTACGTGTGAACATGAAAGCTGTGATAGACAGACATACACACAGGCAATCAGACAGATGGACAGACAAAACAGTGAGATGCATGTACAAACTGACAAACGAACAATCAGACATTGAGACGGTCAACCAGACATATAGATATAAATATATATTAGATTAAACGAGATGAGCTAACAGAATATATTAAATTACATTAGCTTAGATCTCACTCACTCACTCACTCACTCACTCACTCACTCACTCACTCACACTCACACACACACACATATATATGGAGCCGCGCTGGTGTAATGGTTAAGACGTTGCGCTGGCGACCAGGTTTTCAAGGTTCAAGCCTGGGCGCGGGCATTTGTAGGAGTGTCATCGACCGGGATTTTGACTGAATAACCTGAACGGCTCCTGCAGATAAACCCTCTGTGGATGGGAAGGAGCGAAGCTCCTGACCGGGTTGGAAGGAAAGTCCACTGACCCCGCAGCCTCGCAATGACATGTCATTGGGCCAAAAGGGCTGGAAAGCTCGAGTGCAGCTGGTTATTTAAAAAAAAATGTATGTATGTATGTATGTATGTATGTATGTATGTATGTATGTATGTATGTATGTATGTATGCATGCATGCATGCATGCATGCATGCATGCATGCATGCATGCATATACATATACATATACATATATATATATATATATATATATATATATATATATATATATATATATATAAGGAACCCCGTTACACGCCCATTGAGGCATATTGGGAATATGGTGTTAGGCCCATATTATCTTGACCGTCGGCACACGAGGGGTGATGTGGTCGGCATCACGCCGGCCGCCTTAACCTTCCCAGAGTAGCTCTGGTACCCATTTGGGGCTGGGTCGACCCAGGAGCCGTTTGTGGCCTAAAAATGTTCCGCCTCATCTGGGGATCGAACCATAGACCACTGCGCTAGGAAGCCAGTGCACTAACCACTATGCTACCGCGGCTCCTATATATATATATGTGTGTGTGTAGTTAGAAAGAAAGAAATAGTGAATGAAAGAAAAAAAGACAGACAGACACACAGACATACACGTAGGCAGGCAGGTACGTAGACAGGTAGGCTGGCAAGGATTTAGGTATGCAGGATGACAGGGAGATCAGGTGGGTAGTTGGGTAAGGGGGTAGACAGACAGGCAAGCAGATAGACAGCCTGGCAGGCAAGTAGGTAGGCAGGCAGGTCGGTAGGTAGGTAGGTCTAATAAATATTAGACAAACATACCTTTATTTTGATGGGTGACATGAATGCAAAGATAGGTACAGTCAACACCGGTTTTGAAGAAGTCATGGGAAAACAGGGGCTAGGAATAATGAATGAAAATGGGGAACTATTCTCAAACTTCTGTGATTCAAATCAACTGGCTATAGGAGGAAGCATGTTTCCACATAAGAGAATACACAAGGCAACATGGATATCACCAGACCATAGAACAGAAAATCAGATTGATCATATATGCATAAACAAGAAGTTTAGATTATCATTGCAGGATGTAAAGGTATATAGAGGAGCAGATGTGGCATCAGATCACCACCTTCTGATAGCCAAAGTAAAAATGAAACTCAAGAGATATGCAACAATGCAAAATTATAGACAACGATTTCATGTAGGACATCTAAGAAATCAAGAAACAAGAGACAAATTTGCGGTCACAGTATCCAACAAATTGCAAGTGCTCCAACAGCTGGAAGATGCAGAGAATACAGAAGACTATTGGCAGCAAATAAAAACGGTATGGAATGAGACATGTGAAGAAATACTGGGGAAAAGGGAATGACAACAAAAAGCATGGATAACAACAGAAACCATCAATAAGATAAAAGACAGGAAAAACAAGAAAGCATATTTAAACACAAGCAAAAACAGAAGTTCCAAAGCCAAGGCTCAAGAAGTGTACACAGAAGCAAACAAAGAAGTAAAAAGAAGTATCAAAAGAGACAAGAGGAAGTATACTGAGGAGTTGGCAAGAGAGGCAGAAGATGCTGCAGCCAAAGGGAATATGAGAGAACTGTATAACAGCACAAAGAAGCTAACGGGGAAATACAAGCAAACAAGTTGCTTCATAAAAGACAAGAATGGAAAACTGCTCAGCAATATACAAGAGCAAATGAAGAGGTGGACAGAATATTTTGAGGACCTTCTCAATAGACCAGCTCCACAAAACCCCCCGGACATCCACCTAGCAGAAGAAGAGCTACAAATTAACGGCGAAAGACCAACGAAGGAAGAAATAAAGAAAGCTATAAAGCTTCTAAGAGATGGAAAAGCGTCTGGACCTGATGGCATTCCAGCAGAGGCCATCAAAGCAGATATCGACACGGCTACAGATATTATATAAATTACTTGGTAAAGTCTGGGAAAAGGAAGAGATACCAGCAGAATGGAAGGAAGGATATCTGGTTAAGTTGCCTAAGAAGGGAAATTTACAAGAGTGCACAAATTATAGAGGAATAATGTTACTTTCAGTGCCAGGAAAAGTATTAAACAGGATTATCCTTGAAAGATTAAAAGAGTCCATAGACAAGAAACTGAGAGATGAACAAGCAGGTTTTCGACAAAACAGATCCTGTACAGACCAGATAGCCACTTTGAGAATAATAGTTGAACAAAGTCTGGAATGGAATTCACCACTATACATCGGATTTGTGGACTACGAAAAGGCATTTGACAGTGTAGACAGAGAATCACTTTGGAAATTGATGAGGCATTATGGAGTTCCCCTGAAGATCATTAAATTAATAAAGAAAACATATGAAGACATGACATGCAGAGTTCTTCATGAAGGACAGCTTACAGAACCGTTTGGGATAAGAACAGGAGTGGGACAGGGATGCCTCTTGTCTGCATTTCTTTTCTTACTAGCAATAGACTGGGTTACGAGAACATCGACAACACACAACAGAAATGGAGTCCAGTGGACTCTGACTAAGCAGTTGGATGATCTGGATTTTGCTGATGACTTAGCTCTTCTGTCCCATAACCGTAATCAGATGCAGGACAAATTGAAAACACTCGATGAGAGTGTCACAGTAATTGGGTCTGAAAATAGACAGGGAAAAGACAAAGATAATGAGAATAAATGCAGGTAATGATAACAGGGTTGAACTTGAAGAAGCACCAATACAAGATGTAGAATCGTACACATATCTTGGCAGCAATATAGACAAAGTTGGAGGGACAGACAGTGATATCAAACTAAGAATACAAAAAGCAAGAGGAGCTTTCATTGCATTGGGAAATATATGGAGATCAAGAGAAATCGGATCCAACACGAAAATAAGAATCTTCAACTCAAATGTGAAGTCAGTCCTATTGTATGGCTCTGAGACATGGAGAACAACAAAGACAACAACCAAAAAGCTACAGAGTTTCATAAATGGGTGCTTGCGTAGAATAGAGGGATTAAAATGGTATGACAAGGTTACCAACGTGGAATTGATGACAAGAACTAGACAAGTGCCAGTGGAACAAGAGATGAGAAGAAGACGATGGCGATGGATAAGACACACACTGAGGAAACCTGTTGATAGCATTACAAGGCAGTCCTTGTTCTGGAACCCCCAGGGCAAGAGAAGCAGAGGTAGACCCAGAAGCACATGGAGAAGAGAACTGGAAACAGAAGTGAAAATGATAAGGAGAACGTGGAAAGAACTTGTGATGATGGCATGTGACAGGAGGACTTGGAAAGTGTTTGTTGAAGGCCTATGCTCCTTTGGGAGTGGAGGGTTATGAATGAATGAATACCTTTATGTTTGTCTAATATTTATTTACTGGTAGGTATGTAGGTAGGTAGGTAGGCAGGCAAGTAGGTAGGTAGGTAGGTAGACAGGCAGGCATGCAGACAGGTAGGGTAGCGGGTAGGCAGTCAGACCGACAGTTAGGATCAGGGTTCGGGTTAAGTGTAGTCCAGTAAAACTGACAGCATCAGAACTATGAAAAACAAACTGGAACAAGACATCAATTAAAATGTCACGTCAAAGATGACACAACAAATGTCTATATAAGAGCTTCAGCAGGATGTGAGGACACATCTTCACTGGGTTCATCTGTGTAGGGGGCGCTGTCCGGAGAGTTTATTATTATAACTGGCTTCCCTGGTGGTGACGGTAAATCTTCGAAGGGAGGAAAACAAGAAGGCACTTTGGAGGAGTATGGAGGGTAGGGAGGAATGTCGGCATCTGAGTCATGCTGGTCATGGTTAGATACTGGCGGTTGCTGGTCACCGTTAGAGACCGATGGTTGTGCAGTGTGGTTATCGACAGATGCGGCGTTGGTAGGAGTAGGGTAATCAAACTGGGCAGGCTCGACTTCAAAACTGATTAAATCTGTGTCGTCTGGTGGGTTTGCACGTGCGGCAGTCTGCGCTGCTGTTTTCGCGGCTGCATTGCTGACACAAGATGTCAGGTCAGACATGTCTGGCAGGAAAGCTGTTTCTGGATTGTACGTGGACGAGGACTCGCTGACGCTCTCATGCGCCGACGAATCATTAAGATATGTTGTGGAAACTCCTGGCTCTACGTTGCTGAAGTGTGAAGCTATTTCCTCGTTGATCTCGGAGCTTGACGGCGAACGTATTTCGAAACGACAGTTCTGAATTATGTTATCGTTAAAGCCCGAACTGTTACCGTTTTCTGTGACGATTTTAATAGCGTCCTGCACAGCTGTAGCCGTGATATCCACGGCTGCTTGTTGAATGGATTGGTCATCATCCTCGTCTTTACTCCGCTGGATAAAGTTGTTGCTGTTTTTCGAGTTGCTAGAAAATTCAAGAGGTGAAGGAGGATGATCCAGCAGTTCCTCCCTTTCTACCATGTCCCCCTGAGATATGCTGCTATTTGTGGTCTCGCTGAGCGGAGAAAGGTCAGAGTCTGGAGGAGGTGGTGGCGATAATTCGGGCGGAGAGGACAATGAGGATGAGGACCTGTCAGACATCACAGGAGAAGCAAACATCACGCCACGCGGTCTGGGTGCTAACGTCTCTTCTCCTCGTTCTACAACAGGATCACCGTTGGAAAAGTTCTCAGTAGCAAGTTCACTCACTGATCCTTTTACAAGTAATGTGGCCTTCTCTATAATGGATTCTACGAACTCCCTCGCCACAGCCTCGTGATCTGCATTCTCTGATCTCTCTATCTGCTCCTCGTATTCAATGTTTCCTACGTCATCATTATCAACAAACCTAACACTTTGTACAGAAACTTTGCTTTCATCGACAGAGTTTTTATAAGTTTCCAGCAAAGACCTGCGCTTGTCTAGTAATATCTCATCAGATTCTGTGACTTGTGGTACTGTCGATGCTGAAGATGGTGATGGTAGAGCACGTTTTTGGCGACTGTCCTGCAAGCCCTGAGCCTTTTCGAGGGCGCACTGTTCGTGACTGTCTTCCCCTTCAGCATCTGCCTGTGCTCCATGGGTCAGATCCTCAGTCACGTCACAAGTATTTTGACTGGCTGTTTCTGCCCACGTGACAGCGGCTTCTGAAGTGGCTATACTGCTGGACTCGATTATCTTGTTTATAGTATGTTCATTCTCAGCAGCTGCGCTCACGCCCTTCATAGCTCCAGCCATCCATTCCTCGACACTACCAACGACATACTTCCCAGATGCTACATGTGATGACATCTCTATCTTGTCAGCCGTTTGTTCAGTATTTGAACTTAAACCTTCAGTTTCAGTTCCAGGTTGTTCACGGCTAGAACATGTCTGAGACTGTACGTTCTTTGCTTCGTGATGAACTTCTCCCAACTTGTCATGATCGTTATCGGCTGTAGACTCGGAGGCGCTATTAGAATGCTGATCAGCCGTGTTGTCAGACAGCTCCACGCCATCATTCCAGTCTTGTGACTCACTTCTGCCTGGGTGGAGATCGTTTTCAAAGCTGCTAAAGATAATTATCACACCTGATTTATCAATCTCAACTGAAGAACTTGCTTTATCGTATCCTTGTTGCGTTGTTTCCCCCGGTTTTTGAGCAGCTTCATGGACGTCTTGCTCGGCCTCTCCCTCGATACCATCTGCAACTTCAGCATCAACATTCTGTCCTGTTTTTCTAAACGTTTCCTCCAAAGCTGACATGATACAAGCCTGCAAATCTTCTACTTGAATTTCTGCGGTGTCACCTACACTCGCCACTGTCTCGCGGAAAACACTCTGCCCATAAGCCATCTCACTCTGACCCTTGTCCACCTCAGACATGCTCACTTCAGTAAATGCTGCCTCAATAGACTCCGCCACTCCACTAAGAAACCCATCCAAGTTACTTACATTACCGCCTCCTCCTTCATCCCCTTCCACTGAGAGCTTAGCATCTCCTGACCTAACTCCAATGGTGGCCCCACCTTTAGGCAGAAGTGCTGCCTCCTCTCCAAACCTTGATTTGTCTGGAAGTTTTATCTCTTCCTTGTTGTCCCCTTGCTCAGAGCCTGACGAACACAAATTGCCCATAGTTAATAGCTAGCGTCAGTCCGTGTTTCTCTAACGCTAAGCGTTGTTACAGCAACAACTCCACAAGTATCCCGCGTATTTGGTTACAAGTATCAGTGTCTAAATATAGATGTCACCTGATCCAACTTCCATAGAGCTAACACTCACGATTTCAAATGTCAATTAATCTAACACCCACATTCAGAATGCTTTTAATTACAGATATCAACTGATCTAACGTCTACCCAAGCAATATTCTTAAATACAGATTTTAACTGATCTAGCGTCCACACAACGAATGTTCCTGATCGTAGTTGCCAAGTGTTCTATTATCTTTTCAGCGAATGTTCCTGAATATGGACGTCAAGTGATCTTATATTCCACACAGAGAATGTTTTACCTACAGAGGTCAACTGATCTAATATCTACACATCAAATGTTCTTGTCACCGATATCAAATGATCTAATAACTCCAACAGAAACTGTTTCTAATTACAGATGTCACCTCATGTAACAATCACATAGCAAATTTCCTTGATTAATAATGGTAACTGATGTAATATCCACTTTGTGAGTGTTCTCGATTTCTGAGGACAATTAATCTTATCTCCACTTTGTATTTGTTCTCGACTATAAAGGAGAACATATCTTATATCCACTCTCTGACTGTTCCCGATTATAGATGCTAACTGACGTAATATCCATATAGTGAATTTTTCTTATCATAGACGTCTGTCTACTCATATAAAATTCCTCACGTAGAACGTTCTTAATTACAGAAATCCACGCTGTGAATGTTCCCGATTTATAGATGTGAATTTATCTAGTATCCATACATCACATTTTTCTTATTTACAGAATGTCAACTGAGGCAATACAAACGCAGCCAATACTCTTAATTATAGATACCACACAACGAATGTCCTTAGAAAAAAAAGGTCAAATCCGGGGTTGCAAGAATTAACTAAATTTGACACTGCTGCCGATATAGATCCGGGAATGAAATCATGTATGTCACAAGTCTGAAATAAACCAACTATATTCCACAGTTCACTTCCTAATTTACAAATCCAGCGCAAGCTGAGGTAGTCCGCCTGGAAGCAAGTAATCGTCACAAATTCTTGACCTGGAACAAACACAAGTACAAATATTGAGATTGAGCTAAAGGTACATCAGGATTCATTAAAAACATGACTGCCATCTGTAATGATGAGTGAAAGGGAAATAATTAGTAAGGGGACATAATAATTAGGACGATAAATGGCAGAAAGTGGTGGTAAGATTGTTATGGCTTGAAGTTTCGTAACCTGCTGAACATAACTCCACTCATTTCTGTTGACGCCAGCAACTGTCTCACAGCTTAACCTCATTGAAAGCCTTTGTTTTTCTTATTTCCATGCAATAATGTCAAACTGTCCACTATCTCCTCTCTTTGTCGTCCTAGGTCTTTTTTATTCAATCTTTTCCTGTTGTCACGTTATGTTCCAGCTTTCCTGTTGTCACATTATCTTCCAGCTTTCCTGTTATCACGTTATGTTCCAGCTTTCCTGTTGTCACGTTATGTTCCAGCTTTCCTGTTGTCACGTTATGTTCCGGCTTTCCTGTTGTCACGTTATGTTCCAGCTTTTCTGTTGTCACGTTATGTTCCAGCTTTTCTGTTGTCACGTTATGTTCCAGCTTTTATGTTGTCACGTTATGTTCCAGCTTTCCTGTTGTCACGTTATGTTCCAGCTTTTCTGTTATCACGTTATGTTCCAGCTTTCCTGTTGTCACGTTATGTTCCAGCTTTTCTGTTGTCACGTTATGTTCCGGCTTTCCTGTTGTCACGTTATGTTCCAGCTTTCCTGTTGTCACGTTATGTTCCAGCTTTCCTGTTGTCACGTTATATTCCAGCTTTCCTGTTGTCACGTTATGTTCCAGCTTTCCTCTTGGCACGTTATGTTCCAGCGTTCTACTTCCCATAACATACCCAAAAAAAGTGGGCCGCTTTCTTCGACCACACAGAAACACCGTCACCAAAAATTTAAACCACAAACGCAATATCTCTCGCAATAAATCACCGTCGACAAACTAAAGTATTTATATAACAAAAGAATGGACGTCAAATTGTGACTATAAGAAACATAACTCTTGCTACAAAACACAATCTTCATGGAGACAGCACCATTTTTTATTTTCCAGCAATAAATAAATGAGATCTGGGGGTTCCATCAAAAACTGATAGAAACCCCAAGGTTCCATATTGATTTTCTTCCAGTCATTGCTGGGACTGGATGAAATGCGACAATTACCTCTTCCTTTCATAAAAAATTTTTTTTTTTTTTTGGGGGGGGGGGGGAGGGGGGCAGAGAGGGGAATATCACATAAATGTCATTAGTTGAACATGGTCAGGAATTTCTGGACTAACATGACATAATCACCTCAGTGTCTGGAACATAGTGGTACGAGACTAAAAAATGTAGGAAATATGATGTAATACATAATTTAAATAATAATGAAATGTGATAACATGAGGTGACAGTCTCATATATGATGGTGTGACCGTTTGTGGGTCGACAGACTGTACTCTAAGCTACACATGACCTTAGAGGTTGTTCTTTCACACGCCTGATGTTGTGTAGAGTCAGAATGAACTATTTACGACTGCACGATACATTTAGCAGCACAGACGTTTCACTCATGGTACGTTTTCAATGATTTTATTTGGTGCTACAAGTCTCAACGTACATACAATCAAAGTGTGAATAAAACGTAGACATCTTAATTATGGCAATCTTCTTGACGTATGTCACGATCACGAGAACAGTGTGGTAGACAGAAAAACGTCGTACTGTACTCATCACGTGACAAGTATTCTAGCTGTTGTAATGTATGAGAATTCTCTAGGTTTCACTGGTCGTACTTATTTCTCTCGATCACGACTGTTTATTACGTTAGTCTTGACGATCTATCATACTATACATCATTACTGTTGTGTTTAAGGTGATGCTTGAAATTAGCCGTTGACGACCGGTCGACACGGGGGAATCTTGCTTTGGTTTCAAAACTTATACCCAGTTGGTTTTAAACTGGTACTCAACAAGACTATCTAACGTAGTTTTTGAGAGGCATAAAGTTTATAAATGGGATAACACGTACCAACTCTCAAATGTGGACATCTCCGTCCAACAAAATAAATCACAATGAACTTCTGTCTAAAATAAGAATCACTTTTATCTCACACAGGTTTCGATCTTGAATCATCTACTTGATGCTGGGTTAGTATCTCTGTTCACAGACTCGCCTTTGCACAAGCTTTGCAAAGCGACCATACAAAACTCATCAGACTGAGTTTTTATCGGTCTTCCCTCGAATAAGACCTGGGTAAAACTACCTACGCACACATTGTTGCGTTATCTCCGTTTCTCTTCCTTTCACGCGTCGATTACAAACCATGTTCGATACATCTGAATACAACTCACGTCACGTGACAGAGTGATTCTCGGGCAATTCGTAAACTCAAGTGGCTTGTCTTTTTGACTCAAGAAGAGGGAACTCTTGCTACTGATGTTAACTAAGTAGTATTACTTCCCTTTTATTATTACCCTTGTCAACTCGACCACAATGGTACGAGGTGAGAGATCCTGATATATGATCGACCACAATGGTACGAGGTGAGAGATCCTGATATATGATCGACCACAATGGTACGAGGTGAGAGATCCTGATATATGATCGACCACAATGGTACGAGGTGAGAGATCTTGATATATGATCGACCACAATGGTACGAGGTGAGAGATCCTGCTATATGATCGACCACAATGGTACGAGGTGAGAGATCCTGATATATGATCGACCACAATGGTACGAGGTGAGAGATCCTGATATATGATCGACCACAATGGTACGAGGTGAGAGATCTTGATATATGATCGACCACAATGGTATGAGGTGAGAGATCCTGCTATATGATCGACCACAATGGTACGAGGTGAGAGATCCTGCTATGTGATCGACCACAATGGTACGAGGTGAGAGATCCTGCTATATGATCGACCACAATGGTACGAGGTGAGAGATCCTGATATATGATCGACCACAATGGTACGAGGTGAGAGATCCTGCTATATGATCGACCACAATGGTACGAGGTGAGAGATTCTGCTATATGATCGACCACAATGGTACGAGGTGAGAGATCGTGATATATGATCGACCACAATGGTACGAGGTGAGAGATCCTGATATATGATGGTGTTGTCGTACATGGTATACTGGGCGTTAGATAGAACATATCCTGAGGAGTCCTTGTTCTCGAATCCCCAAAGTAAGACAGGCGGATGAAGACCGAAAAACACAAAGACAAAGGAACGAGATTGACAGGAAAGGGATAACGGAAACATGGAAAGATCTTGAGCGGATGGCACTGACCATGAAGCTTTAGCATGAATCAGCTGAAGTCTTGTACACCTTAGAGAGCTGGAAGGTAATGAATGATAACAATAAAATCACTGAGATAGAGAGAATGGTTAGGTCGGTAAGATATAAGTGTCAGGGACGAAAGGAAAAGCGTTCGCTTCAACAAACAACTCCAATTATATATATATATTTTTAAGACCCAATAAGGGAGACAACTGTGATTAATGGAATAAGAGGGCAATTACTCTTTCTAGGAAAAGTGCTGGAACAAATTAGGACTGCTCGATGCCAGATATTTTACGACGCTGTGGTTAGGTCCAGAAGAAAATTGATCGAGGGACGCTGGATGCACTTATGAATAAATATTCTAGAATTTTCTCCTCTTTATCATTCTCTCACAATGTCTCAGATGTTATAAGAGTCTGAGTTCTGTCTATTATTACTGTGTCTGGTTGCCATAGCCTGATAGATTTAGCTTGTTCTGGTTCTGAAGAGTTCAAAAACATCTAGACAAAATAAAAGCGTTATTTATTTTTGGACATAAAACTTAAAGGTACAACCATATCAAATACTGTCAGTAACTGCAACGCTGAAGAGCCAAAAAAATAATGCAGACCTGGATGACCTTAAGAGTATTGCTCTCCAAACTATGTCAACGATTCAAAAGAGGTGTGATCCAATGGATCCCAACTTACTATAACATCCCTGGCAATGAAGAGGCTGACAGACTGGCAAAGGAAGATAGAAAGCTACCTCAGCCTGATGCAAGTATAACTTTCGAAGAGGCAAAGAGTTTTATCAGAATCAGATACAAGAACAAATGGGATGCACATCATCCACGCCACACACATAATGATGCATATTACCAACTCAGCAGAAGAGAACAGGTGGCAATCTTCAGACTCCTGACGTGCCACAACAGATTGAGATACCATCTATTCAACAAGCTAAAGATATGAACTACCGATCAGTGTAACTGTAGCACTGATAAAATGACTGCTGAACATCTACTACAAAGATTCCCAACATATGAGGAACACAGAAAAGACATATAAGCTATCACCAGTACCATTCCTGAAAAAACTCTATGGAGATCCAATCAGCTTCAAACTGACAACTGCTTTCTTTGCAAATATTCAAGTGGACGTCCGACAATGTACGAACAAGTGGACGTCCGAGAGTGTACGAACAAGTGGACGTCCGAGAGTGTACGAACAAGTGGACGTCCGAGAGTGTACGAACAAGTCGACGTCCGAGAGTGTACGAACAAGTGGACGTCCGAGAGTGTACGAACAAGTGGACGTCCGAGAGTGTACGAACAAGACGAAGAGGGTAACACTGCTGTAGGAGGCGTGATATTGAAGAGTGCTGTGTTAATTAATTTACTTTGACATAGCTGTGATAAAGTGTTCCTATCTTTCTCGTCTTTTACCTTTCTCATCATCGTTTTTATTTTATTTCTCTCTCGTATTTAGCTCTTTCATCATTTTTAAAGTAATCTTTCCTAATCATGGCTTTCACTTAAGTGTAACTTTAATCACCGTTGATATTTCCCAACCTTACGTTATCTTTTGGAACACACCTGGCTCGTTAAACAAGATATTGTTTGGTGGGTGCCCCGCCCAGTATTCCATATACGACAACATCCACCGATAAATGTTCAAGTAACACATGCATGAACACAGAAACAAACAAAGAGGGGAAGCCGGAGGGCTGAGTGCAGTATATAATACATATACATAGGTATGTTGCAGGTTCTCGTGTGAAATAAAGAAGTAAAAAATTAGACACCAGAAAAACAACGGAAGTGTAAGCTTCCATTTTCTCTCGTTATGGAGAAATTTGTTTTACATCACGAGGTGGCCAGTCTCATTCACAATCTCGTGTGTGTCTCCTTTTACGGCATATATGAGGGGGGCTGTAGGTCTATCCTTTGTTTTGTCTCATCTCAGACTTCCATCTAGGACAGTAACGAAGCAAAGTAACTAATATTATTTTTTACTTTCATTATTCCCCATATGAAATCATATCCTTTAATCCTATAACAAACAAACACACACACACACACACAGAGAACATCACTTTCTTGCAGTAATATATCACATTCATAAAACGTCCATGTTTTCAAAGTTGACAGCTTACTATGCTGTAATACTCCGGGGCTTCTGCCAACTCGTTAATATGAAAAATGAGAAGCAAAGAAAAAAGAACCACTTGAACACAAAGTATCCATGCGTAGAATAGAAGGATCGAAGCGATATAAAAAGATCACTAATGTGAAAATGCTGACAAGAACCAGACAAGTGCCAGGCAAGAACCAGGCAAGAACCAGACAAGAGCCAGACAAGTGCCAGACAAGAACCAGACAAGAACCAGACAAGAACCAGACAAAAACCAGACAAGAAACAGACAAGTGCCAGTGGAACAAGAGATTAGAAGAAGACGTTGGAGGTGGATAGCATTGACATGGAGGAAACCTGTCGATAGTGTTACCATGCAGCCTTTGTTCTGAGATCTGCAGGTTAACAGAGGTACAGAGACCAAGGAATATATGGAGAAGACAACTAGAAACGGAACATGAAGAGTATAAACAAGATATGTCAAGACCTTGAGCTGATGGCACAGGACAGTAAGACCTGGCACACGTTTGATGAAGGCATATGCTCCTTGGGGAGCTGAGGGCTGATGCTGACGATGAAGACACGGCGCAACCAACTACTGACTGTATTCTGTCGGAAATAGGAATTAGTTAAATGATGTCATTCCAGTAAAAAGGTATACTGTGGTTAAATAAAGCAGCGTCGTGTTAAAGTGACGCACACACCGGCTCGGGGTATATCGGGCTATTGCTCGAGCCACTTCTAGTGGCTTAGAAAAGGTCAAGTTAAAGTGTCCCGCTACGTGCCCATTGAGGATTATTGGTAATATGGGGTTACCATCGGTACAATAAGGGTGATGTGGTCAGCATCATGCCGGTCGTCATAACTTTCCTAGAGTTTCTCTGGTACCCAATTAATGAGGCTAGGTCGACCCGGGAGCCGTTTCCGGTCTTAAAAAAAAACCCACCTCAATTGGGGGATCGAACCAGGACCGCCGAGCTTGGAAGATAGTGCACTAACCACAGCGCTACCGCGGCTTGCCTTGGAAGGCAATTTAAAAAAACCTATCATAAGTATTTAGCTTGATGTACATTGCAGGAAACCAGCTGGAAATATGGGCTGCCCTATAGCTACGCATACAAAAAACAACCTTAAAAACTTTTTCAGTAAAAGAAGAAAAGCCAGTCATAACCAAATATTAGCTTTTCTTTGGGAGACAGGAAAAGCTACCGATAAAGAAATATTAACTGATAAAGCCAAACAAGATAAGTCACCCAAAAACAAAACTTCAGCGGCTTCTCACATTTTCTAAGACAGTGGAAAAACACTAGATGTCGTGAAAATAAAAACAGGAAGATAGAAAAAAAACTGTTCAAGATAAGTGGTTCTCAAGCTTTTAATAACCACAACACACATTTCACGGATGGTGACGACACAAAAGTGATACGTAAAAATTGCAGGAATTCGGACAAAGGCATGTCACTTAAAACTTTGAGTAAAGGAAATATAATGGACTTCGATGCATCGCAATGTTTCCTGCGACCGAACTGTGGGTCTCTGCCCATAACTTGAGAATCACTGATCAGGACAAAACACTTGAAAATATAACGCTTATCACAATAAATGTTTCTCTGTGTGTCTGTGAATTATTTATATAGGCGGGAAAGAGCTGGCAACGCTGCGACGTTCACAATTACCAAACTGTTTGCTAGACCCATTTTTTCTCCCAGTCTTAAAATTGTTAATAAATATTTCAATATCCTAGGATCTCAAGGTCCCTATCCTCCAGTGGCGTGTTTTTAAGAATTTTCTTGGGGGGAAGGCATTGATAATGGTCGAAGATGCCTATTGGTAGCTCAACATAGAAAGGCCAATAATGCGCTCCCCACTTCTAATAAGCCAGGTTTATCATTGTATCGTTTTGCTTTGTTTTATATCCAGCATCACTGAGCGTTAGTGGTGATTTTGTTGTCATAATGTCAAACTGTGCGGTTCTCACTCGTTTTTTTATGTCTGCTATATAAGGTGTTTTCAATGGTTGGGCTTTTTTGGTAAGAGTGCAGTGCTGGGCAAAGCCACAGTTGATGTTCCACTGATTCGTGTCAATGTTGCCAGTGTCTACATTTCGGATTGCTTTTGGGTTGACTCTACTTCTATGAGAGTTACCGCTATCCTATAATACGCTCCAAATCTAGGGTCCCCACATTTTTTATTCTCGACCCCTTTTTGGAATCCATGATCCTTAATCGACCCCGTCCCAAAAAAATAATTAAATAAATTTAAAAAAGAGGTGATTATACAGGCAATAAATTAACATGACCTTTCTTTTACTGAGAACTGGTTGAATTCATTAATGGGAAGGATATGGCTGATAAGTACTAATAAGAGCACTGGTATTTGGTCAGAGGTTGGCCAACTGAGTCGTAAGTCACTACGTTCTTCCAGGCTTAGTCTGTTCCTTTGCTTTGATAGAACTGTTTTGTGTGGCTAAAACGAACTTCAACTATGTGCAAACTTGGGAATGTCAGTAGAACCGGCTCAGCTACTGCATAAAACTTGGGATATTTTGTAGCAGCACTCACAATGCTCCAATAGTCATTGAGGCTTTCGTTTTAACAATGATTTAGATTTGAGATCCACACGCATATCACTAGGTTCATCTTTTAGTTGACATTCAACGATTGCACGCACTGTCTACGGCATAACAATCCAGTCAGATACATGCACTTTCTCCAGGTCCTGGAAACCTACTTGAAAGTCTTGCTTAATTTGTCCAGGTAATTAATGTATATCTTTCAGTTTAATCGACCCCCGATCATTGGGGTTTATTGACCCCTGTATGTCGATATCGACCCCTTTAGAGACCCCTGATCTAAATTCTGAGAATACTGTTCACATTATGGATAAACATCCTACATAATAAATATGTAATCATCCTACGTAATATGTAATCATGCTATGTGATAAATATGTAATATAAAGCTTATAAGCGCAATACAGACACACATACAAAAAAACATACAAGAAACATACAAAATAGTCCGAGTTACCAAGCACATATTAGGAAAAATTGAGAGCGGATACATGAGAGCCAGAAGCCCTCCTCCCTCTAAATACGCCACTGCAGTCCTTCGTCTCATCGCACTGGCTTCCATACCCGCTAAGTTTGTTTTTTCCCCCCTCACTTGCAGGCTCATTTTCAATATGCAGCAAATATCATCCATGAGAATTTTAGTATCTCACAAATTTTAGCCAATAACGGTCAGAACATTTGTGGTGAGTTAATGTGTTTTCTCACATTTTCTGTGTTGTCTCACTCACAGCCTGGTCATTGTGTTCTGTCATCTCTCCCTAAGAGTGGCTAATATGTTTAATGTGTGGCTTTTAATCTCTCCCAAAGAGTGGCTAATAGTTGTTTATAGGTGGCTTTTCATCTCTCTCAAAGAGTAGCAAATATTTTTGTATGTGTGGCTTGTAATCTCTCCACTATGGGAATGAAACGGCACATTATGCAAGATGGGAGAGAGAGAGAGAGAGAGAGAGAGAGAGAGAGAGAGAGAGAGAGAGAGGGAGAGAGAGAGCGTGAGAGAAGGAAGGGCAGAATGTTAGTCGGGCCTTGATGCCTAAGTTCGTTCGTTCGGTCCCAAAGAGTGGCCAATTGTTTATGGGAGGCTTTTCATACTAAAAAGTGGCTAATAATTGATTAAGGGTGGATTTTCATCTGTCCCAAAAAGTAGTTAATACTTGTTTATAAGTGGCTTTCTCTGTCTCCCAAAGAGTAGCCAATATTTGTTTATGGGTGGCTTTTTATCTCTCCCAAAAGTGGCTAATATTTTTATGGGCGATTTTTCATCCCTCAAAGTGTAGCTTCTCCAGGACGACCCAGAGTCCGCTGGGAGGACAACATTAGACAATCTTTGAAGGACAGCATATGTTTGAACTTAGCTGCCAATGACGGTTCTGTCTTTTCACACTGATCACTCGTCTCTTGTCAAGGTTGTCGGGTGTAGATCGTCTCCCAGAAACTTCAAGGAAAGTCTACACAGTGTTCTTTGTCTTAAAGCGTAGGCCACTGATCCCGTCTTGTTCCAGAAATAGTACGTTCTGCTGGTACCACCAATAAGCCAATCCTGGCTACAGACTTGTCGCACAATGAATAAAAGAGACGAATCGTTCTCTTACAACACGTGTCTTGGATTTCTTTTAATTTTAACATAGATTGCCCCTTCTGACTCCGTGTTTCGTCAATTTTCTAGTCCCGTTTGTTCCTTATTACAATTTGAAAGAGATTTCCTGTGCTTTACATGTCTTACCTGGTTCTCCAATAAAAGGTCCGGATAACAATTAGGAATTATGAATCTAGTTCTTCCTCTGGCGAAGGTCTGATGTCTTGGCGAGCGTGCAAATCACAGAGAAATAAGACTGTGAAATTGTCAGCCTATATTCCCTCCAGTGATGTTATGAATCTAATCAGAAAGATCCAATCATTTCAAATCATGCAGGATAGGCTGTGATATTTCAAAATAGCCCCACGTGAAATAAGGTGCGTGCCTGCAAAGGTCACGTATTACCATATATGGACATCTGATGCCTTGTATGCACTCTTACAAACACATTTGTAGACTCATATTGTCTAAAATGTAATAAATCCCTGATTGCATTTTTTTAACAAGTGACCGGAAGCGATTACATCACATTTGTCTGCCCACATGTGACACACAGACAGTAATCTCGTTATCTGTCGTATGAGTGCGCAAACCCCGGGTCTTATCGGTGAATTAAGCCGATAGCGTAGACCGATGTAAGTTTTAGTCGGCCGCGCCTATAACCACCAATCTAGGTGGCACTCCTTGCAAATGTGATATTTATCACCTACAGTGTGATTTGATAAAATCAGATATCTGCTACTTAGCAGAAAAACAAAGAAAAAAAGAAAAGTGCGATAACTGACAGCACCTAATAGAAATCAGTACCACAAATGTACCGATACTGCCGGAGAGAACCAAAGATCGATAGAGGTCGCCCCGTTTCGTCACAAAGCTCTTTCTTCTATTATTGCCTTCAGTAAAGTGTTATGTCATTTTACATGGCCAAAATGTGTTAGCTGTCTAATTTTGATCTTTATTAATTATCTTTTCATACCTAACATACGATTATGTAAATTATTTCCTTAAAAACCAAAGGCGAGGATGCAACGCTCTGTCCGTGTTAACTTTAACACGCTCTGTCCGTGTTAACTTTAACACGCTCTGTCCGTGTTAACTATAACGCTCTGTCCGTGTTAACTATAACAAGTCCGTGTTAACTATAACAAGTCCGTGTTAACTATAACAAGTCCGTGTTAACTATAACAAGAGAAAATGTCATCGTAGTAAGGGAAACACTGTTGGTGGATTTTTGTTTCCTTGCGTGATCTTAAAATAACGCGCTCCTGCAGGTAATTCCCCGGGATCTCAGGGAAGACGAAGATAGAACAGAACTACTGTTATTTCCGGCACGTCGCACGTGACCACGAATATCAGGTTGTGGACGGGCATGCCACACTCATTATTTAAAACGCAATGCTACAGAAAGCACTGTTGTAACAGCACATGCATGCTATCATGTAAGCTTTCTGTTAGAGGACAAGCTGTAGTCGTGAACGAACATAGAAATAATGATAGTGATGATAATACGAGTAATTAAAAATAAATGTTCTACCCGCGTAAAACAATGTGAAATAACGCATTAGAATTTCATGCAGCCATAACTTGTCTTATTTTGCGCGATTTCTTGCTTACACTCACCCTTAAATAACGCAGCACAACAGTTAATAATAAGGCACTACATACATACCATATCCCTGTATATTGTTTTTATTCCTCCATTTCTATTACCATCTCTTTCCTTGCCTACCTGTCTCTTTTCTCACTAGCTGCTTCCCCTTCTTGTTTTGCCCGTAGTTACTTCTCTCCTTGTTTCCGCATATAGTTTTTACTTCAGTTCCGCGCAATCTTGTTCCTGTCTGGATGTAGCAGCCACCTTGCGTCATCGCAACGGCATCGGCGACATACATCTACGAGTTGTATAATTTTTTATTTATTTTTCATGTTTTTCGCTTTCCTCCCCTCTTGCCTGCGCGCCCAATTCTTTACCCTTCGAAAATAAAGTTCGTTCGTTCGTTCGTTCGTCTGTCCCTGGCATAGTTTTTGGGGCCGTACCGTCGTCAATGTTCTTTGTCCTGGTAAGATGTATTACCTATTTGTGTTTACGCCACTGCATACATAATGCAATAATCGGTCCTTGACGAGGAAAATCCGCGGGTAGAAAAAGACAATGTTAAAAACAGGGCGAGAGATCGACAACTCACAAGGAGTAGGCAGACGTGAGGAAAAAAGGCAGACGTGGGAAGAATCTAAAACAGATTGCACAAGATCCAATAACTGATTGACTATGTTCCACTTAGCAAAGGATTGCAAAACAGACCATAACAACCTGCAATACCGTCAGACTTCGTCTTCCTGAGCCAGCTGACGTAACTGATCATGTTTGTCTACAACTGCCTGTTGACTTCTGTCAACGTCACGATGTTAAACTGTCCAGTAATCTCATTATAGTCTTGTCCTGTCAATATTTCTTCATGTCACAATATAATTCAGCTCTCGTGCTCTTCTCATAACATATCTACAGAAATTGGATTTACTACCTTCTAATGTGAGTAACGAGTTTCCTTTTGCGCACTAGCTGCTTTGAGGACATCCTGGCTATTCTTTTAGCTCCTCAAGTTACAGTATTCTTAACATCCCTGGGCCTCCGGTGATTTTTCTTGCTTGTTTGCTTATTGTTTTGTGGGTTATACTTTTTAGTTATGGCCTGCGGTGATTCCCGTTAGAGTACTGACTGAAAGCGATGTGAAACTACCGTCATGTTGCCCCCTGTAGTCACGAACCAAAACAACTCTCAATTAGTGCACTCTTGGACTCCATTATTTGGTAATTTGACCAGATATACTTCCTTCCAGTCTGCTGATATTCCTTCTATTTCCCAGACTTTACTTAGTAATTTGTATAACATCTTTATAGAAGTGCAATTGTCTGCTTTGATGACCTCTGCTGGAATGCTATATGGACCGGCTGCTTTCATCTCTATTAGAAGCCTTGTGGCTCTAGGGTAGCGACAGAGATGCGGGAATCTACTTCAGAAACACTTTGCTCTTTAACTTGATAAAATCATGGCTATTTTCAGACTTCAGAGTGAGTATCTGGAACAAATGCAGCTACTGTGTAACTTTGATCTCTGCCTGACGATCTGCTTCCTGGTATTCTATCACTAGATGTGGAGAATTCAGTCTAGATAATATTTGACCGAATGTTAACTTCACTTCAAAGAAGAGATCTCGTTCATATCTCATACAGTTTACGACTAAAGTGAATCTTTTTAAGCTAGGTTGTGAATTTTCACTGAGAATGAGGACAAGTACACTTAATGCTGGGGTTACCGGGTTTCTAAATGCCGACGAGAGATGATTAATCAAAAATTTATCTATCTTTAAAATTCTTTCACTTTTCCTCCTCTGTCACCTAGGGATCTATCAAATTATACCCTGCGGTCTAACGGAAGATTGGGATGTACCTACCCTTGCTTTAGGGGATCTTGTGAATGTGGTCGATTTAGCAATGTCCCGTCTATCTTTCCATTTGTTCTGTCATTGTCAATTGTCGTGAGTTGGTCTGTTTTCACAACACGTCCTTCTGTATCCTCTGACGAAACCGCGCGCCATACTTTATGATAACTGCTTGATACACTGACCAATCAGAAGGTACCGTTCTGCCGTGTTTACTAAAACAGTGAACAGACAAAATGGCTAGGACTAATCCGTGCAACCGAGTGAAGGATGCCATTTAATTACATAAGTAGGAAAGAAGTACCACCTGGAAAAGATCTCTAATTCTACAACGGGAATGTTGCTCTGCACGTCTGTGCAGAGACTTTCACGATCAGTAGTATAGGACGGGAGAAATCTATGCCAACTTTACGTGTAGTGTTGGGAAGAGCAACCTAACCTTTGAGGTGAAGACAGGAGTACGACAGGGATGCCCCTTATCAACCGCTCTATTTTTAACAGTCAGATTGGGTGATGCGCCAGACAACAGAGGGCAGTCCAAGAGGAATAAGATGGACTACATTTTCTACATTGGAAGATCTGGAATATGCAGATGACATTGCACTACTAGCACATTCACATCAACACATCCAGGAAAAAACGGATAGACTCAATAAGTTTAGCCAGCAGGTGGGCTTGAATATCAATTTAAAGAAGTCAGAGGTCATGATGCTCAATGTGAGCAACCCTGAGCCCATATCAGTAAGGAATCAGCAACTGGTACAGACAGACACCTTCACATACCTAGGATGCATAGTAACACCAGACGGCGGGGCAGGCAAAGACATCAACATCAGAATGAATAAGGCAAGAACAGCCTTTTTTAGCCTAAACAACATCTGGAAGTCCTCTCAATACAGCACAAGCACAAAATTAAGATTATATCAGAGCTGTGTGCTTTCTGTGCTTCTCTATGGTGCGGAATGCTGGAGAGTTACAGAGAAGGAAATGTCGAAATTGTCCTCTTTTCACACAACATGCCTTTAAAAAATTCACCGAATCTTTTGGCCGAATACCATCACCAACCAAGATCTGCTTACTCGGAGCAAGCAAGAGGACATGCACACCATCACAGCTGGCAGACGCTGGAGCTGGGTTGGCCATGTCCTCAGAAGAGACCCCGATGCCATCACAAGAACAGCTATGCTTTGGACCCCTGAAGGAAAACGAAAGAGAGGCTGACCAAAAACAACCTGGCGGAGGACTGTGGAGGCTGAGATGCAAAGAATGAACCAGAGTTGGGGCACTGTACGAAGGATGGCCGCCGACCGAGCAAAGTGGAATCAATTTGTTGTTGCCCTACAAGACGCCACTAAGCGTGATGGCCACTGACTGCTTTGACGGTCGGCGGCTAAGGATCAAAGAAAGAAGTATAGGATCGTGAAAGAAATCTTTGGTTGAATGCATCGAGGCCTCAGGTTAGTCCATAATTTGGCTGTTTAAAGTACGCATAGAAATAAATGCATTTAGGAAAGTAAGATTAGTAGCTAGGAAGGTGTAGAATAATACAGAGCGTATTTAAAGCTTCAGATGAAGAAAATAGCTCCAGGAATAACGTAGATAAATAAAATCATAGTTTTCCTGATTTGCACAACTAGGCAGATTTTACAAAAAAATTTCGGATGCAAATATTAGCGAGCAGGGAAACCCCTCGGACGCCCGACCTCACACTATAAATACCGTGTATGCTAACGAAATGGGGCCAGTCATTTTTTTTAAAATCACGGTGAGCGGTAACACAAGTGTTAATGCCCAATGCCTAGTATCCTGGCTTTTGGCTGGGATCATGTGTCTACACACGGGAAACAGTAGTGACATTCATGTCATGAGGTACCTAGTGTGAGAACACAGAGGATCACTACAATGACACATGTTGTCATTGGATCTTCTTGTGTTGGGACATGTGGTCTTGACCAGGGCCGGGTATGGGTGGGGCAAACGCAACCTCATGCGAGGAAAAAATATGCAACCTCATGCGAGGAATAAAAAAATAAAAAAAATAAAAATGCATAATGCCTTTGCCTTATATATCTGAGAGCAGACCATTACAACCATTAACAGCTCGACTGTGTGTGCCTGATGGTAATAAAGAATATATATATATATATAAATATATATAAATATAAATATATCTATATATATATATATATATATATATATATATATATATATATATATATATATATATATATATATATATATATATATATATATATATATATATATATATATATTTTTTTTTATTTTTTTTAATGGATTAATTACAGTGTGTTTGAAAGTGTGTAGAACGTGTTTGAACTACTGTGTAATTTTCTGGAGGCAAAAGCCAAGCTTGTGAAAATATTCAAATCGATTGAGAATGGTAGCAATGATCACTGGCCCAAGACAGTTTACATGTTGTTAGATGTGTAGTGCGAGCGTATGATGAGTTGAGTGTGGGTGCGAATGAAGACGCGAATGTGTTTAGGCTCGTATAGATGTAGATCCTGCAACCCATACTCTCACATGCAGTAATCAAGGATGCTTTGACACTGCAGGCATGTTTCAAGACATTTATTGACGGGAACACACATAATATCAACAGGAACAGTCAGTGTAACAAGGTCATGCTGACCTGACATCGATAGGTATACATTTGGCATTCAAAAAGGTAAACATCAGAATAGACGTGCATGGTCAATAGCAAAGTTCTTCAATAATGACAGTTCGTAGCGTCGCCCTTGGCGTCTCTGACTAAACGCGTCAGATGCCTTAGTTACCTTGACACACAGGTGCAACTTGGCACTCCCTGCCAATTGCACATATCAGGCTGTAGTATAATAGCCGGAAGCACAGGCCTCGTCCTAACGTCGGCCGTGTACTTCTGTTAAATAGGTTATCACCAACCCTGCAGTAATACTTATTGTAGATAGAAGTTCCGCCAATCTGCGGCTCCCACAATATATCTTCGTCACTGGATTTCTGGACAATATAAGACTAACAGTCTTGGATGGCTACCTCGAGCACAAATATATAAGTTCTGAAATGGCGGATCCGTGAACTGCTGTTCACCCTAGGTAATCCTTTACATGTTCTGCCACCGAAAAGCGTAATAATGCATAAAGGTCGGTATTACCTGGTAAATGAATCCTCAGAACTACACAAGGAATTCTGTCGTCATCCCGACGCACAGAGATTCACTGGGGAAAACTGCCATAGCAGTTACTTCGAAGATTCTCCCCGAAAAACAATGGACTCTTGGTCCCTTCAGAAAAACAGGACCTCCCGGCTTCCCGGAAGTATATCTCACTCCCGCTTAAAAAAACCTTCCCATAGGCCCACGCCGAACTGTCAACCTCTGACCCTAAAGGTCAAACACAATGAATGAATAAACAAGGGAAGACAACCCCTAATCAACCTGACATCGCAGGTAAAGACACAATTATACTTATGATACAAACATAAGCAAATAACTTGACAGATGACTCCGTCGAAAATGACAGCAACATTACTACCACCCCCCTGTAAAAAAAAAAAATGCAATTTTTTTTTTTTTAATATGTTCATGAGCAAGATAGCACCAGTATCACTTCTGTGCTCATGCAAACAATGAACCTAATATCAGGTACAATAGAAGAGGGTACAAATCATCTCCCAACATAGGAGAAAATATTTCCTTTAAGCCAAACAAACTAAGGGATACCATTCAAGAAACCTAAGTTGCTGGCAATACCAATCATATATCAAACATTACTAAATAATATAATCATAGCAATATACAAATGTCAATGCTATTTTAGCAACATATCACTGATGGATGGACAAAATGAAATTTGTTAAATTATCTAAACATCATCCAAATACATTTGTATTACAACATATTATGATATTAAGGACAGACCTAAGTCTGAAAATATATCAGGAAAAACTAGGACACAAGATTTAACTGGAATCATGTGGGCATCTAGACAATATGTCCGCCATCACATTATCCGAACCACGGATAGCTCGCACCGTGAAATGGAAAGGCTGAAGAGCAATAGCATAACGAGTAGATCTCGAGCTCTTCAAATCCTTACTTTGCATAGCCGTAAGAGCTTTTTGGTCGGTTTCCATAAAGAAATGCGCGCCCAGAAGGACCTTTGTAGCTTAAGAATGGACCAAACCATAGCTAACAATTCACGGTCCAAAACCGAGTAATTTCTTTCTGCCGCATTCAGCTTCCTAGAAATATACATTACAGGATGCAGAGTTCCTGAATATTCCTGCATTAGTGCCGCTCCAATGCCAGTGGAAGAGGCATCACTACGAAGGACAAAAGTCTTATCAATCGTCGGTAGTCTTAAGATAGGATGAGATGAGAACAAATTCTTAACCTGATCCAATGAAGATTGGCATTCTTGGGACCAACGCACCATATTAGGAGAACCTTTTTTCAATAACGTTGAAAGTGGTGCCATAATGGAGGACAGATTCTCAATGAATCTTCCATAGAATTGTATCAATCCCAAGAGACTACGCACTTGCTTTTTTGTCTTCGGAACCGAGATATTTAATATCTTTGAAATGTTTTGGTCCTCTGTCTTCAACAGACCATGACCAACTCGATGACCTAGGAAGGAAATTTCACTAAACCCAACAAAAGCTTTAGAGGGTTTAGCAGTCAAACTATGCTCACGTAGAGTAGATAGCAATTCCTTCAGACCCACATAGTGTTCTTCCCAAGTATCGCTGAAAAGACAGATGTCGTCTAAATATGCAATGACATCTGCACGATCTGATAGAATTCGTCGCATCATGCGCACGAAAGTCGCTGGGGCGTTCATAAGCCCGAAAGGCATAAAATTCCATTGAAACAGACCCCTAGGTGTCGAAAAAGCAGTGAGAGGTTTGGCGTGTTCCGTCAATGGGACTTGCCAATAACCTTTCGACAAGTCTAGTTTAGTAAAGAATTTAGCTTTAGAAAGTCTAATAAGTAGATCATCTAATAACGGCATAGGTTCAGCATCGAACTTCGTAACTTGATTTAATTTGCGATAATCAACGCAAAGACGTATGTTATTGTCTTTCTTTCGAACAATAACTATCGACGAAGAATAAGCTGAAGTGGATGGTTCAATTATTTGTAGTTGAATCATTTCATCCAATTCTTTCTCGACTTGTGCTTGAAAATGAATAGGTATTGGGTATGGTCTTACTCTGATCGGATTACGATCAGTAAGTATGATGTCATGTTCTATGACATCTGTGTGTCCAGGAATGTCGGTAAGGACATCCTGATATGATTGTAACGTAGAGGATACTTGACGTTGTTCCTCAAAAGACAAGTTAGAAGAGACTGTAACGTCTCTCCACGATTCCGTTGAAATAAGTGGAATCGTAGGAAGAGGTAAGTTCACGTCAGAAAAAATAGTTTCCTCATCCTGTATAACGGACAGGGATGAGATGTGACCATGTTGAACTGGAGAGTCGTCCGTCGCCTGGAAAATAGGCTGTAAATAGTCTGGACGTTCAATAAACTCTGTTAACATATTTATATGGAAGGTTTTATGCCTTCCATCCACATCGACAATATAGTCGACATCAGAAATTTTCGAGACTATAGTGTATGGACCCTTCCAAGAAATGAGAAGTCTATTCTCTCTTGAGGGCAGTAAGACATATGCTTTGTCTCCAGGACAAAGTTGACGTAGGCGTCTTTTCTTATTAGCAAATCGCCTAGCTTTTTCTTTCGCAAATTCGGAAGATGAAGTTGCTAACCTGCACGATTCGATAATCTTTTCTCTAAGAGCTATAACATATTCATATGACGATTGTGTATCATCGTCAATATTATCGGAAGTTATCAAATCGTGTAACAAGGACATTGGCCCGCGCGGTTGCGCGCCAAAGACAAGTTCGAAAGGAGAAAACCCTGTATGCTCGTTGGGAACCTCTCTATAGGCAAAGAGGACTGCAGGTAAAACCCTGTCCCAATCTTCAGGATGATCCTCCGTTATCTTGCCAAGTAAGTTCTTTAGTGTCCTGTTAAGACGTTCTACCAATCCATTGGACATTGGATGATAAATACTACTGAGAGACCTTTTAATGTCTAGCGTAGCCATTACCTGAGACATAACGTCCGAAATTAACTGAGTGCCGTGATCCGACAGTATTTCTCCGGGGAATCCCAGACGAGAAAATACGAGCCAAAGAGCATCAGCGATATCGACAGTTGATATGCTCTTCAGAGGAATAGCCTCTGGCCAACGCGTGCACATGTCCACGCAAGTGAGGATAAATTGGTGTCCTCTGGCTGACTTAATTTTGAACGGACCAATGATGTCTATAGCCATTTTCTGAAACGGCCGAATCGGAATATCTGCAGCCTGAATAGGAGCAGCATGTCTCGGACCCCTAGACTTGACCTCTTGACAAATTTTGCAAGATCGGCAATAAATTCGGATGTCTTTATTCACGAATGGCCAAAAGAATGACGCAAGGACTCTAGTTTTAGTTCTGGGAAAAACCCATGTGTCCCGCACACTGAGAATCGTGTGCATGCCGAAGAATTAAGGCTCTCATACACTTAGGCACAAGAATTTGCGAGTGCATAGACTTGTCCGAGTGTTGTACCATTCGTACCAATATACCATTCTTCATAGTGATATACGATTTGTGATTCGTATTTTGATTGGGATCCCCTTTCTTTGCAAGAAGGAAGTATTTCTTCAAAGAAGGATCCTCTTCTTGACGTTTAACAAACGAGTCATGGGAAATCACCAAGTGCTCGTCTTGGCTATCAACTTCATTACTATTATCAGATGAAGTTGGGGGATTAAGAGCTTGAGCTCTTGTCACCACTGCATTGACCGTTTGAATGTTTTTTTCTTCCCAACTAGAAATTTGTTGCGGGGTGCATTCCTTAACCCCATGAATACGACCGATTATAAGATCCGCAATAGGATTAGGAAGAAGACATGCATGGACATCTCCTGTGAAGAAAGGAGTGTCAATCCTAATAATAGCAGTAGGATAGCTTTCCATAGTACCACCAAATGTAACACATTTGATTGTTTTTCCCGTGGCACAGCAAGGATCTATCAGAGACTCCTTAACCCCGACGGTAGTACATCCCGAATCGAAAAGTACTGAGACTAGCCTATCATTTATTAGACCTTTATGTAAGATGAGAGATCCTCTCCCATCATGCGCAACTGTAGCAGGTAGAGCAGGAAGAGGGTGACCACAACTTAGCGTAGATACAGTTGATGAGTCAAACAATGTTAAGCATTGGGGGCATTCAGTTGCTCTCCCAAAATCGAAAGCACAACCAGTGATAGCCCTAGAGTTACCACTATCATTTACTGTATTACAGGCTCCATCAAACTCTTGTTGCGCAGAGTTTGCCTGTTGGTAAGGTCTTTTTTTGTTAAACCTAGGTCTACCTCGATTATCATTTCCCCTGTAATTATTTCGACTATCATTTCCCCTGTAATTATTTCGACTATCATATTGCCTATTGTAATCATCATTCCGGTTTGAATCCCGGTTTCTAAATTCACCATCGTCATAATCTTGACGTCGAGAATGATTACCTCGAAAATTTGAATAGTTATTATTTGGATAGCCTTTACGAAAGTGTCTCAAATTATTACCACTAAAATTACGAGAACTACCATCTTGTCTCCACTGCATAGACGAAGAACCATCATGTGTTGGATTACTCCGCTTCTGAGTGTAATTTTGATTACTTCCCCTATTCCAATTTTGTTGAGCACCCTGAAATTTTTTTCTGAAATTAGGGCCATATGGTGTTGCCGAAGCAGCTGGCAACCCTTCTTTCACTTTAGAATTGCTAACTGTAGCATGGGGATGTGCTGTGGCATACTGACAACAGTATTCCTCCATTTCTTTTAAGTTTTTAGGCTTACGCTCATGAAGGAATGCAAGAAAAGAATCATTAACAGATGACAAAACCTTATCTCGCAATAATAAGTCCATTAGACCTTCATATGTTTTCTCAATCTGAGACAACTCAACCCATCGTGTAAATGTACGACGTATCTTTGTAACAAAATCAGAGAAATCTACTCCATTTTCTGGCAACATTGTCCTAAAACGAAGACGATAGTCTTCTTGTTTTAATTGGTATTTCTTTAGTAATGCTGCCCTGACAACATCATAATTAGTCCTCTCATGTTCGTCTATTGTCATAAGAGTAGTCACTGTGTCACCTGTAAAAAATGGCATCAGTTGTTCAACATATTTTTCCTTTTTTATGTTATGCGTATCGCACAAAAATTGGAATCTATCTAGATAATCTGCTACGTCATCCTTTAAAGGATTGAAATGAGGCAAATTAATCCTACTAACAAACTCCTTTGTCGTACTCGAAGTTGTTTGCTGAGCACCCGTACTCGCCAATTTCAATTTCTCTAACTCCAAAATTGCGAGTTTTTCATCAAGTTCCATCTTCTGTTTTCTTTCCTCATGTTCCATTTTTTCTAATTTCAGCCTCAGCAGCAGCTTGAAGTTTTTTTTCCTCTGCAGCAGCTTGAAGTTTTTTCCCCTCTGCAGCAGCTTGAAGTTTTTTGTCTTCCATTTCCATCTGGAATTTTCTTTCATCAGCTGCAGCTTGAGCTTTCCTCTCCTCAGCAGCAGCTTGAGCTTTTCTCTCCTCAGCCTCTCTTTGATACCTTCTTTCTTCAAGTTCTAATCTTCTATTCTCAGCTTCTAGCTTCTTTAGTTCAGCTTCTGCTTTCAATTTAATTTCCTCTTTTTGTTTCTTTTCTTCTGACTTTAATGCAATGGCGAATTGAGCAGATGAATATTCTTCCAATTCTTTACCAGACTTACCAAGGGTCAACCCTTGCTGGATGAAGAAATCCAATGTAGACATTCTGTCTAATGAGATCAGAAACCTGAAAAAAAAAAAAAATTAAATAAATTACCTTATCCCACTTCAATGGGAGACAAGTCTGAAATGCTAGACTTGTATACTCACTTCACTTTATTTTACTGTCTCAATCTTTGTAGATAACAAGTCTTTTATCAAAGAACTTGTATAAATATCTTATATAATATTATTTAACAAACTCTATATGAAGAGTCTACCTTATCAATAATATCAAAACATGACCAAGTATGTGTATGTAGACTGTGCATGACAGTAATGTAGTACAACCAAAAAAAAAAAAAATACAAAGACAAAAATACAAAACAATACAAATGGCAACACTGTTTTAACCAAAAATGTGTAGAGAAATACACAAGAAAGGAGAGACCTACAGAATACAAACAAAACAAATCGACAATCAAAACTGAAAAAACAGACAAAATATTACAAAAACAACGTTAAGTACAATTACATCACAGCTAACATCAATAGCGACCAATTGTCACTAGCAAATTTCCAAATTAAGAAAATTTGCACCTACAGACCGCTTACAGTAAGCCTCGATCAAGTGGCATATTTACCGTAAGACCCACCAACCGAAAAACCCGCAGAAAAAATACACAAAACAGTAGAAGTGACATAAACATATAGCAATCAATTTCAATGTGTTGCAGAACAAGTTCAGTCACAGCTGAAACTAAAATAATTTTCTTGCTCCTTGCGAACACAGAAACGAAATGTCAAACGCGCACTGAACGTCAAATCCACTGTAACATAAAGTGGTATTCACGAACCAAAGTTACTATGACCTTCTCAAATTAGGGCTTGCACATTGAATGTTTACAATTTCACGTACTGTTTACAGACACTTGACCTCCAACAATGTAGCTTGAATACTCTGACCTAGAAAAGTCTGTTGTTGAATGAAACGTGTAACAACCCGCAGTACTGTTTACAATAGGAACCCGCCTTCTATGCAGTTATGGTCCACGTAGCAAATGCCTAGTAGTTCACTTCAGTACTTGTCTTGTTATGCTTTATGTAGCATTATAATATAAATGCTCGTACTGTTTATTTGTGTCAACCGTTGATGACCTATATCTGTCCTGTTGTAGCCCAAAACTTGCAAGTGTAGAATTAGCGCTGTGTTACGGCTGTCCCGTGTGTAGCTTAGACCCACAGATCAGAAGTGTAATGTGTACTTGTCCTTCTTGTAACTTTCTCGACAAAACTGGAGACATCATACATGTAACAGCCAACCAGGAATGTAAATTTCTGGATCCATAAATGTCAACAATAATGTCAAATGCTCGCTCTGTTCTTTTTAAACCCACAGATCTGGTCCATCAGAAATGTAAGTTTCTAGGCCACATTGGCGACAAGAAATGTATCATAAGAGCCCACGTAACTGGTCCACCAGAAATGTAACTGTCTTTTTTTTCTTGTTGAGGTGATCACTGGCCCAAGACAGTTTACATGTTGTTAGATGTGTAGTGCGAGCGTATGATGAGTTGAGTGTGGGTGCGAATGAAGACGCGAATGTGTTTAGGCTCGTATAGATGTAGATCCTGCAACCCATACTCTCACATGCAGTAATCAAGGATGCTTTGACACTGCAGGCATGTTTCAAGACATTTATTGACGGGAACACACATAATATCAACAGGAACAGTCAGTGTAACAAGGTCATGCTGACCTGACATCGATAGGTATACATTTGGCATTCAAAAAGGTAAACATCAGAATAGACGTGCATGGTCAATAGCAAAGTTCTTCAATAATGACAGTTCGTAGCGTCGCCCTTGGCGTCTCTGACTAAACGCGTCAGATGCCTTAGTTACCTTGACACACAGGTGCAACTTGGCACTCCCTGCCAATTGCACATATCAGGCTGTAGTATAATAGCGGAAGCACAGGCCTCGTCCTAACGTCGGCCGTGTACTTCTGTTAAATAGGTTATCACCAACCCTGCAGTAATACTTATTGTAGATAGAAGTTCCGCCAATCTGCGGCTCCCACAATATATCTTCGTCACTGGATTTCTGGACAATATAAGACTAACAGTCTTGGATGGCTACCTCGAGCACAAATATATAAGTTCTGAAATGGCGGATCCGTGAACTGCTGTTCACCCTAGGTAATCCTTTACATGTTCTGCCACCGAAAAGCGTAATAATGCATAAAGGTCGGTATTACCTGGTAAATGAATCCTCAGAAACTACACAAGGAATTCTGTCGTCATCCCGACGCACAGAGATTCACTGGGGAAAACTGCCATAGCAGTTACTTCGAAGATTCTCCCCGAAAAACAATGGACTCTTGGTCCCTTCAGAAAAACAGGACCTCCCGGCTTCCCGGAAGTATATCTCACTCCCGCTTAAAAAACCTTCCCATAGGCCCACGCCGAACTGTCAACCTCTGACCCTAAAGGTCAAACACAATGAATGAATAAACAAGGGAAGACAACCCCTAATCAACCTGACATCGCAGGTAAAGACACAATTATACTTATGATACAAACATAAGCAAATAACTTGACATGTATGATGCTGACTTGATGTGAAGTGCGTCTATACCTGCCTTGTTGATTCCCTGAAATAGGGATCCTCATCCTACTCACTGTGATAGGGGATACGAGCAGCTACAAAGGTGAGCTGAACATTAAATAGGTTTAACAAGGTTATCAACGTGTCGCAATTTACCACCTTTAGCTCCAGATAGCCACTCCAGCAGATGGATTCGAGCCGGGTGCGCGCAGTACACGGGCCGACAAACACCACAGATCCGGTGCCACTTATCAAGTGTTGTTCCTTTCCTCTAAAGGACGAGACTGAGAGTCTTTGTTTTTACAGACCAATAGTGTAACTGACTACTCGACATCAGACGGAAGTCAACAAGTAGACACACACTCTACATGGTGTATTCTAGCGTACACCCAACGCATTCAACATACAAGTCCTCTATGTAAATGAATCATAACATTTGCACAATTCTATAGGCGAGATGATCCCCTCTAGTTTTGTCTCTAACTCTACAAGGTAACTGTCAGTTGTTATCAGAATTACAATCCAAAAGTAGCAGACAGTTTACCCTATCAAAGTTATTTTCATCCTAGAAATATAGAACTCATCCATACAAACATAAAAGACTGTAAATACAGTTAACGGTTTGCAAATGTTTTATTTATTTCATTTAGAGTGGAATTTTGAATTCAGTCATGAAAGATTTTTGACACACTTATTATCCACAAACAAGCTGAAAAAGAAAACGTCGTACGATTATTTACGTTAAGTTATATTAAAATTTACCGAGATTTTGTAATTTAAGGTTTCTTTAGGGTTACAAAGTAAGATACTGTTTTAGAACCTTTCTGTATGGTATTTCATTGATATTTATTAAGAAGATTTTCGGTGTTTACCCCCTACAACGCGTAGCCCAGATGTGTTCGGCAGTGATTAATAAAACACGGGCTATAACGTTTGCCAAGCGATACCTCAATAGTTTTCCCCATTGACCCGATGCATTTTGCAGCTACAGGACCGTGACAGAGGTACAACACGACTAGGAAGTGCCTCGAACTGGACATTGATGGCCGCTTTTATTGGACCCCGGGAAAAAATGTGGCCCTCACACTCTGTTTGAGCAGTATCTTTACTTTTTCCCTGACCGTGCTATTTATAGCTATCGAGACTGAGGTGCACGGAGTCAACTTTATTACCGCTTAAGTAAATGTGGCGTTGTATTTTTACTTTTTTGATAGGGCTTGCGTAAGCTTTTAGCTACTTTATTATTAAATGTAAATAGAGCTTTCAATTTTTTTGCGTTAAGCTAGACATTTAAACAGAGAGTAAACAATTTTAGAGAACAAGAAGATATAATAGTCGAAAATCAGTTGTAAAATTTAAGTTTTTTTCTGACTAATATTAAATTTGTTTATGGTATTTGTTTAATGCAATTTACACTAAAACGGTCACAATCAACATGCATAACAAATTACAGAAATCAAAAGTAAAAAACCTGAAAAAAATGGATATCAAAGTTTTGTTTTGGTTTCATGCGTCAAACATTAATTATTGAAACATTAAATTGCAAGTCCACATTTATTACCTTAAAATAACACACCAAATTGTCCCCAAAACATGAGAGCTAACAATTATCTCAATCATACATTACGATGATCGTGTAAAAATGAGTATGGTCATGAGTAAAACGAAATGTTCAATTTAATAGATAAATAGGTGTATTTAATAAATACATCTATTAAATGATTTCCACACTCTGTTAATTCTGTCACTCTCACGCAACAACTGCCATAATTTGCTCTAGCCCCAAAATTTCGCTCATTTATCATTCACACTTCCTTTTTTTTAATAAGAGGAATCTGTACATTCACAGATGGAGAAATTTGTAACAAATGAATTTCCATTATAAATTTTAGTTGTGACGTTATATTTTTAATACCGCTGGCGCGTCTTTCAATTTTGGAAATAGTGGAATGTACAAATTCTCCTCCTTGCTCTCCATGCATGCCCATTCCAAAGCCATGAGTTCTGATCCAGTCTGCGCAATGTTTTTCTAATATGTGCTGTTTAGGAATTGTCTTACTGGGGAATAGCTTTCTGAACAAAGACATATAAGTCTCTATTAATGCTGTTATTGATTCTTTACTAATTGGTTTACTGTGTGATATTTTGTTGTGTACTTTCTCAAATGCTTCTTTCAGTGAGTTGAATTGTTCTTGGGCAATAAAAGCTATGTTAGTTATATCTTGTTTGTCTGTAATTTTCAGTGTTTGTGTATGATTGCTCTTGTAAGATCTTTATAAACTTTTTGTGTGAGATATCTGTGGCAGTGATTCCCTATAAATGCTCTGCTATTATAAGCCTGTTGTATGATTTTGTGTTTGGCTAGTACCTTGTCCATGTGTGAGCAAACTGGACCAGACCAAGTACACAGATCTTGAAACTGAAGTTTGGCCAGCGCATCTTGTGCATTTTCAAGTTTAACTTTAAAACTATCTGTCTCCTCCTTATCCTCACAAAGTTCAATACCTGCCTGAAGAAATTCAATTTTAGCTTCTAATTCTTCTACCTGTTTCCAGTTCCTATCAAATCTCTTCAAGTTCTTAATAGTACTAATTTTTGCATGTATCTCTTGCGGATTCTCAAATATCTTTGCGTCTATTGTATCGGCTACCTGTTCTAGAAGTCTGTGGTGTTTCAAAACAATGCCTAATAAAATATGAAGGTAAGGAGGAGCTACATTTTCAATTTCAATCTCTAACATTGGTTTGTGTAAACAATTTTGGTAACGTGCCACTTGCCTTTTATTCCCTTTCCCATATTTCATATATCTATTGTAATCTCTTATCAACATTGCCAAACTTCTTGGTTTGCAAGTTGTATGCTCTCTGGATGTCTTTTATTTCTGGAGCTCAAGGAATTTTGCTGTGGTGAGATCCACCACAAGCAAAGCAGTATGTGGGTACGCCTAGTGGCGTCTTAGGGCAACAACAAATTGATCGCTGTTTCCACCACGCCAGACAAAAACAACCAAACATTTTTCATCAAAAAGTCACTGTAAGTTTTTACGGGATGGGGTAAACCCGCCCATAATCGCCTTTTAGAAAACAGTGTTACTACTTTTTTAACCATCCCAAGGAAATAATCCCCGAATCTTGTTTATAAATCTTTTAGTGACTCTATCTGAGCTTTCATGCCATTCATAAATATTTCTAAATTATCATATGTATCTCTGACTCTAACCATTGATAAAAGGATGGTATTAGATTTAGAATTTGATTTCTCTAAATTTACTACCTGCATTGTAGCTTTGAATGAAAGAAGATATACAAACAGTTACTTAGAATTCTTTGGCAGCCGTCGTGTGCACAGGATTGTCTACCAAAGAACACTAATGGAACAGTCCTTATCTAACCCACAATAAAAAAAGACATTCATATTATAAATACAAGATTAACAAGACTTGAAAGATAGATCAAAGTATTGTGGAAGTAATCTATATATAGCTTTACATGTTTTCTGACGCTTATATACGCAGCTAAATATCATTATAAATGAATGAAAATGCAAAAACAGATGTTGCTTTACAAAAAGTTATTTTTTACAACCTTATTTAAGATTTGCGAGTATCAGGAATGCGTTTACAGTGATTTAAATGTTACAAAATCTGGTGACAATATGCTTGTTCTTGTAATGCCAAACTCACAAAACTGACTACCACACATTCTCAAGATATGAAACCAAAAAAAAAAAAAAGTATGTGGAAATAATCTTTAGCTTCCCTTCGAGAAGTTTTTATAATTATGAACTCAAACGAATGGGCCGATTTTTAGATATTAAAGTAATAATAAGCTTATTTATTTTATGAATTTCCTCAAATGATGACGCTGTTTTCAAAAGTCTGTAACTCCGTCAAAACTAATTTCAAACACATAAAAATGCAATCAAAAATAGAACACAGAACAACGTTATAGTATACAAAAGAATTTTAGCGCTGTGTTTATCCAGAACGAGTGTGTAATGATTTATATTTTACTGATTTTACACACACATCAGCTGATTTTCCCCGCCAAAAAACTTCAATAGTCTTTTACGGTGCATATGAAAATTGTATACCCGGTGTCAGAATTCCGGTCACCGAAACTAAAAGATCGCTCGGGTATAAGGCACAAACGGCCGTGAATAATAATAATACAGTTAACAGAGGAGGATCTGGAGAGGGAACACGTAGGGGCTTAGAGTAATACATTACCATCTTCTCTAGGAACTTATACAGTTTGATCCTACCTTTGATGTCTATACACCCTTACTCTTTTCAGAGAAGGGGGTATTTCTTATAAGACCAGACTCTTAACTGGCACTATCCTGGTATCATCTGATACAATTTTGTGTCCAGGGTACTAAAGAATTTCAATAACATCAACCCTCTCGTGACATCAATGATGTCGTGATGTACGTAAAGTATTAATTGGTGAAGAAAGTCATTTTTTCTACGGCAGGACATGCCCGTGCCAAGAAAGTCTGGTGGAGGGAGGGATTGAGGGGAGAAGGTGGTATAAGAATGTAGTTTAGATGAAGATGGTTATTGTGGCGAGTGTGCCGGAGAGGTTAGTGATGTTACAAAACTAAGTGTACTCAGAGTGAGGTCAAGCTATGTAAGTCCCTGAGTCTAATTGTTGATGATGATGTATTCTCAGGGTACCTATCCGCTACCTCTCTAAGATCTCACTCTGGGAAATATTTTATGAGATTGTTATATGTGTTATGGCTACGTGTCTAGGGTAGTGTAAGTCTAGTGATAAGTGCATAAAACAAACACAACTGTAATTCAATGAAATTGAATTAAGTAAGACTGTTGTTAAGTTTATATATTTATATTTCAATTTTAATTTCCTGTCCCTCAAAATCTTTTGGGGCAGGAATGGTTAAAAATGAAGAGAACTGTATTTACATGTAAGAAATAAATAAGGAGGATTCTGTGTCCATAACTTGATAATAAACAAGTGTCACTGTAGGTGTAGAACACAGACTGATGTAATATTGTCTAAACGTGATAGTCAATGGTGGGAGGGACTATTGTTTGTCATCACGCCCACAATAAGGAATGTTCAAGTGTGGAAAATTTTAATAAATGAATGGTCAGAGCCCACTTAAAGGGACTTCACCTGATGTTCTATCTGAAGTAGATTACAGTAGATCACACAAATGCAACATAAGAGTTTTCTTCAGACTATCAACTGCAGCATACAGCTTTGCTGAGGCCTTCACTGTCCTCAAATTCTGTCTTCGACAGGTTTCCTGCCACCAACTGGTAACAGGCAATATAACCCTGAAAAAGAAGGACATTCCCCTACTTTTTATATGCTTAATATTCCACAACTACTCAAAACTATCATAATCAGTCTCGTGTGCAAACATTTGCACTAGCCCCTAATTTATTTGACTTCACTCCGTACTGTGTTTACACTCTTCTTCCATATGGCTGCAACGCCACTGTCACTTTAAACATTGATTTTCTTCCATAAAATCAGATAGGTATACAGTTTTCTTCTGGTAACCTGTTAATTCTTCTGTGCAATCATTCTAAGTATGTTTTCAGGCGTCATTTGAACACTGTGACACTGCAGAAGGCTGCCAGTAGCTTTCTGGACTTACAGTCGTAATGTGTTTTATGGCAATATTCAATCACAATTTAATTTCGTTTCTCTATAAGTCTGCTTCCCAACGGGCTGATCACCCGTTTGCCAGTCACTTTGATTACGGAAACAACGACAAACGGATTGATTTGTCGTTGCCCTAAAGACGCCATTAGGCGTAATGGGAACAACGGCAGAGAAAATCCATTCGCTGTTGCCCTTAAGACGCCACTAGGCGTAATGGCCACTGACTGCTTTGCCGGTCGTTGGCTAAGGACGGAAGAAGAAGAAGAAGAATAAGTCTGCTTAGGCATGCTTGCTAGGATGTCGTAATTCGTTTCCCATGGCAATGTCGCACAGCACAAAATTTTTGGCGCCCGATCTGGGTTGCCTCTACATATTAATAAAATATATCAATAAAATTATTTATCTTACCGCAATCAATGAAATATTTCACACAAGTGTAAGATTAACTGGCAATCAATGGCACAGGTGCAGATCGCTGTCGTCCAGACCGCAAAGGCATTGGTCACAACTGCTATGCGTCTGATCTTAATCTAACTGTGTTGAAATATTTGTCTCAAGTGGCAGCTTATTCTGGCAAAACGTTAGTTTTATCCCCCCTTCCTAAACTATCATTAACCAATCAAACGAGTCAAGCAAATTTGACTGTTCAAAAACGCGTCCCGAAAATGTAACTTCCGAAGACTTTCAAAATTGAGCAGTTTTTCAGTGCGTCTGTCTGTCTGTTTCAAGTTTTATTTTCTACTATATCTCTGTTATTATTGGGTCGATTTCAATTTTTAAAAGTGATTCTTAAACTGCCCTTTTGCCTCTATCCTCCTATGTAGTTTTCATCTAACTCTTCTTCATCGTTTTCATCTAACTCTTCTTCATCATTTTCATCTATGTAATTTTTCTCTATATTTATTCTGAACAAAATACTTTTCTATAAGGCAAGATGATTTATTTATAGGGAATAGTATGGTATTTTTTTATACACAATATTATCGCTATAATTCAAAACATCCATTTTATTTACCCTCTTTATGTATGAAGAAATAAGTTATCTAAGTTTCTCTCTTTCCCCCTCCTCTCTGCACAAATTTGGTTTTAGTTTCATTTTCAAACGCATAAGTTAGTCTTGATTCTTTTTCATTTTAATCCCCCCTCCCCCTTTTTTCCCCTTTCTCTCCCTTTTTCAAGACGAGGTAACAAGTTGTTTTTTTTTTTTCTTCGGCCAACTTTCCGGCTTTCGTCATAAAATATTGGGAAGGGAAACGCGAGGTGCGGGTTTTATTGGGGGATGGGACTCAATACGCTTGGTCTTTGCAAATTCAAATCTTGTGATAATCGTGGACTGTTCGGATAGGAAATGGCCTTAGGCAAAATTTCAAACACTGTAGTTATTTATAGTTACAACCTTCACTAAATAATAGGGCGGGGTGTATGCAGTTTTGGGGAAGGGTAATCTTTTTCAAACTATGTTAGTAGAAAAGTCAAATATTGTCCAATTCTTAGCAGACGTTTGACCTTGCTCTTGGCAATTTTCAAATATAGTAGGAGTGGTTATAGGCGGAAAATTTACGTTACTAGATGTTTGAATCGGGGAAATTTGAGCGCGTTGTGACACAGATACACTTTACGACAGTTATACACAGAAGAAACAGTGACGGAAAATCATGAAGGAAAGAGGTCTCTGCAGGAAGAGGAGGTTGTGGAAGAAGAATCTGTAGACGAACAAATCTTGAACTACCAGGAATACCGAAACAACAATCTTGTCGTCCTGCTTCTGCCACGTCCGCTACCGACCACAGACACACAATATTTACTTCCTTTTAAGTTTATTTCATCCACTGAAAAACCACTTTTGTTAACTAATCACAAAAAGGCCGTTTCTCGTTTAAACAAAATGACAAAATTGGGGGCGGGGGAGAGAGGGGCAAGGAAGATTAGAAGTATAATGGCAGAAAAACAGAAACATTTATTAGTAGAATAGAATAGAATAGAATAAAATAGAATAGAATAGATCAAATAGATAGAATAGAATAGATAGAATAGAATAGATAGAATAGAATAGATAGAATAGAATAGATAGAATAGATAGAATAGAATAGATAGAATAGAATAGATAGAATAGAATAGAATAGATAGCATAGAATAGATAGAATAGATAGAATAGAATAGATAGAATAGATAAAATAGAATATAATAGATAGAATAGATTAGAATAGATAGAATAGATAAAATAGAATATAATAGATAGAATAGATTAGAATAGATAGAATAGAATAGAATAGATAGAATAGAATAGATAGAATAGATTAGAATAGATAGAATATAATAGAATAGATAGAATAGAATAGAAAAAATAGAATAGAATAGATAGAATAGAATACATAGAATAGAATAGAATAGATAGAATAGAATAGAAAAAATAGAATAGAATAGAATAGATAGAATAGAATAGAATACATAGAATAGAATAGATAGAATAGAATAGAAAAAATAGAATAGAATAAATAGAATAGGATAGGATAAAATAGATAGAATAGAATAGATAGAATAAATAGAATAGAATAGAAAAGAATAAATAGAATAGAATAAATAGAATAGAATAGATAGAATTGAATAGAATAATAGAATAGAATAGAAAGAATAGAATAGATAGAATAGAACAGATAGAATATAATAAATAGAATAGAATAAATATAATAGAATAAATAGAATAGAATACAATAGAATAAATAGAAAGATAGAAAGAAAGGAAATTGGAGAATTGTTACTTGCCACATTACACAACAGAATAGCGAGATAAAAAGAAAAGGTGGGAGGAGAATGATTGTGACGGTATTGCCTCCCCTGCTTTGCAGTAGTGGTCCAACAATGGCCAAAACTCAAGAGTATCTAATATAGGCTTCAATGGAGTCTATCTTTACACAAGATTACTCTTGGCAGAAATGTAGATAGAAGAGTAGTAAAAATGATGCTAAGATGACAGGTGTTATGTCTTTCGGTTCGCACTATTGACCTGTCATCTTAGCATCATTTTTTTGGTGATGCGTGGATGGCAGAGAGTATAATGTGATTCGCTTGCATAGCTAGGCGGGGTTGTCGCACGGAAGGTCCAGTGTTCAAATCCTGGGTAAGCCACTCACGTCTGTTGTTTTTCTGTTGTCTAGTGTTCTACTTCTGTATTTCTTACGAGTGCCTGAAAACATACCTTTATGTTTGAAGCGTAAATACGTCTGAGGAGTGGTAAACAATAAGATGCGCATTACTCCCGTAGCAATTACTGCCATAGGGGAGTGGCGTGTTAGAGACTTCACCATGCTATGTCCTTCATAGAGCAAAATAGTGAAAATACAAATGAAAAGGCATGATTTATGCCAAATAAAAGCGATGAGTGAGAAAAATGAAGAAAAAGAAAGGATATTGCCGGAGGGCTGAAGGTGTGAGAGATCACACAAAAGAGCATGTTCAGACGTTTTGTCACAATGATCTGTGAACGAATAATACTGACAAGACAGTTTCTACTCGCCTCATTTCCCCTTCCACTCCTTCCGCGGTATTTCAGAGAGAGGATGAAAAACAGAAAAACAAAGAAGGACGTGACATCTGAAATAAATAAAAAGACAAATATTACCCGTCTAAGAGCAGTTTCGGACAAATCCGGGATACGGGACGGTCATTATTTCTCCCACCTCTCTTTCTCCGGAGAGGGGGAAAGGGGGGGGGGGGGAAGAGGGGGGGGGGGGCCCGTATTCTTAATGTTTTCAAGATCACGTGATTAACTTCTAAACAATTTCTTTCAGGTCAGCAGGAAACGGCCGTTTCACAGAATGACAGTGAATACAACAAAAATGTAGAGACAAAAATATAAGAAGGGAGGCAAACATGTGGGGAAAAAGACAAGACAAATGTTATCTGCCCGTTATATCGAGGAGATAACAGAAGATTAATGACTAATGAAAGATTTTTTTGATTTTTTAAAAAGGAAAGAAACAAGACAAATACGAGCTGTCCACGCACGGCTGTTTGCCAGCGATCTTTTAGTTGTTTCCCCTTTTTCCCTGACCGCGCTATTTATAGCTATCGTGACAGAGGTCACGTGGTAACTTCCTAACTGGAAAAAAAAGGTGGCGGATTTTACTTTTGATAGGGCTTAATTAATGTTTTTAGGCTACTTTATTATTATAAATACCGGCTTTAATTTTGCGTAAAGCTAGACTAGAAATGTTAGAGTAAATTTTAGAACAAGAAAAAACATTTTATCACAATTAGAACAGAAGATATAATAGTCTGAAATAGTGTAAAATTTACGTTTTTTTTTATATTTTGTTATGGTTTGTTTCTAATGCAATTTACACTAAAACGGTCACAATCAACATGCATAACAAATTACAGAAATCAAAAGCAGAAAACCTGCAGAAAATGGATATCAAAATTTTGTTTTGGTTTCATGCATCAAACATTAATTGAAACATTAAATTGCAAGTCCACATTTATTACCTTAAAATAACACACCAAATTGTCCCCAAAACATGAGAGCTAACAATTATCTCTCAATCATACATTACGATGGTCATGTAAAAACGAGTATGGTCATGAGTAAAACGAAATGTTCAATTTAATAGATAAATAGGTGTATTTAATAAATACATCTATTAAATGATTTCCACACTCTGTTAATTCTGTCACTCTCACGCAACAACTGCCATAATTTGCTCTAGCCCCAAAATTTCGCTCAATTATCATTCACACTTCCTTTTTTTTAATAAGAGGAATCTGTACATTCACAGATGGAGAAATTTGTAACAAATGAATTTCCATTATAAATTTTAGTTGTGACGTTATATTTTTAATACCGCTGGCGCGTCTTTCAATTTTGGAAATAGTGGAATGTATAAATTCTCCTCTCATGTGCCTGCTGCAGGTCTAGTGAATCAGTTGATGTTTCAACAATATATTTCCTAACAATGTGGAGAAATTGAGATCGCTTACGTTTTTTGGCGTTCTGGTGACTGATGTTTCTCTTCTATGTTTAATTAGTTTTTGTAGTACAATAGGCTGTCCTCTGGATTTGCATTTTATGATATTATTTTTTTGCTGTTTCTAGTTTTTTTCTAACAATGGATGTGAATAGGGGTTCTTCCTTTTGTGTTAGTGGTTGTGAAGGTAGCTTAGCAAGTAACTGTTGTACTGTGATGTCGCTTTTGAAGACAGGCGAGGTGGATGTACTTGTCGTATGTATAACTGACTTGGTAGGTGTAGAAGTGGCAACAAAAACTGGCATGCTAGGGTGAGTAGTGTTATCCACCTCCAAATGAATAATGGTATCGCCTTTAATGTGAGCTGACACATCAACCTCCAGTTGAACAATATCATCACTAATGTGGGCAGGCACATCAACCTCCTACTGTACAGAGCTATCCTGACTACAGCTAACTGACTGACTACAGCTAACTAACTGACTGACTACAACTAACTGACTGACTACAGCTAATTGACTGACTACAACTAACTGACTGACTACAGCTAACTGACTGACTACAACTAACTGACTGACTACAGCTAATTGACTGACTACAACTGACTGACTACAGCTAAATGACTGACTAGACATCGAGGAACGCCACTAGGCGTGATGGGAAACAATGGCAAAGAAAACCTATCTGCTGTTGCCCTAAGACGCCACTAGGCGTAATGGCCACTGACTGCTTTGACGGTCGGTGGCTAAGGACGGAAGAAGAAGAAGAAGAAGAAGACATGGAGGGGTCAGAAAGAACATCACAGGGGATAGAGCAGCTTTTTGTTTTTAAAACACCAAAAGATGTCTTTGCAACATAATTGCACAGTTGACATTCACTTATAGTTAAATTATGGTCATAGTCTTTCCAGATGTGCTGACTGTTTTCCGATAGTAACTTGGCTGTTTCAAGACACTTCTCATTATGCCTCCTTTTTGAGTTTTGTATTCGTAAGTAGCACTTCTTACAAAATATAGTCGAATGCTGTGTGGGTTTATCATCTGATACGTTAATTCCAAACACAAAGACCAGATCATTAACGTAATTAGAACAGTTCAGTGCTTTCTGAATTGAACGTGTTGTTTTGGAAGTTAATGCTCTTTTGCCACAGGCTCTGCACAGTGCACTGGCACAATTCATAGGATGCAAAACAGTATGTTCCATTTCGTTGTTATGTAGTATAGTTTACTTGTGTATGTATAAAGATAAAGGAATATTTGGGACTATCAAGCCTAACACCAGGATGTAGAATGCTTTATCTTTGAATGAAAGAAGATATACAAACAGTTACTTAGAATTCTTTGGCAGCCGTCGTGTGCACAGGATTGTCTACCAAAGAACACTAATGGAACAGTCCTTATCTCACACACAATAAAAAAAAAATTCATATTATAAATACAAGATTAACAAGACTTGAAAGATAGATCAAAGTATGTGGAAGTAATCTATCTATAGCTTTACATGTTTTCTGACGCTTATATACGTAGCTAAATATCATTATAAATGAATGAAAAATGCAAAAACAGATGGTGCTTTACAAAAAGTTATTTTTTTAAAACTTTATTTAAGATTTGTGAGTATCAGGAATGCGTTTACAGTGATTTAAATGTTACAAAATCTGGTGACAATATGCTTGTTCTTGTAATGCCAAACTCACAAAACTGACTACCACACATTCTCAAGATATGAAACCAAAAAAAAAAAGTATGTGGAAATAATCTTTAGCTTCCCTTCGAGAAGTCTTTATAATTATAAACTCAAACGAATGGGACGATTTTTAGATATTAAATTAATAAAAAGATTACTTATTTTATGAATTTCCTCAAATGATGACGCTGTTTTCAAAAGTCTGTAACTCCGTCAAAACTAATTTCAAACAAATAAAAATGCAATCAAAAATAGAGCAGAGAACAAAGTTATAGTACACAAAAGAATTTTAGCGCTGTGTTTATCCAGAACGAGCGTGTAATGATTTATATTTTACTGATTTTACACACACATCAGCTGATTTTCCCCGCCAAAAACTTAAATAGTCTTTTACGGTGTACACGAAAATTTTATACCCGGTGTCAGAATTCCGGTCACCGAAACTAAAAGAGCGCTCTGGTATATGGCACAAACAGCCGTGCACGAAACTTGGGGATGATGTGTTAGCGCCCACAAGTGACGTCACCGAACGCACAATAACAGGAAAGAAAAACATTACATTTCTTTGACTGACAGAGATTCACAGATGGAACCGTACGAGGATACCGAAACCCATAAAAACGTGTTCTATCCATTAGTGGAACTCGACATGGCGGGTTGAAGACGGAGCAGAAGTGGAACTCTAGATCCGCTCTTAAGCAGAAGGCGGGAGTTTAGTAGAGTTTATAATCGTTCATGAGAGTTTCTTTCGCACGTGTTACAGGGGAACAAAAGCGGGTCAGAAAACAAACACTGTACCGTACTTGGCATCAGGGCCGGCCCTAGGAAATTGCCGCCCCGTGCAATACCATACCTTGCCGCCCCAGCCCAACCTCAAATTAACGTTTGAAATTTTTAAAAACCATTATGTTATTAAACAAGCTTCAACATTAATTTCATGACCTTTAGCCTAATTTTAAATAGTACCATTAATTATAATGTATTGATAAATTTATGAAAATACTGTATAGTCATAAAATAAACCATTGACTTTATTAGAGACAATTATATGAAATAAATGTAGTTACATTACTTGCATATAGGGGATGCTCTTCTCATGTGGAACGATGAACTGCTGAGTCACAAACACTAAACTATACTATGTACATGTTATAGTTTTTAGCACTATTTTCACGTTATTTGAATTTATATTGTTTGAAGTATCTACTGCTTAAAAAGACACTTTTCTTGTTTTCATATTTGCAAAATCAGAAATAAGGTCTGCGTAGTCTAAATTTTGACCGATTTCATGTTCAATTGAAATCACGGCAAGTCCTTCCAATTTAGTTTTGGCCATTGTTGAGAGTAAATAAGTTTGAATAAGCTTCAGTTTTGAAAAACTACGCTCACCACTTGCTACTGTTACAGGCAAAGTTAGTAATATTCTTAAGGCTATAGCGACATTAGGAGCAATGTTATTTTCAATAATATAACGAAGAACTTCAATTGGCGGTGTATTTTCTGGTACTAATTTGGATACTACTTTCAGTTCATCACATAGCTCAATTGTGGCCGTATGACCTACCACCATAGCATTTATTCGTGCTAGAGTCCAAATAATAGAAACTATCATTCACTGTTATAGAAAACCAGTAAGCAAGATTTTTTTTTTTAAAAGAAACAAATATATTTTAAAAAACCAACACACACTGAGTGCAGGGTGAAGTGGGGTGAAATTTAACTATGTCAGCTTTGACATAAACCACGCTACGAATTGGCGGGAGTTACCATGGAGATTAGTGACGTAGATGGGAACAGCCTTGCTCCCTGTAAGATAACATGAAAGAATGACCAGTAAATAAATGGAGAAAAACTTTAACCAATGAAAAGTAGTCAGCAAGCACGCACAACGAAGCCGGCTGAAAAATAATATTCAGAGAGGAGTTGGAAGAAGTCAAGCAGTGAATGAAGACGCGTTTGTGATCGTCTCGCTCCCACGTTGAGATATTCAACAAAATAGATTATAAGTTCATAATCTTCGACTGCAGTCGCAGGAAGAGATATCCTTGGTTGTGTAAATTATACACATGCAGATGTTGTTTAGTGGTACACCCACGTAAGTAAAGAACAATCGCAAAATATTGTTTTTATTTCAGCTCGGTTGTTCGTAATGAGACATAGAAATAAACGAAGAGGTTAAAGAAGGACACTTAAAAATAAATGAAGTGGATAGAGGAGGAAATAAATACAGTAAGGAAACCCTCTAACGAAGTACCCAACTACGAGATTTTTATTAGCAAGAGCTTGGAAAAATATGACGTTGAAGAAGAATGTTATAAGCCTCCCTGGATAGAAGTGAGGGATGGAAGATACATTATACATGATGAGAAAAATAAACAAGGATGTATTGATGTAAATATGCACTGTAAATGAATTATTGCCTGTTGATATTCAACCAGTTCGGTTTAAATAAAAATTCTTTGTTAATGAAAAAAGCTGTTGAGGAATTGCTTGTCAGTTGGTTCCATTTAGATGTACTGTTCAAAGTTCATACATCTCCACCACTATTCTCTCCAACTCGTAACATCCATAAGAGGAAAGAACAGGCCTGGTCACTTTTCAACATAACCCAAGAAATAATAAACTCTAGCGGGCTTTAAGCCAGTAAAGATCAAACTTGGAGTAACTACAAAGATCAGAAATTGGAGTAGGCAATATCAATAAGAGTAAAAGGGATAACACAAAAACAAAAATTGAATACGGAACACTGCCACAAATAAGTAGAGAATAATGCCGTATACAGCTCCACACTGCACTCCCCGGTCACACAATGGCATCAATGTCTCTATTTTCTTGATGTATTAAAACGCCTTCTAGGTTTTTACATTTGTTTAAGAGCTCATTTGTCGTCTCAGATTTCAATTTAGGGATGTTATATAAAAAGGAAAAATGTGAACTGTGATGTTCCAATTGCTCGAACCTTTCTTCAATAGAATTAGTTGCAACATCAATAATAAAAAAGAAAAATTCAATTTTGAATTTAGTTTTGGGATCTAACATAGGTTCATCTCTTGCTTCATAGTTGTGTTGCTTTTTCTGCCGACGCAGTCTAGTACATTCAAACGTTGGTATCAAATCAGGATCACCTTCAACTTTCTCAGCTAATGTTGTATCATCAACAAGAAAATTTTGAAATGATTCATCATTTCTGAGATTCTTAAGGCTTTGGAGAACATTTCTCAAAGTTGTTATGGCACTAGTCAATTCCATTTTTATGCTTTGCAACAGTTTACTAGCAACATTAATTTCGTTTAAAACATAGTGCTATATAACCAGACAACATACAAATTAAAAATCTCTGAGTTTTAGGGCAAGGGTTTCAGTATCGTGTCTCGCCATTTTGTCTACTGACACGTCATCAGCAATTTATATCAATGCATCATAAAATTCCTCATTATAATATCTTAAAGGACGAATGGCCTCGATTCTAGATTCCCAGCGAGTTGTAGTTAGTGGCTTGGGCGTTAGAGTTGTAATATGTTTCTTAAGGATTCCCCAAAGCAGTGTTGACGCTGAGAAAAACACATACAATTTCTGAACCGTTTCAAAAAATAAAACCCCTTCTCTAGATGACATCGCGGCATCATTGACCACCAAGTTGAGAGAATGAGAACAGCAAGGGATATAAAAAGCTCTCGGGTTCAAGTCCCTAATACGTTGTTGAACTCCTGAATGTTTTCCTTTCATATTTGATCCATTGTCATACCCCTGGCCACGCATGATTGCGATTGGAATATTCATGTCTGACAATTTTCTTAGAATGCATTCGGTTAACGCTGAGCCTGTAGTGACTTCTACAGCAATGAAACCAAGAAAATGCTCATGAATGTTGATATCATCTGGATTCGTATTAACAAATCTTACAATTAGTGTTAATTGTTCAATGTGACTTACACATCGGGTGTACAGTCTGCAACTATGCTATAATATTTAGCTTTCTCCACCAAAGAAATTATTTCTTTTTTTATGGTTCCAGAGAGAAGAGCAATCGATTCATTTTGAATGATTTTCCCAAGGTAATGTTGGGTCGATCCACGAGCTACTCTCATTAAATGTTCACACATAGCACTATCAAATCTGGCAATCAGTTCAATAAGCTTTAAAAAATGTCCATTGTTAGGGTCATATAATTTATCAGATGTTCCACGAAATGGAAAGCATTGTTGGCTCAAGAAATGGACAATAACAATTAGGCGTTCTATTATGCTCCTCCAGTGTCGAACTTCTGAATTTAATAACTTTTGTTGCATTGAATCAATTGTCTGTACTGATTTAAGCCTGGACAACAATTAAATCCACTTTGTATGGGACTCCAAGTGGTTTTTAGATTTTTCGTGTTCATTAAGATACACATACAAATGACCCCAATCCTTATAGCCATCAGTAGTGAGTGACATTTTATTACAGGAAAACAACTTACAGCAGAAACAAAATACAGAATCTTTTTCTTTTGAATACACTAACCACGATCGATTAATATGTTCTCCATTGCTTAGCTCCCTAGTGTAAAAATTTAGTGAAAATTTCCAACCATTAGAGCTGCGCGGAAAAACGAACTCATTTTTTGGTATCTCTCGCAGGCCTTTTTTTTACGATTTCCAGTCTTTCGGTATCGCTTACAGAAGGATTCCATCTTGCCGGATCAGTGTACCTCTCAAGTTCATCACTTTAATCTCTGGAAAGGAAACGGTCAAATCAGTCTCATTTTCGACATTGTTAGTAATATCTACGTTACTGGGATCCGAGTTAGAAGTACTTGCCATGAGCTCAGAATCATTTGTTTCGGTACATTTGCTTATTTTCTTCTGTCTTACATCAGCTGTTTCAGTTTTTAGATATTTATGTAAAGCCCCGCTAAGTTTTTGAATATCGCGTTCTTTTTCCAGCTTCCGTTTCCAATATTCGGCACCTGAAAGTTTTTTTCTTTTATCGGGCATTATATCTATTTGAATATTAAAACTGTTTTAAATAAACCTTACAATAAAATGTATTACAGTATTTAGTAGTGAATGGAGGCTGAAACACTGTACTAATTTCCATAAAACGTTTAAAAAACGTATTTATCACTGTAACACATAGCACACTAACACTGAGCAAAATCAACTTCCTTGAATACACACTCGAAAACAACTGAAATATTCTAGCCGCCAACATAGAACGGTCGATAAAAAATCAATACTTAAGTAGCCTATGATTGGCTAATCTGGGTCACGCGAGATTGTCATTGGTTGAATTGAATAAGCTGCATCATATTAAGAAGTGTGGGAAACTGCTCACTGAACTGACTGGGAATCCCGAGACAGTGTATATCACGTGATCTCTGGTCACAAGAAAACATTCTCCCAGGGATGTACAAAGGCATGTCAAGGCAAAATATTTGGCGGGATTGTAAAAATAAGTAAAAAATGTTTTTGCCGCCCCCCAAAGCTTGCCGCCCAGTGCAAATGCACGTCTTGCACCGTCGGTTGAGCCGGCCCTGCTTGGCATGTAGATGAGACAGCTAGGCAGGGTTGGGTATATGTTCGGTTACTACATCCTATAGAAAAAGACATAACTCATGCTTTTACCTGGTTGGCTGCATGCAAGAGAATCTCAATATAGACTCCATGATAGGCAGGCTCTGTGTAGGACGTGATGATTCCTTGGGAGAGCCCAGAACCAGAGCACATTATTTTAGTTCTGCCTACTTAGAGAGCCCCCCCCCCCCTGGATGGCGGGGAATGCACAGTATGCCACGCGATTCTTCCTCCTAGCTTGGAACCAGATGTGATGATCCTTTAAATACAAGCCAGGCTGGAGAAACTGGAGCTCATGACTTCAACTCAATATGTTTTGGAATGGCAGAAAAACCCAGGAAAAGACTAGATCTACAGTGTTGATAATACCAAGGAGTCTTCAACTTGGTATTGGCTGCAAAATAGCGAAAATCTCTGCAGCCCTAGTTAAACAACACCACCACCAACATAGAAAGGCAAGAAATAGAAAAATAGAAATACCAGAGACATTTTGACAACATTAATAAGCCATTTAGATAAATAGATAAATCAATTCACGTAATTCAAAGGCACATCTCATAAATCTTACATCTAAATACCATCAATGGTAAAAGTCACAAATCAGTCTCACTGTGTCAGGTGACACACACACACACACACGCAATTCCTTTTCAGATATTCTTTTGTCTGCAGCGTCGGTTAGCTGAAGAATACTCGCCTCTAAATCAACGTAATTCCCTTTGTCTGTGTCATAATGTGGTGTTTTAAAATGATTGGATAATGATTGTCAATCTCACGCGACATCAACATATGTACTAAGTGACTGCACAACGGCGGCATAAAAAGCAGCGAAACAATTAACTTCCTGACAACGGAACGCAGGTTTCATGTGAGAATGTTTGCATTCGTTCAACCCACTTCAGTCTCTAAAGGAGCATAGGCATTCCGCAAAATCATGATAAACTTTCCTGTCCCAATTCACTCGTTTAAGTCTGACAGTATACATTTCTCTCTCTCACATATGTCTTCAGTTACCTTCTCTCGGTCTCCCTGTCTCTCTTTGTTACGGGCGTGTATGTATACTGGGTCCTTTTATAATATATATTTAGATGAGTATCTCATTGACTCAGGTCAATATTCTTGAAAATCGGCCATCTTCGGGCATCAAACTTGAAATAGAAACTCGTAATATCGAAGGAAAGTCTTTTCCTGTCGATAACTTCAGCTTTGAAATACAGACTTGAAAATATTACTGCAAATAATGTTCATTCAACCCCACACAGGTCAGCAGACGATATCTGTCGCCATCTTGAAGATTTTTGATATTTTCATAAAAATGAAGTCCAAAGACTCGAAACAATCACTATATACTTCAGGATCTCTGGCTTGAGGCTTCCATTTACTTGTAGCTCAAATCCCGGCTTGGCCCCCATCTGTTACGGGCGTGTATGTATACTGGGTCCTTTTATAATATATATTTAGATGAGTATCTCATTGACTCAGGTCAAGTTTAATTAGGGGTATGCAATGTAGACCACACAAACAGCGTAACATCTCCAAATCTTCATATTAGCACCAAGTCAGTGTGGACGAACTTCAGACATATTTATTGACATAACGTAGCTCCATATATATACATATATATATATATATATATATATATATATATATATATATATATATATATATATATATATATATATTATATATCAAATACTAGTTTAGTTGTTAGGGGAAACGTGAGAAGGGTAATATTTTTTGAAAAGTAGGTAAACATGGCATGATTGGTTAGAGCTACCAATATACTCAATTCAGGGCGTCTGTTCCGAGCCACATCTTGTAATAAACCTACTAAGAAACAGTGCGTTGAGCACCAGTGCATATTTTTTTATAAATAAAAGCCTGGGACAGAGGCAGATCGGAAGTTGTGCCCATTCATTGCCAGTCAACGAAACTGTTTATTTTTCCATGAATTGTGGTAAGCTTGAATATTTGATATCTTTTAATGAAAATTGAATGTAAATTGATAATTTATGTCTGTATATATGTGTGGTTCAGTAGCGAACATGGGGTAAAACCTCTATAGTGCTCCAGCCTGAACAGAAGGTGTCGGAGGAAAGTAAAACTACATGGAATTGCCAAGCAGTACACTGACACCTATATTATTGACTAGAAAGACATAATGCTGGAATTGCAGAGGCGTAGTGATCATTAGGGAGGAATATACTGGTGTAAATTATTTCAGATGAAGCTGACAGTTGGCCTACCGCTCTGAACTCAGTGTTTGTTATGTATTGTGCTCAGTGTAGAAATAGAGTATAAATTAGTTCTGAAGTAGGAGGTACAACCTTCTTGTTTCAGGGACTGTGGTCCTAAAGCTATTGAGCAGTACCTGGTCAGAGCTTTGCTGAATCCAGAGGCGGACAGCATACTCCTTGGTCCATATAGCAAACAGTGAGGTGTCTCCAGAACACAGGGGAGCAATCGAGCAGAGGAGTCTTTTCCTGCCGCCATCACGAAAGTTAAGCCTATGTGGCCAGCGGAGCTCAACATTATGTATACCCCCTTAAACTGACATTGTATTAAAATAAGAGGGGAAATTAATTGTTTTAATGAACGGAACTGAGAACATCTCCAATACTAGTTCCAACAGAAATAAACACTTGAAGTCATAAAGACAAATAACAACATAGCTTGAAAAAAACAACACCAGTATTACCTCATATTACTACTACACAACTGACACACATAGGATAAGATTAATAAAATATGTCACTACAAGATTCATATTGATAAATTCTGTACATATAACTTGTAATTAAAATTGATTGTGAATTCCTGGTTCACTTTGTATTTGAATCAGGACTCATATATATTAATGAAAAGTACTTAATACATATTGATATTTGAAAATTTACCAGTGACTCGTTTAAGATAGTCTTATAGAATGTTTCATGTGTGTGAGTGTCACAATGTTGTCAAGTGTGGTGGAATAAATTAAATTGTTGATCTGTCTGTTGTTGTTGTGACTTACACTTCATCATATACATACCCTAGACATATAACGTAGTCATCACAATATTCCAGAATAATTCTGACTGAGGTATAAATATGTGGCAGCAAGTAAGGTTATCTGTAAAACACTACACCTATTAGATACAGATACCTTCACCGCTGATCTCAGTCAGTACACTAAGTCCCCTATAGATATTTATAACATCCCACTTTACCACAGTCACGTACACGAAGCCACGTCATCGTCAAGTTCAGCACATAGAGGCGCTTAGCTTGAGAGCCCCCACTTGGTCGTTGTTTGTTCATCAGCAGTGCCCTAGAGGCGACTTGATAGTCGGATTCTGAATAGTGCAAGGATAAACCCACTACCAGAGTAGTCTTCATTAGTGCCCTTTGGAAGCGGGTGCACCCTAGGATAAATTGTGCACGTTCTCTTCGGAAGTTTATGTCCTTATCCATTGGATCAGTGTTAGGCATTTAGCCGTGAGAAGTGCTGCCATTTCCTGGAGTAATTTAACAGTAAGGCAGACGTGGCTGTTCGTCCAGAACTGGGAGCCAACTGTCCGCTAAAAGCAGGACTTGGGCAGACTTTAATGAGTGATAGTGCAACGCGAGTGAATGAGGGATTTGCGTGGTTGTCTAGTAGTGAAACAAAGTGGTGTTGTGTGTTGTACGTGGTTCTATGATTTGTGATCTGTGGACTGCCGAAGTGTTAAAGGCAGACTTATGTTGATTTTCTTCATGTCGTGGATTTATTTTTCTTCAATAAAATATACATATACTCTGTGGTGGTCAGACCCTCTTATCTTACCTGTCACTTTGGTATCGTATGTCCTTACCGCTTATTAATTAGATCATTGTCTTTATTAATTAGCATAGGAGGGCGGGAAAAAGATTGCCATACAAAAGATAGTCAAGGTAGGCTGAAGATAGTACTACCACTACCCTTCAGACGGCTGATCTTTTCCCAATTTTTCCAACTGTGATTGCATTTTTCTCTATTCTCACTCTACACATTCATCCTCAGACATCAGACAGAACCTACTCTCTATTTATACCTACCTGCGACAGTCACTATTAATCAGAATCCTTAATTTGACAACACAGTCATGACTCCGTGGTCGTGTCAATCAAAGAAGCACGTCAAACAATCAATAAAATACATCGAAAGACTTTGGACATCATTAAAACATTTTTCTGATTCTGTCATAATTAATTCCCTTTGGTCTTTGGTTATGCCAAAGTGGTTTCGCTTTATAAAGTTTAAGATATTACATCGAACGAAAATGTAAATGAAGAAGGAAGAGATGAAGAAAAAGAAAACGAAGAAGAAGAACTCTTGTGCACGCAGCATTTAAAAGCTAAGCCCTGAAAAGGAATGTAAGCTCTTATAGCTAATATTGAGCCGTCAGGACAAGGACTCTAGCTGCGCCAATGCTGTCCAGGAGTGCTTCAGGTTATATTCAGTTGGAGACCAACTCCAGTTGTCAGCGTAATTGTAGGAGTACAAGATAAGAAACAAGCATATAAACCAAAGTCAATCATAACATCAGTGTTAAATATTACATCAATTTAAATGACATCAAGACACTTCGTAACCTAACGATCAATACAACTTTAACATATCCTTCAGACACAATATTACGGATCTGAACTATCATTATGCAAGTCGGCTTACGAAGCAGGTCAGCTTGGCTTTTCTCATCTATGGGCTGTGGCTATGTGGCTTCTACACGTGTGGGTTAATCCAATTAACGTCTTCTCAGCTATGAGATCCTGGAGTGAAATTTTGAGAGTCCAGAATTGAGTCTAAGCGGGCTTACATACAATTTACCAGTCCGTAAGAATTTGATTGAGCCTGTGTTTGATTGTATCTCCCTCGCATCAATATGATTGATTTAATCTGTCTCTAGTTGAATCTCCTTTTTTTTCATTTCGATGAGTTCCTCCCTTTCGCTCCTCTGCGTTTGATTGACACTTTTTTCGCACATCTGATTGGTTGCTTTATTTTTCGTCCCAGAATAATTAGGTTATTACCACGTTGTGAATTTCAGATATATATACACTATAAATCCTAAAGATTACTAAATACGGGGCGATTTCAAGAGTGGTCTATCCGTTACCCTACATTACGTTACCCTACATTACGTTACCCTACATTACGTTACCCTACATTACAGAAGCACCGATTCACAAAGTCAGTAGATTCTTGGTTGTTGTATCTGCTGTTGCCCTTATTTCACAGCCATACAATAGGACTGACTTGAAAGAGCCATACAACAGGACTGACTTGACACAGCCATACAATAGGACTGACTTGACACAGCCATACAATAGGACTGACTTGACAGTGCCATACAATAGGACTGACTTGACAGTGCCATACAATAGGACTGACTTGACAGTGCCATACAATAAGACTGACTTGACAGTGCCATACAATAGGACTGACTTGACAGTGCCATACAATAGGACTGACTTGACAGAGTCATTCAATAGGACTGACTTGACACAGCCATACAATAGGACTGACTTGACACAGCCATACAATAGGACTGACTTGACACAGCCATACAATAGGACTGACTTGACAGTGCCATACAATAGGACTGACTTGACAGTGCCATACAATAGGACTGACTTGACAGTGCCATACAATAGGACTGACTTGACAGTGCCATACAATAGGACTGACTTGACAGAGTCATACAATAGGACTGACTTGACACAGCCATACAATAGGACTGACTTGACACAGCCATACAATAGGACTGACTTGACAGAGTCATACAATAGGACTGACTTGACACAGCCATACAATAAGACTGACTTGACAGTGCCATACAACAGGACTGACTTGACAGTGCCATACAATAGGACTGACTTGACAGTGCCATACAATAGGACTGACTTGACAGTGCCATAAAATAGGACTGACTAGACAGTGCCATACAATAGGACTGACTTGACAGAGTCCTACAATAGGACTGACTTGACAGAGTCATACAATAGGACTGACTTGACACAGCCATACAATAAGACTGACTTGACACAGCCATACAATAGGACTGACTTGACAGTGCCATACAATAGGACTGACTTGACACAGCCATACAATAAGACTGACTTGACACAGCCATACAATAGGACTGACTTGACAGTGCCATACAATAGGACTGACTTGACACAGCCATACAATAGAACTGACTTGACACAGCCATACAATAAGACTGACTTGACACAGCCATACAATAGGACTGACTTGACAGTGCCATACAATAGGACTGACTTGACACAGCCATACAATAGGACTGACTTGACAGTGCCATACAATAGGACTGACTTGACACAGCCATACAATAGGACTGACTTGACACAGCCATACAATAGGACTGACTTGACACAGCCATACAATAGGACTGACATGACATTTGAGTTGAAGATTTTGATTGTTTTGTGTTCAACTTGATTTCTTGTTTATTTCCATATATTTCCCAATGCAATGAAAGATCTTCTTGCCATCTGTATTGTTATTTTGATATCACTGTCTGTCCTCCTAGATTTGTCTGCCAGTATATATGTATGAGCTCCTGTCCTGTAGAGATGTGTTTTCCAAGTGTAATCTCGTAATCATTTAGTGAGTGATAATCCTCTTTGTTTTTTTTCCCTGTACACTTCCAGCTCTTTACCTCCATGTCTAATTTCCTTCTCCCTGTGTTTCTGGTCACACTTTATTTTTCTTTCCCTGATGATCCACAACAAAGACTACCTTGTAATGCTATCAACTAGTTTTCTCAATGTTTGTCCTTTACAACACTAACGTCTTCTCCCCACATCTTGTCCCACTGGTATTTGTCTGATTCCTTATGTACACACCCAAACACTTAACACACATCATGGCAGACAATAAAAATCATAAAATAATATTTAAGAAATTAAAAAAAACGCTTGACAAAAAAAAAATCGTGAAGATTAATCAACTTCTGCGACCAGAAAACTAAATGAAAAAAATAAAAAACCGCCGACTGTAATGTCAGCTTTTCTCCGCCATGTTGATCTGTTCGATACCAGAACAAAACCATCAAAGGCCCATTATTTAACCATCTAGGAACCGCGCGTGCTGAAGTTTCGCTCCGTTCGGAAACCGCTAATTGAGGTATGGACTGAGATCAATACCAGGACAATACAAGACGAAAAGATGCTATTTCTAAACAGATCAATACCCACGACGGCGTAGTAAAAACATTATTAGATCTTGGGTGGAAGAAATGACTTGGCAAATTAAAAACAAAATTCTCGATAAGACAAAAATAAAAAATACCTAGACTTCGGTAAAATTATGAATCTGTTCAGTTTAAAAGCCCTGTGTAATCCCCGGGCAGTTCTGATGACACAAAGACAGAACAGCACTACTACCTCCACGGGCATCTCGTAAGAGACGTCTGACATGACGCTGGCAACCTACAGTGTTTAAAAATAGAAATATCTAGCATAAAAAAAGCATAATGTGGAATAAGAAGGGTCCGTGGAGTCTCACTAGACACTTGATTGTAGCCTGAGATAACATAAGACCAATTAAGTGAATGTGAGGACATAAACAGTAAACAACGGGATAAAATACATATTCTATGAGCGAGGACAATTTAATACTAAAGGAGACTACCCCATGACAAAGAAACCATAAAAAAGAAAGTTAAAAGATTAAAGACATAAACCATAGCAAGAAGCAATACAAATGCCTAAACGCTATAGTGTGGGAAAGACTGGATTAAATCAATCAAGCAGACTTTGGATCACCTTGTTTCAAAACAACTTATCACGATCTGCTTCCATCACTTCAACACAAGTTTAACAGACTTAAATGAAGCAAAGGAGACTTATAAACAGGCAGAGCGGGACCTTTCAGATGAGACTGGACCCCCTCTAGGCAAATCACTCATTCATATGCTTATCAAATGGGTCACGGATCAAGCGGTCCGACTAGCCAGTGTATCAATCTTACAATATTTCAATACCTCAATATGTATACAAATCATAGAGTAACCTTATCATAAAGCAGGGGAGGGTGTTTTCGCTATGAACTTATAAGGGGATTGATAATGGGTAATGATAAAAGAATCAGCTTTTTTAGATTCGAACTCCCGAACTGGATGAGCCTGGAATTAACGCGAGACAAAAGCTCCAGTGGAAATAACGTATGATGAGGATAGAAGAACGGGTGCGCCACCGTAGATGGACTCCTCCCTAGGAAGTACATACACTGAGAAAGGAGTGTAAGTACTATCAAGGTGTATCAATATTATATTAGAAGCAGGCCAGTCCACCATGCTTCTTAATCCCTCAGGGGTGAAAAGTTGCAGGATCGTAATAAGTAAGTACATCATTAGATTATTTTGTTCGCTTTGTCTCTTATCCTCTACACGGGCAGTACGTGAACAATACTATTTAGATATTTGTGCCGTACGTAATCTATATGTTGCACTATATCGATTATCGTTCGTCACATGTCGTACTTTTTTCCTAACCCAGATGACCTTATTATTGTTATATTTCTCGACGAATCATTGTGTATTTAAAAGTTCAAATGCCATTACCACGATCATTGCCGTCTTGTTTGTTTAGTAGTGATCAGTTGTTTTTGTCGAACAAACTGAGTAGCAGTGGCATTGCCCGATCCGCAACCTCAGAACCCAGATTGGCGATGAGCGAATTTCATTTTCCGTTGGTAATATAAGTATGGCCATGTGGTTGTTTGCCGTAGTAGGGAGGATGCACACCTAAACGGTGCCAAGGTGAACAATATTTTACTCGTGATGCTCGGTGGCAATAATTAACAGACCACATCTGGGATATATTAACATTCAGGCTGGACATCCGTTTTGGTTATGCCTTGAGCAAAGGTTAAAAATGAAAGATAGGACGACATGTAATTAACACAATGTAACACGGATGAATGATGCTGATAACTATGGGCCAACGGTTCTCTATACAGGATATAACTAGAAACCGTTTTTGTATATCTTTACGATATAGCGGCATTGCCGATATACAATGCATGAAGATATATTCCAATATAGGATAGGCAGTCATAGTAACTTTGGAACTTTTTAGAATAGTATATGTAGTTTTCCTGGCTTGGAGCAATTTTGAGGAGCACGCGATATAAGACCAATATCAGGGTGACTTGGATAGTTAAAAGTGTCCCGGAAAACGACCACAACACGTGAGATCGGTGGGCACCATCAGAAAATACTACGTATAAACGTAGAACATTTTAGCCACTTCATACCACTTAACAATTCTAAAAATCGTCTCAAAGTATGATCCACAGCTCGCGGGACTAAAGCCTGGACACCCCATGATGGTACGATAAGCTAGGATTCTATAACTGATAGGGTCCGGGTCCATAAAATCGTATATTTGGCAATTTTCTTATTGATACTACCGGAAAAGACATAATCTCGCCCAGAATGCTAATTTAAACGGAACACCGGTATTATTCAAGGATCAATCTCAATCTAATACAAAGTCACAGTGGGGATTCTTTATTTAGAAATAATTTACTCCCATGACTTGTCAAGTTCGGGGCCTCATCTGCACATACTGCTCTAGCGACATGCTTGGCGTGACCCATAGAATATTTCAAGTCGTGAGCACAGTCACTGTCCCATATAGTTCACCAACCTGTATTGGGTTTCCGTGCGTACAGGGTCCCAAGCTTCGTGGTACACGTGGGTCCAGTTCGTAGTCTACTATACTATTCGTGACTACGACAGGGTCTGTGATTCAGGGAAGAAAAAATGATTGCGACAATTGATCCGGGCTAAGTCTAACGGGGATTTGTTGGATAAACATACATTACAATACCAATACCAAAGCACTCCAAGACATAGCAGCGAACCTCGTGACTTACCCTCCGTCATGTTATTATAACCATGACCTGGAAAGGCCGTTTGCTCCTTGGGACCGTGCACTAACTCTATCCACAGTTGTAGATCAAGAAATATGAATGGACACAACTACAACTAGCATACCAGCATCTATAGATTCTCATTCGATTTTCAAGCAACTTTGTCCTTACGTGCTTATTGTATGCAGGCCTCATGCCTCATAAACGATTTCCATGGCACTTTTCCAGTTCCATCTGTTTCGGTTGACCTGATATACTTTAATTCTTTTTTGTCACACACCTCAATCGAAAGATCATTATCATCGTTTTTCATAATAAAAATGATTACATCAAATCCACACTAAGGATCTATTTTAATTTTCCTGTTTTATGTTGTCTTTACAAATTACACTAGTATGATTTTAAGTATAAAATATCAGAACTCACGATCTCGCCGAGTGCAAACGTCCATGAATCCTTATCCTGACACTTAAATATTTATTTCTACAACCATGACGCCAAATAATAATATTAATACTATAAATTTTTAATTTTACTGTTTAATTGACTGCTTTGGGCTCGCGCTTTGTCCTTCTACGACATCTTTTATCAATAACTTTCTTACACACGAAAACGCTCCACCTCACCAACCCTGTCCGGGCCAGATAAAAGCTTATCATGGCTATATGGCACACACATTCACAGCCTGTTGTCATGGATCTTCTGTTAATATCCTTGTGAAATACTCCTCGTAGGTAAAGCAATCAACATCCTTCTCTATTACTTCTCTGACATAGAGTATTACTTACGTCGTGAACGGCTTAGACAAACCTTCTGAAGACCCACAATAAGGATTGTCCTCTAGGCTTTTGGTCAAATGTTGGACCATCACTAGTAGAGAAAAGGGCCGGATGGGTAACCCGTGTAACCACCAAAGCAAGAGATGAACACTGGAGACAAGATCTCTATAGTCCCGAGGAATGGTACAAAAGACCAAGTACGTAGAAACTCTTGAGCTGATGGGCCACCCGTGACAGAGTACAGCTCATAGTCCGATTAGAGGAGTAAAGCTTGTTACGGAACTTCTCCACCACAGAAGTAGGCTCTGCCTCTATTTTTACGTGGTGGACAAGTTCCCTTCCTCGATGGACACATTAGGCTCCTTCATTTTAATCCAAAAGTATGTGTCGTCATGCCCCGTTCCCCATATTTACAGCTGGGTGGACTGTTGGCTGGTCTCTACAACGCTTTTCGAAACAGTGGTAATTTAGAATTCCAGAAACACAGCTTTCTAACCCACTCACAGGTTTCACTCGCGGGCGTTCTGAAATTTTGTCAGCTGTTAGGAATAACTGTCTTGCACAGCTAACGATTGGGGCTTGCAATCACACGTTCGTCATCGGCCCCTTTATCACCCCATCTAGGCTTAGTAAACCTTCCGTTACCCCTCTTGGCGTAGTATACCTTCCCGACCCTCTTGGCTTAGTAAATCCTTCCCCGTTACCACCTCGTTAATTATAAGTGGAGGAAAGAACATTCTACGAGGAGGGCCCTCAGGCAACTGCGAACAGTTTTTTGTTTTTTTTTTTTTAACACAAGCGGCGATACTTGGGATCCTTCAGGCACATTCGGCCCCTCAATGCACAATGTTTCATTGCGACGGGCTGGGGAGGCCTGCTGGACTTTACCATTACTACACCGGTCCTGGTAGTTTCACGCTCCCCTTCCCCATCACATTATCGATGGCGTTTATTTTAGATAGCCGTTCCCAGGCTCTATATAAGTATAATACCGCCGTACAGATGCTATCAGTACTTCTTTGCTCATCGCATGCCGGGATTGAACCCTTGACCCTGTACTAGCCAGCGCTTTGTGGTATCACTTTTTTCTCCATGAAGCCCGGCTACCCCACTCTATTTTGCTGTCCCTAATTTTGCATTTAGGGAGTGTTCGTGCTTTTTTCTTTTTACGGAGGTTGAAGGCGAATGATGATCTTATCACTTTCAAATTGCTATTAAATATTGTCCATAAACCCAATATTTTAGCCAGCCTCCAGACGTTTTACATTCGGAGGGAACATGAACAAATTGAGTCAAGAGTATTTGGAGAACCTTCTTGGCTAATACGGAACAAGCACTCGGTTCCCCTTACTCCCTGGTGCGTTACGCGTAACCCGCCGGGACGAACCGTTTATCAAGCGACAGGACTTTCACAGATAAAGGCCAGAAGTACGGAATAAAATGCTGTCAGTAATTGGCGGTTAATAAAAAAAATAAAATAATGATTCATGTGGTCAGCCTCTGTCAGGGACCCATTACTAGACCCGGTCAGAGGATATTATTTCATGCTTATGTGGGATTCTTATTTCAAAAGAAAAAGGGACATTAAATCTCGGTATATTTAGTTGCTGGTACTTATTGCTCTTAGGAGCCAAGTCTTTGTCAGGTTGTACTCCGGTCTTCGCGCTGCTTGTCTACGAAGGGTAGACACCCCAATTATATCCCTGGAGCCAACTGACTGCAATCCCTCCAGGCACTATAGACTTAGCAATCTAACCGCCTTCAGCTGGTGGTAATAAAAAGTCCGTTCTTGACTGATCGCTGTCGGAAAAGTGCCGGGGGTCTTATTTCATTAAGTAACAATAGTCCAACCAATCTCGAGGCCTTTTTCAATGCAACTGTCGTGAATAGATGAATTGTCCTTTCATTATAACCGGCTGCCTTTCTTAAATCAAAGTAAAGGTGGCTATCTCGTGGTATGTACCTTTTACTACGCGCGCTTTCACGTTTCGATTAACTTGAAATGATGTCCAAACCTTTTTTTTTGAAGACCATCCTTTCCAACTTACTTCAAAGGTTGAACGACTCAAGTGATTGGCTTCAGAGTTCTTGCGTCAACTAATCGGATATTTTCCTGACATATAATACAAAACTAAATTTTGGCACTTCAGAAATTGACCTCCGGTATACGTTCTTCTATGTTTCAGACAAAAAATTAAGCAATCATCTTCCATGATTATTAAAATATGTAGATTTTTTTTTGTATGGTCGTGTCATTAAAAACAGGCCAGACTTCGAAGGTATTTGAATACTCACTGCACATACTTTCCATATCTAATACGCCCCCCCCGCCGAGGAACGAAGCTGAACCTATCTCCCTCAGGAAAAATAAATGAACGCGACGCGCCGAAAATAATCTTGAAACCTATTGGATAGGGCCTTCACCACTTAAAAAAATCACTCTTTCGGAGACCAACGGATGTACTTAACGTAACCTCCCGAACACAGAACTACCCTGGATTCGTAAATCCCGTTTTTTAATATGAAGATTATTTCCAAGCTGACCCCACATTATCAATATCAACGAAAATAAGAGATTGTTAACCAAGACATCCGATACCCACTTTATACTTGCTGAATTCCTCAAAGAGAAAATATCCTTTAATTAACAATGTTTGGGGTGAGAACCATCAGCATCGAGAGAGAATCATGGAAAAGCTGACGTCCAAGGCCGCTTTAGTTGTATCGTTGCACCATTTCACATGACATATCTAGACTGCTGGTGGAAGAAGGGGCTTCTCTCTTCTCAAAATTACAGTCTATTAAAAAATAATATCCGTAAGTAATACTGCTATATGCTGCGTTCCAGTATTCGAGACTGTATTCTTACTTCATTTTGATCTGATCTTTTATTATTAAAATACAGTATGTGCCTCCAATAAAACCAAGAACATCTAAAGGATCAGCCTAATGAAAAAGGATTGCTCAATGCGGCCACTCACCAGATGACATGTAGCTGATTATAAATATGTGATTTCAACTTTTTAACTTTTACATAAACGTTTCTTTCACTTTTATGTATTAATAAAATGAAAATGTTAGGTTAATTTTTTTATTGATAATCATTCTGATCTTTTTAATCTGTAAATATTTTTTGCACTGTTGTTCTCCTTTCTTTATTACTTTGTTTTTATAATCCCGTGAGTTACAGGTACACTGGTAATTCTGGCTATTATATAATTTCCTATAATTTTTATTAATAAACAGACAAAACCTATATTTAATTTAAAAAAATATTTTGCTAATATTTTAGGGGTACATTTTATAAGAACAAATGGGCTGCTCAAGGGGTACGCAGGTGAGCAAATAAAGGTTGGGGGGAATCCGCCTGGTCTAGGATACACAAACACGATTTTATAATTCCCGGGCAGCAAGGAATGAGCAGGTTAGCTACCGGAAATTGTTCAAGTTCTATAAAGTAATTTTGCCCCCGTGTCGTTCGCAGACGATAGGGCTTCAAAATTTTTGACAAGATTGCCAGACCATACTCTTAACTCTCCAAATCAGTAGATACAATACTATCAAGCTCCCACTAACCGCATGTCGTACAAGGCACAAAAACCTAAATAGGGATTGTACATAGCAGGTGGACAACGTCTCATCAATATAAATCATTAAATCGTTACATGATAAAACCGCCGTTTGTAACCAAAGAGCATGTTAATGCTTGGCATTGCAGGCTACCTGTTAGGGTGGCGGGGGGGGGAGGGCGGCCGGGGGGGGAAACTCACTGAGAACCTGTACATTACGTGGCTATCCTATGTCCCCAAAAGGTGTGCATATAAAATGAATACACATAGCGTACGATTATTAATCGGCACAGTGGCGTAAATCACCTAGGGTTGGGGTAGTGCCAGCTGTATCGTGCCCTGGCGGGGCCAAATTTGATATGTATGGCATTCCCGCAAATTGTTTATGGCTAAAAATGCTCACAAATAATCTTTGTTTCGATTTTATGCCAATATCACATCTATATCCAACTACATCTAAATCTATGTGTAGGTACTGTGTAATTGTAGTAAAGAGTAAGGAGATAGTGTTGTCTGCATGATGAAGAGTCCTGACAGACCCAAAGAAAGCTTGCAGAGTTTTAGTCATGGATAGGAATACGCACGAGTTGGAGGGTAAGTGTGTTGTTCAAGTATGCTACACGGATTGCATGTAGCTCAGCAAAAGGAGGAAATTGGACAGTATGAACAAGTCGGAGGCCGCAATGATTAGACTGTCTCGGGACGAAAAGTTCAATGGGAGACACGGCTGCATATGGAATTAGGGTGTTTGGGCTGCCTTTGTTCGATTTAAGAACAACGTGATTTATATGGATCCTTATAAGAAAAGGTTTAGTGCGCATTCGATAAATTATTTAAAGTGGACTATTACTATGTGGAAAGAGCTGATAATAGGTTTTTTAGTGAGTTTTAATTAATCATTACGGGCCTGGCTCAACAAGCTCAATCGCCCGGCCAATTTCTTGTCTAACGTTATTTTTGTGATATTGATTTGTTGCCCCAGTGCCGTCAGTAGTGTTTCTCGATCTTTAAAAATATGCTGTTTGCGACTCACAACTAAATATGTACGTGTGTCCGTACGCATCGACCAATCCTGCTTTTCGGGGTATCATTGTCTACGTGCTGCCTTTCTTCTAAAAATTTAGTTGTTCCTACGTGAGTGTGATTTTTTTGTGGCTCCAGTCTAACTTTACCTCATTCTGTCACTATAAACTTTTATTACGGTCACCTAAAGTCAATAGTGTTTTCATTTGTTTCCTATTCCTTTCCCATGAGGAAAGTTTCTACCTCCAGACTTTTACATTAATTTAGGTCATTCCTTCGGTAGTATAACATGTGGAGATTGATGTTAGTGGTTTGCAAATTAGTCTAACGTAAAGGTGAGCGCAACTATACTATCTATCGTTGTCTTGCCTCTCGCCGGCCTGAGTTCCACAATTCTAGTCTCCCAGTACTTCAAGATTGTCCCTAATGTTGCCCTCACCGCCAGAGGATTTTGGGTAAAGTCTCTCTCGATGGGTCTTGATAACCTAGACTCTTAGTGTTCCCATAAGTACGTAACATTTACCATGATAAACGAATATTACCAAACACAAAAAACATAAAATTGTGAGTGCGAAGCCAGACAAAGAAGCAGGAACGGGTAAGGAAGAGGCATCGTAATGCAAGAAAGAAGAAGAAGATTTAAAGCTCAAATAGTTCACAATTACTTTATGTTTGTCGTCTTTCTCGTGAAACCCTCTATAAGCAAGAAGCTATAGTTACGTAATCAGCAGTAAAAACCTCTTCATTACAATAGGTGTCTTGACCCAATCCACCAGCACTCTCGGGAGAATTTTTATAATATCGATCTTTCATAGAAACCAACTCTAGTGTTTTTCAACATTATGTCAAATCGTGGTCTGTCATATGAGGCCAAGAAATTTACCTGAAAACATCACCTTCAGGCAGTGAAGAGCAGGGGGAATAACGCAGATCAGACCCATACCAAGACGGCATATTCAGTTTATCGTTGATGTTGGCCTGTTCGGTGGAGTTTGTTGATAATGACTATATTTAAAAAGTCATTTTAATACAGATGCACATTCGAGGTCCAGGTTCGGGTTCGAAGAGTATTTTCAATAAGAGTGATGGGCCTTTCTTGACCCACTGCTATATAATCGATGCAATAAATAAACAGGTGGTTAATAAAAATACTAGACAGTAGTGAAGTCGATTTATGGAGAAGAGGAATTTGGTGATCCTGGTTCTAGTTTATTATTCACGAAAAAATACGGACAGGGTGACGTTGTGTTTTTGTTGGTTTTAGCTCGTTTTTTCTAACACTGACCGATTGTCTTTGTTGGTGCCAGTCTTATTGGGTTTCACAATTACACATCGGGTAGAATTGCAGAAATGAAAATCATTCTTAGTTAACTCGTTGAATCAAATGATAACCTAAATGACCATGATTATTTTGTTTTTTTTTAGAATGTCTTCAAGGCTCATAATTACAAAACAAATGAAAAAACTAAAATGGCGAAATACTTTCCGCCCCAGAATTCTTCCCATTGCTCATAAAAAACTTGTTTAACAATTCAAAGAGACCTTGCTAATTTCAATATGATACCAAAGGGAATCCCTATATACTGGTTGTGGGATATAGCAATATTGGAAATGTTTCTAGTTGTTAGTTTAAATGTTGGAATAATCTTTCTTCCTCGTCATGAATGAATATCTCCAATGTTACCTAATAAGGATAACGTACCTGAGACTACCATACTTATGTACTCCTCTCCTTTTAGTACAGAAATGAAATATATTCAAGCGGTGGCTCTGTTCCGTGTCGATCAGAATTTATCTTCCATTGAATTTTGTTTGGCCTCAATGTTTGATTCCTGCTGCCATAGCAATCAGCAATCTTCGATGCAATTGCACACTAACAGTATCGGTGTCGTATATATAGATGTTGCAGAATATAGAAATACGAAATTTAACTAATATAAAGAGTTCCATCCCTTTTTGGATTTTTTGTCCACAATCACATAACACAAAAAAGGCTACTGCAAAGAGTTGCGGAGGAAGACCTCAATTAACGCTAAAGCAGTGATCTTTGGAACAATCTGAAAAAAAGACCACATGCAGTGTAGCGATCTGTCGGTGCTCTCACTGGCTATGACAATGAACAGAAATAAACGTGCAGTTTATCTATTAAGCATGGACAGGGTTATATATAAAGTAGTGTGTCCAACATCAACAAGAGAGGATTTATTGATAAAAAACACATAAAATTCGAAGCTTTTTTTCTTAATAAAACTATTGATTAATTATTTTTCTCCTCAAATGTCTGGCATGCAGAACAAAAGTAGAACTTCAACAGTCATATGTGACGAGTGATATGATATCGACTACCATATTGATACTCTAACGATTCTATGCTGAGACACTTTTTCATCTGATGACCGATACATTCGGGAACCCGCAACAAACTAAACCACTGTGTTAATTCCTGTTACCCGTTCACTCACTCTCCGTTGGGAAAAGCTAAAGATGCTACCAATACCAAATTATTGTATTTCATACTTGTATAGGTCTGAAACTCATTGGGTTCTAGATCCTACTAGGATGTGCTCTGATGACAAGTTACCTAATATAATCACTTTGTATATACATTCTCTATTGAAGTCTACGCTCCCATTACTCATGATATTGATTTATCATAAATGAAGATGCTGCTATATGCAAAAGCAAGTCGGTGCTTAATACGTAATTTGATTGTCTTTTGATTTTTATTGTGCGAGGGCGGCGAGTAGGAGACCTTTCAGTGTTATCGGTGGTGGGGGGCGGGGAGGTCTAGGGGATAATTTGCGGTTAGGTTACGCTTGGATTTTGGCAACTAATATTCACTTGCTCAGTTTGATCGTGTTCCGAGACACGTACTCCATAAGTTTATAACCATGCATCTATGCTTGATTGATGCTATGATTTGTGTCATAAAGCACTTCAGGTTTATGTTTTTTTTAGTGCTCAATCCTCCTCTAGAATATTGCTTTATGCCCACAAGACATCAAGTGAAAGCAGGGCTGAAACCCCAGTTGTGTTTGAATGGGATATTATTCAATATGTTCGGATAAGAAGACTACGCACGCCCAGAATAGATAAAGAAGACAACAATATTATTGCGAGCACTCTGAAAAACAAACAACCACAATACATCATTTCGCTGCAATAAAAGAAAACAATTTCAAAAACTAATGAACGCTCCTACTATTTGAATCTATATTTCTACTCTCAGGCAACTCAATAAGAATTTAAGTATAGATTACGAACCAAGAAGATTTGTCCGCCTCCATAGGACTTGTAGGTCTAAACAAACTAATTCATCTAATTATACGATGTTTTCTAAAAGTGATTACTGCTTCATTTCACCATAATGAAACATGCATCAACATAAAGAAGAAGCCAGCAATCAAGTTCCTTAGTATCTCTATCAAATATCATATTGAAGAAAGGTTCCGTGTCTCAACCTGATTCTCATGTGGACTACAATTTCGCCACCCTATAGATCGTCCATAGGATCACACTCCTCTGATTTTTAACTCTGACTCAGGCTGATTCAGGCCCTTTATAAAGAAAATACCTAGTGATTGTAAGATGCCTCAGTCTGGATAATAACTGTCGCGCTCACAATGTCTGATTGACATACAAGATGATGAACTCTAGATTTTAATATTACAGTTTGGAGACGATAAATATTTTTTTCATAAACTTGAGGATGTTGACTGTTACAGTACAAACTGAAAACTCTCACGCTGTTGCTATTGGTAATTTTCTCAGTAAACTATCGTCCGAGCGAATCAGTTTGGTTTTAGCCACAGATATAAAAGTTGATCTTAGTTTATCTTGAGAGTTTCATTGGTCACCTAATAAGAGAGATCTTTTTTGTTTAGCTAAATTTTTTGAATCAGCATTGAAAAGCGAACGGAAACTGAAAATAATAATTTTGGTAGTGATCAAATTATTCTTATCAAGTCTGCATATAGCTAAAGTTATTTTAGAAAAGTTACACATTTCTTCTCACGTTAAAGTGAAATGTTCAAATTCCATTCTAAAAATATCTAGATAATCTTAAAGATCCATTTATAAACAGTCAGAATTACTTTTATTGGTTTTCATAATACTTTTACTTACAATTACTCTAAGTTAAAAAAAAATACTGTTGTGTATACATCTAAGTAATTTTTGACAATTTCTATAACCTGCATTAACAAATGGCGATTGACTAAAGTCCTCGATGAATTTAAAGTATGTGGTCATGGTTTTAAAAGTGTTTCCAGCACACAATATCTAAGTTTCAATTTTTTAACAATTACTAAGTCAGTATTATGGTTTCTATTATTTTTGTAACCGATCAATTATATCAAACTGTAACTTAGTCTTAGTTCCAAAATTCTAAGCAGAATTTAGCTCCAGGATTCTTAAAGCAAAGTTTTCTAAGAGGGTCAGTATCATTCTTTACTTAATTATGTCCGCCTGGTGACGCTGGCAATTCCAACCTCGGTTAGTTAAATGTAAGACAATTGGCATTGTCTGATGACTTAAATTTATGATTATTATCAATTCGGATAGATTTTAACAATGAAGAGATAAAACAAAGTAGGATTAGTAACAATGAAAGTATATAACCAAGTAGGAATAGTAACAATGAAGGTATATAACAAAGTAGGAATAGTAACAATGAAGGTATATAACAAAGTAGGAATAGTAACAAAGTAGGAATAGTAACAATGAAGGTATATAACAACGTAGGAATAGTAACAATGAAGGTATATATAAAAAGTAGGAATAGTAACAATGAAGGCATATAACAAAGCAGGAATAGTAACAATGAAGGTATAGACAGCTTATTTGTGTTTGTGTGTGTATACATATATATATATATATACACGAGATCGTATATATTATATTATATATATATATATATATATATATATATATATATATATATATATATATATATATATATATATATATATATGCGCGCGCACTCAAGCACTTGAAACATATACATAAATGTGCTAATACTGTACACATATTTGCATAGATGCTTATTACCAGAGGTGTAGAATGTGCAAGGAAGATACGTGTTTTTCTGGGAATTACGACTATATCCGTCTGTCCGTCCGCCCGCCTGTCCATCCATCCATCACTCTATATATCTATCCATCTGTCTATCGCTCTTTCATTCTATGTGTCTGCAACTACTTATCTATCTGTTTATCAAGTTATATCCCCAAACTACTAATTGTTTTAATGAAATGCTTCTAACTAGCAACGAAACAATCCAGACAAGTTTTCACGGAGAATTTTTCAGTGTATGAGAAATATTCACGTTAGCTCTTCTAAAAAATAAGTACTGAGAAATATTCTCACCAGCTCTTCTAGAAAGTAAACACTGCACTGTGCTTTGGGTGAAATTTATCTTAAGTATCCTTATAATCAAATAAGAGACAAATTTGCGGTCACAATATCCAACAAATTCCAAGTGCTCCAACAGCTGGAAGATGTAGAGAATACAGAAGACTATTGGCAGCAAATCAAAACTGTATGGAATGAGACATGTGAAGAAATAATGGGGAAAAGGGAACGACAACAAAAAGCATGGATAACAACAGAAACCATCAATAAGATAAAAGACAGAAAAAACAAGAAAGCAGATTTAAACACAAGCAAAACTAGAAGCTCCAAAGCCAAGGCTCAAGAAGTGTACACAGAAGCAAACAAAGAAGTAAAAAGAAGTATCAAAAGAGACAAGAGGAAGTATATTGAGGAGTTGGCAAGAGAGGCAGAAGATGCTGCAGCCAAAGGGAATATGAGAGAACTGTATAGCAGCACAAAGAAGCTAACAGGGAAATACAAGCAAACAAGTTGCCTCATAAAAAACAAGAATGGAAAACTGCTCAGCAATATACAAGAGCAAATGAAGAGGTGGACAGAATATTTTGAGGACCTTCTCAATAGACCAGCTTCACAAAACCCCCCGGACATCCAGCCAGCAGAAGAAGAGCTACAAATTAACGGTGGAAGACCAACGAAGGAAGAAATAAAGAAAGCCATAAAGCTTCTAAGAGATGGAAAAGCGTCTGGACCTGATGGCATTCCAGCAGAGGCCATCAAAGCAGATATCGACACGGCTACAGAGATGTTACATAAATTACTTGGTAAAATCTGGGAAAAGGAAGAGATACCAGCAGAATGGAAGGAAGGATATCTGGTTAAGTTGCCTAAGAAGGGAAATTTACAAGAGTGCACAAATTATATAGGAATAATGTTACTATCAGTGCCAGGAAAAGTATTAAACAGGATTATCCTCGAGTGATTAAAAGAGTCCATAGACAAGAAACTGAGAGATGAACAAGCAGGTTTTCGACAAAACAATCCTGTACAGACCAGATAGCCACTATGAGAATAATAGTTGAACAAAGTCTGGAATGGAATTCACCACTATATATCGGATTTGTGGACTACGAAAAGGCATTTGACAGTGTAGACAGAGAATCACTTTGGAAATTGATGAGTCATTATGGAGTTCCCCTGAAGATCATTAAATTAATAAAGAAAACATATGAAGACATGACATGCAGAGTTCTTCATGAAGGAGAGCTTACAGAACCATTTGGGATAAGAACAGGAGTGCAACAGGGATGCCTCTTGTCTCCATTTCTTTTCTTACTAGCAATAGACTGGGTTATGAGAACATCAACAACACACAACAGAAATGGAATCCAGTGGACTCTGACTAAGCAGTTGGATGATCTGGATTTTGCAGATGACTTGGCTCTTCTGTCCCATAACCGTAATCAGATGCAGGATAAATTGAAAACACTCGATGAGAGGTCACAGCAATTGGGTCTGAAAATACACAGGGAAAAGACAAAGATATTGAGAATAAATGCAGGTAATGAAAACAGGGTTGAACTTGAAGAAGCACCAATACAAGATGTAGAATCGTACACATATCTTGGCAGCAATATAGACAAAGTTGGAGGGACAGACAGTGATATCAAAATAAGATTACAAAAAGCAAGAGGAGCTTTCATTGCATTGGGAAATATATGGAGATCAAGAGAAATCGGATCCCACACGAAAATAAGAATTTTCAACTCAAATGTGAAGTCAGTCCTATTGTATGGCTCTGAGACATGGAGAACAACAAAGACAACTACCAAAAAGCTACAGACTTTCATAAATGGGTGCTTGCGTAGAATAGAGGGATTAAAATGGTATGACAAGGTTACCAACGTGGAACTGATGACAAGAACTAGACAAGTGCCAGTGTAACAAGAGATGAAATTAAGACGATGGCGATGGATAGGACACGCACTGAGGAAAGCTGTTGATAGCATTACAAGGCAGTCCTTGTTCTGGAACCCCCAGGGCAAGAGAGGCAGAGGAAGACCAAGAAGCACATGGAGAAGAGAGCTGGAAACAGAGATAAAAATGATACGGAGAACGTGGAAAGAACTTGAGATCATGGCACGTGACAGGAGGACTTGGCATGTGTCTGTTGAAGGTCTATGCTCCTTTGGAAGTGGAGGGTTATGAATGATGAATGAATCCATTATAATCACCCCATATAGAGGCCAATGACCTACTTTATTCAGATTACATCAGATCTCTTCGCAACTAACCCATCAAGAAATGGCGGATAACAATTTAGTTTTATAATAAAAGAGCCATCCAATATCTTTTCATAATTTATTTAACTTTAACATTATGTGTAAACGAAAAAACAGAGTATTTAATTTTTTTTCTATTTATGTTTTAAAAAAACCCATCATAGACAGCAACTCAGGTGGACGAGTTTTTTATTCCACGCATCAGGTTAGAGTTAAACGATACCAGCCTTCCTGTCATCTTGAGACGTCGCTTGTTTCCTGTTAATTTAGCTACTGCCATGACAATCAACAAATCACAGGGACAATCATTTTAGCATATAGGTGTATACCAACCAGAAGTAATGGTCAACTTTATGTAGTGCTAAGGCGAGGAAGGAACCCAGACGATCTTAATAATTATTTAATCAGTGACACGGGCTATCAAGGCAACAAGTTTAATGTGTTCGTCCATTTATACAAAAATAATGTGTTTAATGAGCCGTTATTTAATTAGTTAATTTAAAATCCATTTACCTATTCCAACTTCTCAGTCTCTTAAATGTGCTGCAGATGCTTCAAGTTTAAAGTGTTGGATGGAGTTCTTCCCCCGTCACTGTTTTGACTGGATTATGTGCTCATTTAAGACATAATTACGTTGGAATAGCCCTCTCCTATAAGAAATGTCAGTCAGTGTCCTGGTCAAGCCGGACGGACTATCCGCTGTGTCTGACATCTCTTAAAGAGTGTACCACATTTTCTGATAACTTCTATAAATAGACAAACTGATAATGTCTAAACGATTGCCGCTTACGTTTCCTTTCCCCCCCCCCTCCGACACCCCCCCCCCCCCAACCCCAGACGCGAAGATACAAAAACGTATTTCCATCACATTCTCCATCTCTTGAGGGTGGAGTTAGAAGATAAGGCAACAGACGTAATAACCCAGACCTCAGTAAGTTTGCTGATTGGCAGCTGAACATGTTGAATCAATGATGCGTGTCTCCACTCTGTTGGTGTTTGCTTTGGTTTGGTTTTAAGGACAAGCTTCATTGCACATGGACAACTCCATTAGTGCTCCGATCTCCTCCTTTAGATTACACAAGGAGGAACTTAGCACAGTGCAAGAACTCCGTAGCGCCGGCGAGGATCCCAGTTTGTGCACTAACGAATCACACATTCTATAAATAATTGTATGCTGGGTAGGTTTTCAAAGTTTTAAATTTTGCCAGAGCAGCGACCGTATGGCCTACTCTTTACGATTTCCAACTGCCGAGGGATGTTAACATGCCCAACTTGCACACTGGACCTCCTATGTTTTCCCCCTTATCCGAAAAGGATAGGCATCGATCTCATTAACCATGAGATCAGGTATTACATCATTATGACGTACTGGTTCTTATAAAAAATGTCCATCAATTACGAGGGGCGTTCAGAAAGTAATGCACCACATCGTTTTTCTCAGGAGCTGTTTATTCAAAAAGCATGAAATTTATACACAGTATACATGGATATGTCATGTAAACATCGGTATTATTCAACATAATCCCAACCACCTTGTACGGCTTTATGCCAGCGCGAAACAAGTGCATGTATTCCTAGCCCGTACCAGATTTTGTCTTGATCATGTAGCCATTTCTTCGCTGCATGAATCACTCCTTCATCATCTTCAAACCTTGTCCCACGGAGTGCATCTTTAAGTGGACCAAATAGATGAAAATCAGAGGGTGCCAAATCGGGACTATAGGGTGGATGGGGTAGTACAGTCCAACCCAATTTGGTGATTGCTTCCCGTGTTGCCAGACTTGTGTGAGGGCGCGCATTGTCGTGAAGGAGAAGCAGGTCTGCTGGATTATTGTGCGGCCGAACTCTGCGAAAACGTTGATTGAGTTTTTTCAATGTCTTAATGTAAGCTTGCGAATTGATTGTCTCTTCTCTTGGCATAACGTCCACAAGAATCACACCTTCAATGTCCCAAAAGACAGTGATCATGACCTTTCCAGCTGAAGAAATTGTCTTGAATTTCTTTCTACTTGGTGATTGCGGATGATGCCACTCCACTGACTGTCTTTTTGTCTCAGGTTCAAAATGATGTGCCCAGGTTTCGTCACCTGTAACGATCTTAGCCAACAAGTTCTCTCCATCAGCATTGAAACGCTCCAACAATTCAGAAGAAATTGCTTTCCTTTGCAATCGGTGGCCATTTGTGAGACTTCGAGGAACCCATCTTGCGCAAACCTTAGAAAATCCGAGAGTTTTTATAACTGCATTTGCACTAACAATGCTGACTGACAGCTTGTTACGGTGTTTTTATTGATGTCGTCTGCTATAGTTGGCAGTGCGCAATTTTAGGTTGATGGAATTAATATAGATTGATGCTGATACTTCACGGATTAGTGAACGCAAATTACACGGTCAAATTGTGACGTGTTAGCGTTGATAAGGTCACGCTTCGTGACTTAGATACTGGATCCTTTTTACGTTGATCGTCAAGCCGTGAAGACGT